>CM060971.1:32758968-33281468 GCA_030765045.1 Tenodera sinensis
ACAAAACATAACATAACACAAAACATAACATAACACAACACATAACATAACACAACACAACACATAGCATAACACAAAACATAACATAACATAACACAACACAAAACATAACATAACACAATACACAACATAACATAACATAACATAACACAAAACATAACATAACATAACACAAAACATAACATAACACGAAATATAACTTAACATTACACAAAACATAACATAACACATAACATAACATAACATAACACAAAACATAACATAACAACACAAAACAAAACATAACACAATACATAACGTAACACAAAACACATAACATAACATAACACAACACATAACACAACACATAACATAACATAACATAACATAACATAACACAAAACATAACATAAATAACACAAAGCATAACATAATATAACACAAAACATAACATAACACAAAACATAACATAACACAAAACAAAACATAACATAACATAACACAAAACATAACATAACACAAAACATAACATAACATAACATAACACAAAACATAACAACACAAAACATAACATAACACAAAACATAACATAACACAAAACATAACATAACATCACATAACATAGCATAACACAAAACATAACATAACATAAAACATAGCATAACATAACACAACACAAAACATAACATAACATAACACAACACAAAACATAACATAACATAACATAACACAAAACATAACTTAACATAACACAAAACATAACATAACACAAAACATAACATAACAAAACAAAACATAACATAACACAACACATAACATAACATAACACAACACATAACATAACATAATACAACACAACACATAACATAACACAACACATAACACAAAACATAACATAACACAAAACATAACATAACATAACACAAAACATAACATAACATAACACAAAACATAACATAACACAAAACATAACATAACACAAAGCATAACATATCACAAAAAATAACATAACATAACATAACACAACACAAAACATAACATAACACAAAACATAACATAACATAACACAAAACATAACACAAAACAAAACATAACATAACACAACACATAACATAACACAAAACATAACATAACACAAAATATAACATAGCATAACACAAAACATAACATAACACAGAACATAACCTAACATAACATAACATAACATAACATAACGTAACATAACATAACATAACATAACATAACATAACATAACATAACATAGCATAGCATAGCATAGCATAACATAACATAACATAACATAAGATAACATAACATAACATAACATAACATAACATTACACAACATAACATAAAATAACATAACATAACATAACATAACACAAAACATAACATAACATAACACAAAACATAACATAACACAACACAAAACATAACATATACGAACAGAAAACATAACATATATTAACACAAAACATAACATATACTAACACAAAACATAACATAAGATAACACAACACAGGACATAACATAACACAACACAAAACATAACATAGCACAACACAAAACATAACATAACACAAAACATATTATAACACAACACAAAACATAACATAAAACAACACATAACATAACACAACACAAAACATAACATAACACAAAACATAACATAACATAACATAACACAACACAAAACTTAACACAAAACATAACATAACACAACACAAGACATAACATAACACAAAACATAACATAACACAAAACATAACATAACAAAAAACATAACATTACACAAAACATAACATAACACAAAACATAACATTACACAAAACATAACACAACACAACACAAAACATAACATATAACAAAACAACATAACATAACACAAAACATAACATAACATAAAAAACATAACATAACACAAAACATCACATAACACAAAACATAACATAACACAAAAAATAACATAACATCACACAACATAGCATAACGCAAAACATAACATAACACAAAACATAACATAACATAACACAACACAAAACATAACATAACATAGCACAACACATAAGATAACAACATAACACAAAACATAACATAACATAACACAAGACATAACATAACATAACACAAAACATAACATAACACAAAACATAAGATAACATAACATAACATAACATAACACAAAACATAACATAACACACAAAATAACATAACATAACATAACACAACACAAAACATAACATAACACAAAACATAACATAACACAAAACAAAACATAACATAACACAACACAAAACATAACATAACATAACAGAAAACATAACATAACATAACACAAAACATAACATAACATAACACGACACATAACATAACACAACACATAACGTAACACAACACATAACATAACGCAAAACATAACATAACACAAAACATAACATAACACAACACAAAACATAACATAACACAATACATAACATAACATAACACAAAACATAACATAACAGAAAACATAACATAACACAAAACATAACATAACACAACACAAAACATAACAACACAAAACATAACATAACACAACACAAAACATAACATAACATAACATAACACAAAACATAACATAACATAACACAAAACATAACATAACATAACATAACATATCATAACATAACATAACACAAAACATAACATAACACAAAACATAACATAACACAACACATAGCATAACATAACACAACTCAACACATAACATAACATAACACGACTCATAACATAACACAACACATAACGTAACACAACACATAAGATAACACAAAACATAACATAACACAAAACATAACATAACATAACACAACACATAACATAACATAACACAATACATAACATAACATAACATAACACAAAACATAACATAACATAACACAAAACATAACATAACACAAAACATAACATAACATAACATAACACAAAACATAACATAACATAACACAAAACATAACATAACACAAAACATAACACAACACAAAACACAACACAAAACATAACAAAACACAACACATAACATAACATAACACAACACAAAACATAACATAACACAACACAAAACATAACATAACACAAAACATAACATAACACAACACAAAACATAACACAACACAACACAAAGCACAACACAAAGCATAACACAAAACATAACACAAAACATAACATAACACAACACAAAACATAACAGAACACAAAACATAACATAACAGAACACAACACAAAACATAACATAACACATAACATAACATAACACAAAACATAACATAACACGAAACATAACGTAACATAACACATAACATAACATACCACTACACAAAACATAACATAACACAAAACATAACATAACACAACACAAAACATAACAAATACACAAAACATAACTCAAAACATAACATAACGTAACATAACACAACACAAAACATAACACAACATAACATAACACAACATAACACAAAACATAACATAACGTAACATAACATAACATAACACAAAACATAACATAACATAACATAACACAACACAAAACATAACATAACACAAAACATAACATAACATAACACAAAACATAACATAACATAACATAACATAACATAACATAACATAACATAACACAAAACATAACATAACACACAAAATAACATAACATAACATAACACAACACAAAACATAACATAACACAAAACATAACATAACACAAAACATAACATAACACAACACAAAACATAACATAACATAACAGAAAACATAACATAACATAACACAAAACATAACATAACACAAAAGATAACATAACACAACACAACACATAACATAACATAACACAACACAAAACATAACATAACATAACACAAAACATAGCATAACACAAAACATAACATAACATAACACAAAACAACATAACATAACATAACACAAAACATAACAACACAAAACATAACATAACACAAAACATAACATAACACAAAACATAACATAACATCACATAACATAGCATAACACAAAACATAACATAACACAAAACATAGCAAAACATAACACAACACAAAACATAACATAACATAACACAACACAAAACATAACATAACATAACATAACACAAAACATAACATAGCATAACACAAAACATAACATAACACAGAACATAACCTAACATAACATAACATAACATAACGTAACATAAAATAACATAACATAACATAACATAACATAGCATAGCATAGCATAGCATAACATAACATAACATAACATAAGATAACATAACATAACATAACATTACACAACATAACATAAAATAACATAACATAACATAACATAACATAACATAACACAACACATAACATAACATAACACAAAACATAACATAACACAACACAAAACATAACATATACGAACACAAAACATAACATATACTAACAGAAAACATAACATATACTAACACAAAACATAACATAAGATAACACAACACAGGACATAACATAACACAACACAAAACATAACATAGCACAACACAAAACATAACATAACACAAAACATAACACAAAACATATTATAACACAACACAAAACATAACATAAAACAACACATAACATAACACAACACAAAACATAACATAACACAAAACATAACATAACATAACACAACACAAAACATAACACAACACAAAACTTAACACAAAACATAACATAACACAACACAAGACATAACATAACACAAAACATAACATAACACAAAACATAACATAACAAAAAACATAACATTACACAAAACATAACATAACACAAAACATAACATTACACAAAACATAACACAACACAACACAAAACATAACATAAAACAAAACAACATAACATAACACAAAACATAACATAACATAAAAAAACATAACATAACACAAAACATCACATAACACAAAACATAACATAACACAAAAAATAACATAACATCACACAACATAGCATAACGCAAAACATAACATAACACAAAACATAACATAACATAACACAACACATAACATAACATAGCACAACACATAAGATAACAACATAACACAAAACATAACATAACATAACACAAGACATAACATAACATAACACAAAACATAACATAACACAAAACATAAGATAACATAACATAACATAACACAAAACATAACATAACACACAAAATAACATAACATAACATAACACAACACAAAACATAACATAACACAAAACAAAACATAACATAACACAACACAAAACATAACATAACATAACAGAAAACATAACATAACACAAAACATAACATAACATAACACAAAACATAACATAACATAACACGACACATAACATAACACAACACATAACGTAACACAACACATAAATTAACGCAAAACATAACATAACACAAAACATAACATAACATAACACAACACAAAACATAACATAACACAATACATAACATAACATAACACAAAACATAACATAACAGAAAACATAACATAACACAAAACATAACATAACACAACACAAAACATAACAACACAAAACATAACATAACACAACACAAAACATAACATAACATAACATAACACAAAACATAACATAACATAACACAAAACATAACATAACATAACATAACATAACATAACATAACATAACATAACACAAAACATAACATAACACAAAACATAACATAACACAACACATAGCATAACATAACACAACTCAACACATAACATAACATAACACGACTCATAACATAACACAACACATAACGTAACACAACACATAAGATAACACAAAACATAACATAACACAAAACATAACATAACATAACACAACACATAACATAACATAACACAATACATAACATAACATAACACAAAACATAACACAAAACATAACATAACACAAAACATAACATAACATAACATAACATAACATAACACAAAACATAACATAACATAACACAAAACATAACATAACACAAAACATAACATAACACAAAGCATAACATATCACAAAAAATAACATAACATAACATAACACAACACAAAACATAACATAACACAAAACATAACATAACATAACACAAAACATAACACAAAACAAAACATAACATAACACAACACACAACATAACACAAAACATAACATAACACAAAATATAACATAGCATAACACAAAACATAACATAACACAGAACATAACCTAACATAACATAACATAACATAACGTAACATAACATAACATAACATAACATAACATAACATAACATAACATAGCATAGCATAGCATAGCATAACATAACATAACATAAGATAACATAACATAACATAACATTACACAACATAACATAAAATAACATAACATAACATAACATAACATAACACAAAACATAACATAACATAACACAAAACATAACATAACACAACACAAAACATAACATATACGAACACAAAACATAACATATACTAACACAAAACATAACATATACTAACACAAAACATAACATAAGATAACACAACACAGGACATAACATAGCACAACACAAAACATAACATAACACAAAACATAACATAACATAACATAACACAAAACATAACATCACAAAACATAACATAACACAAAACATAACATAACACAAAACATAACATAACATCACATAACATAGCATAACACAAAACATAACATAACACAAAACATAGCATAACATAACACAACACAAAACATAACATAACATAACACAACACAAAACATAACATAACATAACATAACACAAAACATAACTTAACATAACACAAAACATAACATAACACAAAACATAACATAACAAAACAAAACATAACATAACACAACACAAAACATAACATAACACAACACATAACATAACATAATACAACACAATACATAACATAACACAACACATAACATAACACAAAACATAACATAACACAAAACATAACATAACACAACACAAAACATAACATAACACAAAACATAACATAACACAAAACATAACATAACATAACACAAAACATAACATAACACAAAACATAATATAACACAAAGCATAACATATCACAAAAAATAACATAACATAACACAACACAAAACATAACATAACACAAAACATAACATAACATAACACAAAACATAACACAAAACAAAACATAACATAACACAACACATAACATAACACAAAACATAACATAACACAAAATATAACATAGCATAACACAAAACATAACATAACACAGAACATAGCCTAACATAACATAACATAACATAACATAACGTAACATAACATAACATAACATAACATAACATAGCATAGCATAGCATAGCATAACATAACATAACATAACATAAGATAACATAACATAACATTACACAACATAACATAAAATAACATAACATAACATAACATAACACAAAACATAACATAACATAACACAAAACATAACATAACACAACACAAAACATAACATATACGAACACAAAACATAACATATACTAACACAAAACATAACATATACTAACACAAAACATAACATAAGATAACACAACACAGGACATAACATAACACAACACAAAACATAACATAGCACAACACAAAACATAACATAACACAAAACATAACACAAAACATATTATAACACAACACAAAACATAACATAAAACAACACATAACATAACACAACACAAAACATAACATAACACAAAACATAACATAACATAACACAACACAAAGCATAACACAACACAAAACTTAACATAAAACATAACATAACACAACACAAGACATAACATAACACAAAACATAACATAACACAAAACATAACATAACAAAAAACATAACATTACACAAAACATAACATAACACAAAACATAACATTACACAAAACATAACACAACACAACACAAAACATATCATAAAACAAAACAACATAACATAACACAAAACATAACATAACATAAAAAAACATAACATAACACAAAACATCACATAACACAAAACATAACATAACACAAAAAATAACATAACATCACACAACATAGCATAACACAACACAAAACATAACATAACATAACACAACACAAAACATAACATAACATAGCACAACACATAAGATAACAACATAACACAAAACATAACATAACATAACACAAGACATAACATAACATAACACAAAACATAACATAACACAAAACATAAGATAACATAACATAACATAACATAACACAAAACATAACATAACACACAAAATAACATAACATAACATAACACAACACAAAACATAACATAACACAAAACATAACATAACACAAAACAAAACATAACATAACACAACACAAAACATAACATAACATAACAGAAAACATAACATAACATAACACAAAACATAACATAACATAACACAAAACATAACATAACATAACACGACACATAACATAACACAACACATAACGTAACACAACACATAACATAACGCAAAACATAACATAACACAAAACATAACATAACATAACACAACACAAAACATAACATAAAACAATACATAACATAACATAACACAAAACATAACATAACAGAAAACATAACATAACACAAAACATAACATAACACAACACAAAACATAACAACACAAAACATAACATAACACAACACAAAACATAACATAACATAACATAACACAAAACATAACATAACATAACACAAAACATAACATAACATAACATAACATAACACAAAACATAACATAACACATAACATAACATAACACAACACATAGCATAACATAACACAACTCATAACATAACACAACACATAACGTAACACAACACATAAGATAACACAAAACATAACATAACACAAAACATAACATAACATAAAACAACACATAACATAACATAACACAATACATAACATAACATAACACAAAACATAACATAACATAACACAAAACATAACATAACACAAAACATAACATAACATAACATAACACAAAACATAACATAACATAACACAAAACATAACACAACACAAAACACAACACAAAACATAACAAAACACAACACATAACATAACATAACACAACACAAAACATAACATAACACAACACAAAACATAACATAACACAAAACATAACATAACACAACACAAAACATAACACAACACAACACAAAGCACAACACAAAGCATAACACAAAACATAACACAAAACATAACATAACACAACACAAAACATAACAGAACACAAAACATAACATAACACATAACATAACATAACACAAAACATAACATAACACGAAACATAACGTAACATAACACATAACATAACATACCACTACACAAAACATAACATAACACAAAACATAACATAACACAACACAAAACATAACAAATACACAAAACATAACTCAAAACATAACATAACGTAACATAACACAACACAAAACATAACACAACATAACACAAAACATAACATAACACAACATAACACAAAACATAACATAACGTAACATAACATAACATAACACAAAACATAACATAACATAACATAACACAACACAAAACATAACATAACACAAAACATAACATAACACAAAACAAAACATAACATAACACAACACAAAACATAACATAACATAACATAACATAACATAACACAAAACATAACATAACACACAAAATAACATAACATAACAACACAACACAAAACATAACATAACACAAAACATAACATAACACAAAACAAAACATAACATAACACAACACAAAACATAACATAACATAACAGAAAACATAACATAACATAACACAAAACATAACATAACACAAAAGATAACATAACACAACACAACACATAACATAACATAACACAACACAAAACATAACATAACATAACACAAAACATAGCATAACACAAAACAAAACATAACATAACACAAAACAACATAATATAACATAACACAAAACATAACATAACACGAAACATAACATAACACAACACAAAGCATAACACAACACAACACAAAACATAACACAACACAATACATAACACAACACAAAACATAACATAACACAAAACATAACATAACACAAAACATAACATAACAAAAAACATAACATTACACAAAACATAACATAACACAAAACATAACATTACACAAAACATAACACAACACAACACAAAACATAACATAACACAAAACATAACATAACGTAACACTAAACATAACATAACATAACATAACACAAAACATAACATAACACAAAACAAAACATAACATAACACAAAAAATAACATAACATCACACAACATAGCATAAAGCAAAACATAACATAACACAAAACATAACATAACATAACACAACACAAACATTACATAACATAACACAACACATAACATAACATAACATAACATAACATAACATAACATAACACAAGACATAACATAACATAACACAAGACATAACATAACATAACACAAAACATAACATAACACAAAACATAACATAACACAACACATAACATAACACAACACAACACATAACATAACATAACACGACACATAACATAACATAACACAACACAAAACATAACATAACATAACACAACACATAACATAACATAACATAACATAACACAAAACATAACATAACATAACATAACACAAGACATAACATAACATAACACAAAACATAACATAACACAAAACATAACATAACACAACACATAACATAACACAACACAACACATAACATAACACAAAACATAACATAACATAACACAACACAAAACATAACATAACACAATACACAACATAACATAACATAACATAACATAGCACAAAACATAACATAACATAACACAAAACATAACATAACACATAACATAACACAAAACATAACATAACACGAAATATAACTTACCATTACACAAAACATAACATAACACATAACATAACATAACATAACACAAAACATAACATAACAACACAAAACAAAACATAACACAATACATAACATAACACAAAACACATAACATAACATAACACAACACATAACACAACACATAACATAACATAACATAACACAAAACATAACATAACATAAATAACACAAAACATAACATAATATAACACAAAACATAACATAACACAAAACATAACATAACATAACATAACACAAAACATAACATAACACAAAACATAACATAACAAAACAAAACATAACATAACACAACACCTTACATAACATAACACAACACATAACATAACATAATACAACACAACACATAACATAACACAACACATAACATAACACAAAACATAACATAACACAAAACATAACATAACACAACACAAAACATAACATAACACAGAACATAACCTAACATAACATAACATAACGTAACATAACATAACATAACATAACATAACATAACATAACATAACATAACATAACATAACATAACATAACATAACATAACATAACATAACATAACATAGCATAGCATAGCATAGCATAACATAACATAACATAAGATAACATAACATAACATTACACAACATAACATAAAATAACATAACATAACATAACATAACATAACACAAAACATAACATATCATAACACAAAACATAACATAACACAACACAAAACATAACATATACGAACACAAAACATAACATATACTAACACAAAACATAACATATACTAACACAAAACATAACATAAGATAACACAACACAGGACATAACATAACACAACACAAAATATAACATAGCACAACACAAAACATAACATAACATAAAACATAACACAAAACATATTATAACACAAAACATAACATAACATAACACAAAACATAACATAACATAACATAACATAACATAACACAAAACATAACATAACACAAAACATAACATAACACATCAAAAAACATAACACAACACAAAACATAACACAACACAAAACATAACATAACACAAAACATAACATAACATAACACAAAACATAACATAACACAAAACATAACATAACACAAAACATTTCACAGAACATAACATAACACAAAACATAAGTTAACATAACACAAAACATAACATAAAACAAAACAACATAACATAACACAAAACATAACATAACATAACATAAAGAAACATAACATAACACAAAACATCACATAACACAAAACATAACATAACACAAAAAATAACATAACATCACACAACATAGCATAACGCAAAACATAACATAACACAAAACATAACATAACATAACACAACACAAAACATAACATAACATAGCACAACACATAAGATAACAACATAACACAAAACATAACATAACATAACACAAGACATAACATAACATAACACAAAACATAACATAACACAAAACATAACATAACATAACACAACACCAAACATAACATAACATAACACAAAACATATCATAACATAACACAAAACATAACATAACATAACACAAAATATAACACAAAACATAACATAACACAACACAAAACATAACATAACACAACACATAACATAACACAACACAACACATAACATAACATAACACGACACATAACATAACATAACACAACACAAAACATAACATAACATAACACAACACATAACATAACATAACATAACACAAAACATAACATAACATAACACAAGACATAACATAACATAACACAAAACATAACATAACACAAAACATAACATAACACAACACATAACATAACACAACACAACACATAACATAACACAAAACATAACATAACATAACACAACACAAAACATAACATAACACAATACACAACATAACATAACATAACATAGCACAAAACATAACATAACACATAACATAACACAAAACATAACATAACACGAAATATAACTTAACATTACACAAAACATAACATAACACATAACATAACATAACATAACACAAAACATAACATAACAACACAAAACAAAACATAACACAATACCTAACATAACACAAAACACATAACATAACATTACACAACACATAACACAACACATAACATAACATAACATAACATAATATAACACAAAACATAACATAACATAAATAACACAAAACATAACATAATATAACACAAAACATAACATAACACAAAACATAACATAACACAAAACATAACATAACATAACACAAAACATAACATAACACAAAACATAACATAACACAAAACATAGCATAACATAACATAACATAACATAACATAACATAACATTACATAACATAACACAAAACATAACAACACAAAACATAACATAACACAAAACATAACATTACACAAAACATAACATAACATCACATAACATAGCATAACACAAAACATAACATAACACAAAACATAGCATAACATAACACAACACAAAACATAACATAACATAACACAACACAAAACATAACATAACATAACATAACATAACACAAAACATAACTTAACATAACACAAAACATAACATAACATAACACAAAACATAACATAACAAAACAAAACATAACATAACACAACACATAACATAACATAACACAACACATAACATAACATAATACAACACAACACATAACATAACACAACACATAACATAACACAAAACATAACATAACACAAAACATAACATAACACAACACAAAACATAACATAACACAAAACATAACATAACATAACACAAAACATAACATAACATAACACAAAACATAACATAACACAAAACATAACATAACACAAAACATAACAATCACAAAAAATAACATAACATAACACAACACAAAACATAACATAACACAAAACATAACATAACATAACACAAAACATAACACAAAACAAAACATAACATAACACAACACATAACATAACACAAAACATAACACAAAACATATTATAACACAACACAAAACATAACATAAAACAACACATAACATAACACAACACAAAACATAACATAACACAAAACATAACATAACATAACATAACACAACACAAAACATAACACAACACAAAACATAACACAAAACATAACATAACACAACACAAGACATAACATAACACAAAACATATTATAACACAAAATATAACATAACACAACACAAAACATAACATAACACAAAACATAACATAACACAACACAAAACATAATAGAACACAACACAAAACATAACACAAAACATAACATAGCACAACACAAACATAACATAACATAACACAAACACAAAACATAACATAACACAAAACATAACATAACATAGCACAACACAAAACGTAACATAACACAACACAAAACATAACATAACATAACATAACATAACACAAAACATAACAAAATACAAAACATAACATAACACAAAACATAACATAACATAACACAAAGCATAACATAACATATACTAACACAAAACATAACATAAGATAACACAACACAAGACATAACATAACACAACACAAAACATAACATAGCACAACACAAAACATAACATAACACAAAACATAACACAAAACATATTATAACACAACACAAAACATAACATAAAACAACACATAACATAACACAACACAAAACATAACATAACACAAAACATAACATAACATAACATAACACAACACAAAACATAACACAACACAAAACATAACACAAAACATAACATAACACAACACAAGACATAACATAACACAAAACATATTATAACACAAAATATAACATAACACAACACAAAACATAACATAACACAAAACATAACATAACACAACACAAAACATAATAGAACACAACACAAAACATAACACAAAACATAACATAGCACAACACAAACATAACATAACATAACACAAACACAAAACATAACATAACACAAAACATAACATAACATAGCACAACACAAAACATAACATAACACAACACAAAACATAACATAACATAACATAACATAACACAAAACATAACAAAATACAAAACATAACATAACACAAAACATAACATAACATAACACAAAGCATAACAAAACATAACATAACATAACACAACACAAAACATAACACAACACAACACAAAACATAACACAACACAACACAAAACATAACATAACACAACACAAAACATAACATAACACAAAACATAAAATAACATAACATACCATAACACAAAACATAACATAACACGAAACATAACACAACACACAACATAACACAACACAAAACATAACATAACGCTACACAAAACATAACATTACACAAAACATAACACAACATAACACAAAACATAACATAACACCACACAAAACATAACACAACACAACACAAAACATAACACAACACAAAACATAACATAACATAACACAAAACATAACATAACATAACACAAAACATAACATAACATAAAACATAACATAACATAACACAAAACATAATATAACATAAGCTAACATAACACAAAACATAACATAACACAAAGTATAACATAACACAACACAAAACATAACACAACACAAAACATAACACAACACTAAACATAACATAGATTAACACAAAACATAACGTAACACAAAACATAACATAACATAACACAAATATAACATAACACAAAACATAACATAACACAAAACATAACATAACACAAAACATAACATAACACAAAACTTAACATAACATAACATAACAAAATACTTAACATAACACAAAACATAACATAACACAAAACATAACATAACACAAGAGAAAACATAACACAAAACAAAACATAACATAACACAAAACATAACATAACACAAAACATAACATAACCTAACACAAAACATTATATAACATAACCTAACATAACACAAAACATAACATAACACAAAGTATAACATAACACAACACAAAACATAACACAACACAAAACATAACACAACACAAAACATAACATAACATAACACAAAACATAACATAACACAAAACATAACATAACATAACACAAATATAACATAACACAAAACATAACATAACACAAAACATAACATAACACAAAACATAACATAACACAAAACTTAACATAACATAACATAACAAAAAACTTAACATAACACAAAACATAACATAACACAAAACATAACATAACACAACACAAAACACAACACAAAACATAACATAACACAAAACATAACATAACACATAACATAACAAAACACTAAACATAACATAACACAAAACATAACATTACACATAACATAACACAACACAAAACATAACATAACACAAAACATAACATATAACATAACACAACACAAAACATAACATAACACAAAACATAACATAACATAACATAACACAACACAAAACATAACATAACATAACACAACACAAAACACAACATAACACAACACAACACATCACAACATAACATAACACAACACAAAACATAACATAACACTAAACATAACATTTAACATAACACAACACAAAACATAACATAACACAAAACATAACATAACATAACACAAAACATAACATAACATAACATAACACAACACAACACAACACCATGAAAAGTGAACTGAAACAAGAGAGTCTGAAACGATGGGAAAACGAGTGGAAAACCACACAAAATGCTGCACTTACAAAGACCTATTTCCCCAGCGTTGAAAAAAGACTAAAAATGAATTTTAAGCTTACCCACAACTTCACAGCAGTAACTACTGGTCATGGGAAGTTTGGTGAATACTTCCATCGATTCAAATTAACGAATGATCCAACATGTGTGTGTAAAAAGGAAACACAAACGGTGCACCACATCCTATGGGAGTGTGAACTACTTAACCGTGAAAGAAACAATTTCAAGAAAGCCGTGACACTTAAAGGTGCGAAGTGGCCTATCACAAATCAAGAATTAGTGGAAAAACATGAAACTATTCCACAAGTATGTGAACAATATAGACTTTGAACTTTTAAAAATAACTACCATTTCATAATTGTACGAAACCAATAACGATTCCACTGTAATCTCATATGTTCAATTATGTAAAACCATATGCATGTAGTATTACATTTCTGTAATGGAACATGCAGGAATAAAATGTTGTTGTAAAAAAAAAAAAAAAAAAAAAAAAACACAACACAACACATAACACATTACAACACAACACAACATAACATAACATAACTTAACATAACATAACATAACATAACATAACATAACATAACATAACATAACATAACATAACATAACATAACATAACATAACATAACGTAACATAACACAAAACATAACATAACATAACACAAAACATAACATAACACAACACAGAACATAACATATACTTACACAAAACATAACATATACTAACACATAACATAACATAACACAACACAAAACATAACATAACACAACACAAAACATAACATAACACAAAACATAACATAACACAAAACATAACATAACACAACACAAAACATAACATAAAACAACACATAACATTACACAACACAAAACATAACATAACACAAAACATAACATAACACAACACAAAACATAACACAACACAAAACATAACACAACACAACACAAAACATAACACAAAACATAACACAAAACATAACATAACACAACACAAAACATAACAGAACACAAAACATAACATAACACAACACAAAACATAGCATAACATAACATAACATAACATAACACATAACATAACATAACACAAAACATAACATTACACAAAACATAACATAACACAACATAACACAAAAAAAATAAAAACATAACATAACACAACACAAAACATAACATAACATAACAAAACACAACACAAAACATAACATAACATAACACAAAACATAACATAACATGACACAACACAAAACATAACATAACACAACACATAACATAACACATAACATAACAACAAAAAACATAACATAACACAAAACATAACATATAACATAACACAACACAAAACATAACATAACATAACACTACACAAAACATAACATAACATAACATAACATAACATAACACAACACAAAACACAACATAACACAATACAACACATCACAATATAACATAACACAACACAAAACAACATAACACAAAACATAACATATAACATAACACAACACAAAACATAACATAACAGAAAACATAACATAACACAAAACATAACATAACATAACACAACACAACACAACACAACACAACACAACACAACATAACATAACATAGCATAACATAACATAACATAACACAACACAAAACATAACATAACATAACACAAAACATAACATAACACAAAACATAACATATACTAAAACAAAACATAACATATACTAACACAAAACATGACATATACTAACACAAAACATAGCATAACACAACACAAAACATAACATAACACAAAACATAACATAACACAACACAAAACATAACAAAACACAACACATAACATAACACAACACAACACAAAACATAACACAACACAACACAAAACATAACATAACACAAAACATAACATAACACAAAACATAACATAACACAAAACATAACATAACACAACACAAAACGTAGGATAACACAAAACATAACATAACACATAACATAACACAACACAAAACATAACATAACAGAAAACATAACATAACATAACACATAACAAAACATAACATAACACAAAACATAACACAAAACAAAACATAACATAACACAAAACATAACATAACACAACACAAAACATAACATAACACAAAACATCACATAACACAAAACGAAACATAACACAACTCAAAACATAGCATAACACAAAACATAATATAACACATAACACAACACAAAACATAACATAACACAAAACATAACATAACATAACATAACATAACATAACATAACACATAACAAAACATAACATAACATAACACAACACACAACATAACACAAAACATAACATAACATAACATAACATAACATAACATAACACAACACAAAACATAACACAAAACAGCATAACACAACACAAAACATAACACAAAACATTACATAACACAACACAAAACATAACTTAACACAACACAAAACATAATATAACATAACACAAAACATAACATAACATAGCACAAAACATAAAATAACACAAAACATAACATAACATAACACATCATAACACAAAACATAACATAACACAAAAATAACATAACAGATAACATAACATAGCATAACACAAAACATAACATAACATAACACAACACATAACATTACATAACATAACATAACACAAAACATAACATAACATAACACAACACATAACATAACATAACACAAAACATAACATAACACAAAACATAACATAACACAACACATAACATAACACAACACAACACATAACATAACACAAAACATAACATAACATAACACAACACAAAACATAACATAACACAATACACAACATAACATAACATAACATAACATAACACAAAACATAACATAACATAACACAAAACATAACATAACACATAACATAACACAAAACATAACATAACACGAAATATAACTTAACATTACACAAAACATAACATAACACATAACATAACATAACATAACATAACACAAAACATAACATAACAACACAAAACAAAACATAACACAATACATAACATAACACAAAACACATAACATAACATAACACAACACATAACACAACACATAACATAACATAACATAACATAACACAAAACATAACATAACATAAATAACATAAAACATAACATAATATAACACAAAACATAACATAACACAAAACATAACATAACACAAAACAAAACATAACATAACATAACATAACACAAAAGATAACATAACACAAAACATAACATAACATAACACAACACAAAACATAACATAACATAACATAACACAAAACATAACTTAACATAACACAAAACATAACATAACACAAAACATAACATAACAAAACAAAACATAACATAACACAACACATAAGATAACACAACACATAACATAACATAATACAACACAACACATAACATAACACAACACATAACATAACACAAAACATAACATAACACAAAACATAACATAACACAACACAAAACATAACATAACACAAAACATAACATAACATAACACAAAACATAACATAACACAAAACATAACATAACACAAAACATAACATAACACAAAGCATAACATATCACAAAAAATAACATAACATAACATAACACAACACAAAACATAGCATAACACAAAACATAACATAACATAACACAAAACATAACACAAAACAAAACATAACATAACACAACACATAACATAACACAAAACATAACATAACACAAAATATAACATAGCATAACACAAAACATAACATAACACAGAACATAACCTAACATAAAATAACATAACATAACATAACGTAACATAACATAACATAACATAACATAACATAGCATAGCATAGCATAGCATAACATAACATAACATAACATAAGATAACATAACATAACATAACATTACACAACATAACATAAAATAACATAACATAACATAACATAACACAAAACATAACATAACATAACACAAAACATAACATAACACAACACAAAACATAACATATACGAACACAAAACATAACATATACTAACACAAAACATAACATATACTAACACAAAACATAACATAAGATAACACAACACAGAACATAACATAACACAACACAAAACATAACATAGCACAACACAAAACATAACATAACACAAAACATAACACAAAACATATTATAACACAACACAAAACATAACATAAAACAACACATAACATAACACAACACAAAACATAACATAACACAAAACATAACATAACATAACACAACACAAAACATAACACAACACAAAACTTAACACAAAACATAACATAACACAACACAAGACATAACATAACACAAAACCTAACATAACACAAAATATAACATAACACAACACAAAACGTAACATAACACAAAACATAACATAGCACAACACAAAACATAACATATACGAACACAAAACATAACATATACTAACACAAAACATAACATATACTAACACAAAACATCACATAAGATGACACAACACAGGACATAACATAACACAACACAAAACATAACATAGCACAACACAAAACATAACATAACACAAAACATAACATAACATAACACAAAACATAACATCACAAAACATAACATAACACAAAACATAACATAACACAAAACATAACATAACATCACATAACATAGCATAACACAAAACATAACATAACACAAAACATAGCATAACATAACACAACACAAAACATAACATAACATAACACAACACAAAACATAACATAACATAACATAACACAAAACATAACATAACACAAAACATAACATAACAAAACATAACATAACACAACACATAACATAACATAACACAACACATAACATAACATAATACAACACAACACATAACATAACACAACACATAACATAACACAAAACATAACATAACACAAAACATAACATAACACAACACAAAACATAACATCACACAAAACATAACATAACATAACACAAAACATAACATAACATAACACAAAACATAACATAACACAAAACATAACATAACACAAAGCATAACATATCACAAAAAATAACATAACATAACATAACACAACACAAAACATAACATAACACAAAACATAACATAACATAACACAAAACATAACACAAAACAAAACATAACATAACACAACACATAACATAACACAAAACATAACATAACACAAAATATAACATAGCATAACACAAAACATAACATAACACAGAACATAGCCTAACATAACATAACATAACATAACATAACATAACATAACATAACATAACGTAACATAACATAACATAACATAACATAACATAACATAGCATAGCATAGCATAGCATAACATAACATAACATAAGATAACATAACATAACATAACATAACATTACACAACATAACCTAAAATAACATAACATAACATAACATAACACAAAACATAACATAACATAACACAAAACATAACATAACACAACACAAAACATAACATATACGAACACAAAACATAACATATACTAACACAAAACATAACATATACTAACACAAAACATAACATAAGATAACACAACACAGGACATAACATAACACAACACAAAACATAACATAGCACAACACAAAACATAACATAACACAAAACATAACACAAAACATATTATAACACAACACAAAACATAACATAAAACAACACATAACATAACACAACACAAAACATAACATAACACAAAACATAACATAACATAACACAACACAAAACATAACACAACACAAAACTTAACGCAAAACATAACATAACACAACACAAGACATAACATAACACAAAACATAACATAACACAAAACATAACATAACAAAAAACATAACATTACACAAAACATAACATAACACAAAACATAACATTACACAAAACATAACACAACACAACACAAAACATAACATAAAACAAAACAACATAACATAACACAAAACATAACATAACATAAAAAAACATAACATAACACAAAACATCACATAACACAAAACATAACATAACACAAAAAATAACATAACATCACACAACATAGCATAACGCAAAACATAACACAACACAAAACATAACATAACATAACACAACACAAAACATAACATAACATAGCACAACACATAAGATAACAACATAACACAAAACATAACATAACATAACACAAGACATAACATAACATAACACAAAACATAACATAACACAAAACATAAGATAACATAACATAACATAACACAAAACATAACATAACACACAAAATAACATAACATAACATAACACAACACAAAACATAACATAACACAAAACATAACATAACACAAAACAAAACATAACATAACACAACACAAAACATAACATAACATAACAGAAAACATAACATAACATAACAGAAAACATAACATAACATAACACAAAACATAACATAACATAACACGACACATAACATAACACAACACATAACGTAACACACCACATAACATAACGCAAAACATAACATAACACAAAACATAACATAACATAACACAACACAAAACATAACATAACACAATACATAACATAACATAACACAAAACATAACATAACAGAAAACATAACATAACACAAAACATAACATAACACAACACAAAACATAACAACACAAAACATAACATAACACAACACAAAACATAACATAACATAACACAAAACATAACATAACATAACACAAAACATAACATAACATAACATAACATAACATAACATAACATAACATAACATAACATAACACAAAACATAACATAACACATAACATAACATAACACAACACATAGCATAACATAACACAACTCAACACATAACATAACATAACACGACTCATAACATAACACAACACATAACGTAACACAACACATAAGATAACACAAAACATAACATAACACAAAACATAACATAACATAACACAACACATAACATAACATAACACAATACATAACATAACATAACACAAAACATAACATAACATAACACAAAACATAACATAACACAAAACATAACATAACATAGCATAACATAACACAAAACATAACATAACATAACACAAAACATAACATAACACAAAACATAACACAACACAAAACACAACACAAAACATAACATAACACAACACAAAACATAGCATAACACAACACAAAACATAACACAACACAACACAAAGCACAACACAAAGCATAACACAAAACATAACACAAAACATAACATAACACAACACAAAACATAACACAACACAAAACATAACATAACAGAACACAACACAAAACATAACATAAAACATAACATAACATAACACAAAACATAACATAACACGAAACATAACGTAACATAACACATAACATAACATACCACTACACAAAACATAACATAACACAAAACATAACATAACACAACACAAAACATAACAAATACACAAAACATAACTCAAAACATAACATAACGTAACATAACACAACACAAAACATAACACAACATAACACAAAACATAACATAACACAACATAACACAAAACATAACATAACGTAACATAACATAACATAACACAAAACATAACATAACATAACATAACACAACACAAAACATAACATAACACAAAACATAACATAACACAAAACAAAACATAACATAACACAACACAAAACATAACATAACATAACATAACATAACACAAAACATAACATAACACACAAAATAACATAACATAACATAACACAACACAAAACATAACATAACACAAAACATAACATAACACAAAACAAAACATAACATAACACAACACAAAACATAACATAACATAACAGAAAACATAACATAACATAACAGAAAACATAACATAACATAACACAAAACATAACATAACACAAAAGATAACATAACACAACACAACACATAACATAACATAACACAACACAAAACATAACATAACATAACACAAAACATAGCATAACACAAAACATAACATAACATAACACAAAACAACATAATATAACATAACACAAAACATAACATAACACGAAACATAACATAACACAACACAAAGCATAACACAACACAACACAAAACATAACACAACACAACACAATACATAACACAACACAAAACATAACATAACACAAAACATAACATAACACAAAACATAACATAACAAAAAACATAACATTACACAAAACATAACATAACACAAAACATAACATTACACAAAACATAACACAACACAACACAAAACATAACATAACACAAAACATAACATAAAATAACACAAAACATAAGATAACACAACACAAAACATAACATAACACAAAACAAAACATAACATAACACAAAAAATAACATAACATCACACAACATAGCATAAAGCAAAACATAACATAACACAAAGCATAACATAACATAACACAACACAAACATTACATAACATAACACATAACATAACATAACATAACATAACATAACATAACACAAAACATAACATAACATAACACAAGACATAACATAACATAACACAAAACATAACATAACACAAAACATAACATAACACAACACATAACATAACACAACACAACACATAACATAACATAACACGACACATAACATAACATAACACAACACAAAACATAACATAACATAACACAACACATAACATAACATAACATAACACAAAACATAACATAACATAACACAAGACATAACATAACATAACACAAAACATAACATAACACAAAACATAACATAACACAACACATAACATAACACAACACAACACATAACATAACACAAAACATAACATAACATAACACAACACAAAACATAACATAACACAATACACAACATAACATAACATAACATAGCATAACATAACACAACACAAAACATAACATAACGCAAAACATAACACAACATAACATAACACAAAACATAACATAACACAAAACATAACATAACATAACATAACACAAAACAAAACATAACTTAACACAAAACATAACATAACACAACACAAAACGTAACATAACATAACACAACACAAAACATAACATAACACAAAACATAAGATAACACAAAACAAAACATAACATAACACAAAACATAACATAAAACAAAACATAACATAACACAACACAAAACATAACATAACACAAACATAACATAACGCAACACAAAACATAACATAACACAAAACATAACATAACACAAAACATAACATAACATAACACAAAAAATAACATAACATAAAATAACAAAAAAAAAACATAACATAACACAAAACATAACATAACACAAAACATTACATAACATAACAGAAAACATAACATACCATAACACAAAACATAACATAACATAACATAACATAACGTAACATAACATAACATAACATAACATAACATAGCATAGCATAGCATAGCATAACATAACATAACATAACATAACATAACATAACATAACATAACATAACTTAACATAACATAACATTACATAATATAACATAAAATAACATAACATCACATAACATAACATAACATAACATAACATAACATAACATAACATAACATAACATAACATAACATAACATAACATAACATAACATAACATAACATAACATAACATAACATAACATAACATAACATAACATAACATAACATAACATAACATAACATAACATAACATAACATAACATAACATAACATAACATAACATAACATTAGACAAAACATAACATAACACAAAACATAACACAAAACATAACATAACACAAAACATAACATAACACAAAACATAACACAAAACAAAACATAACATAGCACACAACATAACATAACACAACACAAAACATAACACAAGACAAAACATAACATAACATAAAACATAACATAACACAAAACATAACATAACATAACACAAAACATAACATAACACATAACATAACATAACACATAACACAACACAAAACATAACAAAACACAAAACATAACATAACACATAACATAACACAACAAAAACATAACATAACACAAAACATAACATAACATAACACAACACAAAACATAACATAACATACCACAACACAAAACACAACATAACACAACACAACACATCACAATATAACATAACACAACACAAAACAACATAACACAAAATATAACATATAACATAACACAACACAAAACATAACATAACAGAAAACATAACATAACACAAAACATAACATAACATAACATAACATAACACAACACAACACAACACATAACACAACACAACACAACACAACACAACATTCCATAACATAACATAACATAACATAACATAACATAACATAACATAACATAACATAACATAACATAACATAACATAACATAACATAACATAACATAACATAACATAACATAACATAACATAACATAACATAATACAAAACATAACATAACATAACACAAAACATAACATAACATAACACAAAACATAACATATACTAACACAAAACATAACATATACTAACACAAAACATAACATATACTAACACAAAACATAACATAACACAACACAAAACATAACATAACACAAAACATAACATAACACAACACAACACAAAACATAACATAACACAAAACATAACATAACACAAAACATAACATAACACAAAACATAACATAACACAACACAAAACATAGCATAACACAAAACATAACATAACACATAACGTAACACAACACAAAACATAACATAACACAAAACATAACATAACATAACATAACACATAACAAAACAACATAACTCAAAACATAACATAACACAAAACAAAACATAACATAACACAAAACATAACATAACACAACACAAAACATAACATAACACAAAACATAACATAACACAAAACAAAACATAACACAACACAAAACATAGCATAACACAAAACATAATATAACACATAACATAACACAACACAAAACATAACATAACACAAAACATAACATAACATAACACATAACAAAACATAACATAACATAACACAACACATAACATAACACAAAACATAACATAACATAACATAACACAACACAAAACATAACATAACACAAAACATAACACAAAACATAACATAACACAACACAAAACATAACACAAAACATAGCATAACACACCACAAAACATAACACAAAACATTACATAACACAACACAAAACATAACATAACACAACACAAAACATAATATAACATAACACAAAACATAACATAACATCGCACAAAACATAAAATAACACAAAACATAACATAACATAACATAATACATGATAACACAAAACATAACATAACATAACATAGCATAACACACAACATAACATAACATAACACAAAACATAACATAACATAAAATAGCATAACACACAACATAACATAACATAACATAACACAAAACATAACATAACACAGAACATAACATAACACAACACATAACATATCACAAAACATAACATAACACAAAACATAACATAACATAACACAAAAAATAACATAACACAAAACATAACATAACATAACACAAAACATAACATAACACAAAACATAACATAACATAACACAAAACATAACATAACATAACATAACATAACATAACATAACATAACATAACATAACACAAAACATAACATAACACATAACATAACATAACACAACACATAGCATAACATAACACAACTCAACACATAACATAACATAACACGACTCATAACATAACACAACACATAACGTAACACAACACATAAGATAACACAAAACATAACATAACACAAAACATAACATAACATAACACAACACATAACATAACATAACACAATACATAACATAACATAACACAAAACATAACATAACATAACACAAAACATAACATAACACAAAACATAACATAACATAGCATAACATAACACAAAACATAACATAACATAACACAAAACATAACATAACACAAAACATAACACAACACAAAACACAACACAAAACATAACATAACACAACACAAAACATAGCATAACACAACACAAAACATAACACAACACAACACAAAGCACAACACAAAGCATAACACAAAACATAACACAAAACATAACATAACACAACACAAAACATAACACAACACAAAACATAACATAACAGAACACAACACAAAACATAACATAAAACATAACATAACATAACACAAAACATAACATAACACGAAACATAACGTAACATAACACATAACATAACATACCACTACACAAAACATAACATAACACAAAACATAACATAACACAACACAAAACATAACAAATACACAAAACATAACTCAAAACATAACATAACGTAACATAACACAACACAAAACATAACACAACATAACACAAAACATAACATAACACAACATAACACAAAACATAACATAACGTAACATAACATAACATAACACAAAACATAACATAACATAACATAACACAACACAAAACATAACATAACACAAAACATAACATAACACAAAACAAAACATAACATAACACAACACAAAACATAACATAACATAACATAACATAACACAAAACATAACATAACACACAAAATAACATAACATAACATAACACAACACAAAACATAACATAACACAAAACATAACATAACACAAAACAAAACATAACATAACACAACACAAAACATAACATAACATAACAGAAAACATAACATAACATAACAGAAAACATAACATAACATAACACAAAACATAACATAACACAAAAGATAACATAACACAACACAACACATAAC
This sequence comes from Tenodera sinensis, assembly GCA_030765045.1. Lineage (NCBI taxonomy): Eukaryota > Metazoa > Arthropoda > Insecta > Mantodea > Mantidae > Tenodera > Tenodera sinensis. The sequence goes on from CM060971.1 coordinate 32,788,449, forward strand.
ATAACATAACACAACACAAAACATAACATAACATAACACAAAACATAGCATAACACAAAACATAACATAACATAACACAAAACAACATAATATAACATAACACAAAACATAACATAACACGAAACATAACATAACACAACACAAAGCATAACACAACACAACACAAAACATAACACAACACAACACAATACATAACACAACACAAAACATAACATAACACAAAACATAACATAACACAAAACATAACATAACAAAAAACATAACATTACACAAAACATAACATAACACAAAACATAACATTACACAAAACATAACACAACACAACACAAAACATAACATAACACAAAACATAACATAAAATAACACAAAACATAAGATAACACAACACAAAACATAACATAACACAAAACAAAACATAACATAACACAAAAAATAACATAACATCACACAACATAGCATAAAGCAAAACATAACATAACACAAAGCATAACATAACATAACACAACACAAACATTACATAACATAACACATAACATAACATAACATAACATAACATAACATAACATAACACAAAACATAACATAACATAACACAAGACATAACATAACATAACACAAAACATAACATAACACAAAACATAACATAACACAACACATAACATAACACAACACAACACATAACATAACATAACACGACACATAACATAACATAACACAACACAAAACATAACATAACATAACACAACACATAACATAACATAACATAACATAACACAAAACATAACATAACATAACACAAGACATAACATAACATAACACAAAACATAACATAACACAAAACATAACATAACACAACACATAACATAACACAACACAACACATAACATAACACAAAACATAACATAACATAACACAACACAAAACATAACATAACACAATACACAACATAACATAACATAACATAGCATAACATAACACAACACAAAACATAACATAACGCAAAACATAACACAACATAACATAACACAAAACATAACATAACACAAAACATAACATAACATAACATAACACAAAACAAAACATAACTTAACACAAAACATAACATAACACAACACAAAACGTAACATAACATAACACAACACAAAACATAACATAACACAAAACATAAGATAACACAAAACAAAACATAACATAACACAAAACATAACATAAAACAAAACATAACATAACACAACACAAAACATAACATAACACAAACATAACATAACGCAACACAAAACATAACATAACACAAAACATAACATAACACAAAACATAACATAACATAACACAAAAAATAACATAACATAAAATAACAAAAAAAAACATAACATAACACAAAACATAACATAACACAAAACATTACATAACATAACAGAAAACATAACATACCATAACACAAAACATAACATAACATAACATAACATAACGTAACATAACATAACATAACATAACATAACATAGCATAGCATAGCATAGCATAACATAACATAACATAACATAACATAACATAACATAACATAACATAACATAACTTAACATAACATAACATTACATAATATAACATAAAATAACATAACATCACATAACATAACATAACATAACATAACATAACATAACATAACATAACATAACATAACATAACATAACATAACATAACATAACATAACATAACATAACATAACATAACATAACATAACATAACATAACATAACATAACATAACATAACATAACATAACATAACATAACATAACATAACATAACATAACATAACATAACATTAGACAAAACATAACATAACACAAAACATAACACAAAACATAACATAACACAAAACATAACATAACACAAAACATAACACAAAACAAAACATAACATAGCACACAACATAACATAACACAACACAAAACATAACACAAGACAAAACATAACATAACATAAAACATAACATAACACAAAACATAACATAACATAACACAAAACATAACATAACACATAACATAACATAACACATAACACAACACAAAACATAACAAAACACAAAACATAACATAACACATAACATAACACAACAAAAACATAACATAACACAAAACATAACATAACATAACACAACACAAAACATAACATAACATACCACAACACAAAACACAACATAACACAACACAACACATCACAATATAACATAACACAACACAAAACAACATAACACAAAATATAACATATAACATAACACAACACAAAACATAACATAACAGAAAACATAACATAACACAAAACATAACATAACATAACATAACATAACACAACACAACACAACACATAACACAACACAACACAACACAACACAACACAACATTCCATAACATAACATAACATAACATAACATAACATAACATAACATAACATAACATAACATAACATAACATAACATAACATAACATAACATAACATAACATAACATAACATAACATAACATAACATAACATAACATAACATAATACAAAACATAACATAACATAACACAAAACATAACATAACATAACACAAAACATAACATATACTAACACAAAACATAACATATACTAACACAAAACATAACATATACTAACACAAAACATAACATAACACAACACAAAACATAACATAACACAAAACATAACATAACACAACACAACACAAAACATAACATAACACAAAACATAACATAACACAAAACATAACATAACACAAAACATAACATAACACAACACAAAACATAGCATAACACAAAACATAACATAACACATAACATAACACAACACAAAACATAACATAACACAAAACATAACATAACATAACATAACACATAACAAAACAACATAACTCAAAACATAACATAACACAAAACAAAACATAACATAACACAAAACATAACATAACACAACACAAAACATAACATAACACAAAACATAACATAACACAAAACAAAACATAACACAACACAAAACATAGCATAACACAAAACATAATATAACACATAACATAACACAACACAAAACATAACATAACACAAAACATAACATAACATAACACATAACAAAACATAACATAACATAACACAACACATAACATAACACAAAACATAACATAACATAACATAACACAACACAAAACATAACATAACACAAAACATAACACAAAACATAACATAACACAACACAAAACATAACACAAAACATAGCATAACACACCACAAAACATAACACAAAACATTACATAACACAACACAAAACATAACATAACACAACACAAAACATAATATAACATAACACAAAACATAACATAACATCGCACAAAACATAAAATAACACAAAACATAACATAACATAACATAATACATGATAACACAAAACATAACATAACATAACATAGCATAACACACAACATAACATAACATAACACAAAACATAACATAACATAACATAGCATAACACACAACATAACATAACATAACATAACACAAAACATAACATAACACAGAACATAACATAACACAACACATAACATATCACAAAACATAACATAACACAAAACATAACATAACATAACACAAAAAATAACATAACACAAAACATAACATAACATAACACAAAACATAACATAACACAAAACATAACATAACACAACACAAAACATAACATAACACAAAACATAACACAAAACGTAACATAACACAACACAAAGCATAACATAACACAAAACATAAGATAACACAAAACATAACATAACATAACATAACATAACACAACACAAACCATAACATAACACAAAACATAACATAACACAACACAAAACATAACATAACACAAAACATAACATAACATAACACAAAACATAACATAACACAAAACATAACATAACATAACACAAAACATAACATAACACAACACAAAACGTAACATAACATAACACAACGCAAAACATAACATAACATAACACAAAACATAACATAACACAAAACATAAGATAACACAAAACAAAACATAACATAACACAAACATAACATAACACAAAACATAACATAACACAACACAAAACATAACATAACACAAAACATAACATAAGGCAACACAAAACATAACATAACACAAAACATAACATAACACAAAACATAACATAACATAACACAAAACATAACATAACATAAAATAACACAAAACATAACATAACACAAAACATAACATAACATAACACAAAACATAACATAACATAACACAAAACATAACATAACCCAACACATAACATAACATAACATAACATAACACAAAACATAACATAACCCAACACATAACATAACACAAAACATAACATAACACAAAACATAACATAACATAACACAACATAACACAAAACATAACATAACACAAAACATAACATAACATAATACAAAACATAACATAACACAAAACATAACATAACACAACACAAAACATAACATATCACAAAAACATAACATAACACAAACCATAACATAACACAAAACATAACATAACATAACAGAACATAACACAAAACATAACATAACACAAAACATAACATAACATAACACAAAACATAACATAACACAACACAAATTAAAACATAACATAACTTAACAAAACATAACATAACATAACATAAAACATAACATAAAACAAAACATAACATAACAACACAAAACATAACATAACATAAAACAAAACATAACATAACATAACACAAAATATAACATAACATAACACAAAACATAACATAACATAACATAACATAACACAAAACATAACATAACATAACACAAAACATAACATAACATAACACAAAACATAACATAACACAACACAAAACATAACATAACACAACACAAAACATAACATAACATAACACAACACAAAACATAACATAACATAACACAACACATAACATAACATAACATAACATAACATAACATAACATAACACAACACAAAACACAACATAACACAAAACATAGCATAACACAAAACATAACATAACATAACATAACACAAAGCATAACATAACATAACACATAACATAATATAACACAAAACATAACACAAAACATAACATAACATAACATAGCACAAAACATCACACAAAACATAACACAAAACATAACACAAATCATAACACAAAACATAACATAACACAAAACATAACATAACACAAAACATAACATAACATAACATAACATAACACAGAACATAACATAACACAACACATAACATATCACAAAACATAACATAACACAAAACATAACATAACATAACACAAAAAATAACATAACACAAAACATAACATAACATAACACAAAACATAACATAACACAAAACATAACATAACACAACACAAAACATAACATAACACAAAACATAACACAAAACGTAACATAACACAACACAAAGCATAACATAACACAAAACATAAGATAACACAAAACATAACATAACATAACATAACATAACACAACACAAACCATAACATAACACAAAACATAACATAACACAACACAAAACATAACATAACACAAAACATAACATAACATAACACAAAACATAACATAACACAAAACATAACATAACATAACACAAAACATAACATAACACAACACAAAACGTAACATAACATAACACAACGCAAAACATAACATAACATAACACAAAACATAACATAACACAAAACATAAGATAACACAAAACAAAACATAACATAACACAAACATAACATAACACAAAACATAACATAACACAACACAAAACATAACATAACACAAAACATAACATAAGGCAACACAAAACATAACATAACACAAAACATAACATAACACAAAACATAACATAACATAACACAAAACATAACATAACATAAAATAACACAAAACATAACATAACACAAAACATAACATAACATAACACAAAACATAACATAACATAACACAAAACATAACATAACCCAACACATAACATAACATAACATAACATAACACAAAACATAACATAACCCAACACATAACATAACACAAAACATAACATAACACAAAACATAACATAACATAACACAACATAACACAAAACATAACATAACACAAAACATAACATAACATAATACAAAACATAACATAACACAAAACATAACATAACACAACACAAAACATAACATATCACAAAAACATAACATAACACAAACCATAACATAACACAAAACATAACATAACATAACAGAACATAACACAAAACATAACATAACACAAAACATAACATAACATAACACAAAACATAACATAACACAACACAAATTAAAACATAACATAACTTAACAAAACATAACATAACATAACATAAAACATAACATAAAACAAAACATAACATAACAACACAAAACATAACATAACATAAAACAAAACATAACATAACATAACACAAAATATAACATAACATAACACAAAACATAACATAACATAACATAACACAAAACATAACATAACATAACACAAAACATAACATAACATAACACAAAACATAACATAACACAACACAAAACATAACATAACACAACACAAAACATAACATAACATAACACAACACAAAACATAACATAACATAACACAACACATAACATAACATAACATAACATAACATAACATAACACAACACAAAACACAACATAACACAAAACATAGCATAACACAAAACATAACATAACATAACATAACACAAAGCATAACATAACATAACACATAACATAATATAACACAAAACATAACACAAAACATAACATAACATAACATAGCACAAAACATCACACAAAACATAACACAAAACATAACACAAATCATAACACAAAACATAACATAACACAAAACATAACATAACACAAAACATAACATAACATAACATAACATAACACAAAACATAACATAACATAACACAAAGCATAACATAACATAACAGAACACAAAACATAACATAACACAACACAAAACATAACATAACACACCACAAAACATAACACAATATATAACATAACACAACACAAAACATAACATAACACATAACATAACACAACACAAAACATAACATAACACAAAACATAACATAACATAACACAAAACATAACATAACATAACACAACACAAAACATAACATAACACAGAACATAACATAACATAACATAACACAACACAAAATATAACATAACATAACACAAAACATAACATAACATAACACTACACAAAACATAACATAACATAACACAAAACATAACACAAAATAAAGCATAATATAACATTACATAACATAACACAAAACATAACACAAATCAAAACATAACATAACATAACACAACACAAAACATAACATAACATAACACAACACAAAACATAACATAACATAATACAAAACATAACATAACATAACACAAAACATAACATAACACAAAACATAACATAACATAATACAAAACATAACATAGCATAACACAAAACATAACACAACAAAAAAGATAACATAACACAACACAAACCATAACATAACACAAAACATAACATAACATAACACAACACAAAACATAATGTACACAAAAAATAACATAAAATAACATACCACAACACAAAACATAACATAACAAAAAATATTACATAACATAACATAACACAACACAAAACATAACACAAAACATAACATGACACAACACAAAACATAACACAAAACATAACATAACACAACACAAAACATAACATAACACAACACAAAATATAACATAACATAACACAACACAAAACATAACATAACACAAAACATAACATAACATAACACAAAACATAACATAACACAAAACATATCATAACATAACATAACTCAAAACATAACATAACACAACACAAAACATAACATAACATAACACAAAACATAACATAACATAACACAAAACATTACATAACACAAAACATAACATAACATAACACAAAACATAACACAAAACAACACAAAACATAACATAACACAAAACACAACATAACACAAAACATAACATAACACAAAACATAACATAACACAAAACATAACATAACACAGCACAAACCATAACATAACACAAAACATAACATAACACAACACAAAACATAACATAACACAAAAAATAACATAACATAACATATCAAAACACAAAACATAACATAACACAAAACATAACATAACATAACACAACACAAAATATAACATAACACAAAACATAACATAACACAACACAAAACGTAACATAACATAACACAACACAAAACATAACATAACATAACATAACACAAAACATAACATAACACAAAACATAAGATAACACAAAACAAAACATAACATAACACAAAACATAACATAACACAAAACATAACATAACACAACACAAAACATAACATAACACAAAACATAACATAACATAACACAAAACATAACGTAACACAAAACATAACATAACTTAACACAAAACATAACATAACATAAAATAACACAAAACATAACATAACACAAAACATAACATAACATAACATAACACAAAACATAACATACCATAACACAAAACAACATAACATAACACAAAACATAACATAACCCAACACATAACATAACACAAAACAAAACATAACAAAACATAACACAAAACATAACAAAACATAACACAAAACATAACACAAAACATAACAACACAAAACATAACATAACACAAAACATAACAACACAACACATAACATAACACAAAACATAACACAACACAAAACATAACACAAAACATAACATAACATAACACAAAACATAACACAACACAAAACATAACATAACATAACATAACACAACACAAAACATAATATAACATAACATAACATAGCACAAAACATAAAATAACACAAAACATAACATAACACATCATAACACAAAACATAACATAACACAAAACATAACATAACATAGATTAACACATAACATAACATAACACAAAACATAACATAACACAAAAAATAACATAACAAAAAAAAACATAACATAACATAACACAAAACATAACATAACACAAAGCATAACATAACATAACACAAAACATAACATAACATAACACAAAACATAACATAACATAATACAAGACATAACATAACACAAAACGTAACATAACACAAAAACATAACATAACACAAAACATAACATAACATAACATAACACAAAACATAACATAACATAACACAAAACATAACATAACATAACACAAAACATAAAATAACACAAAACATAACATAACACAAAACATAACATAACAACACAAAATAAAACATAACATAACAAAACATAACATAACATAACATACAACATAACATAACATAACACAAAACATAACATAACATAACACAAAACATAACATAACATAAAACAAAACATAACATAACATAACACAAAATATAACATAACACAACACAAAACATAACATAACATAACATAACACAAAACATAACATTACATAACATAACATAACATAACACAAAACATAACATAACATAACATAACATAACATAACATAACATAACATAACATAACATAACATAACATAACATAACACAAAACATAACATAACACAACACAAAACATAACATAACACAACACAAAACATAACATAACATAACACAACACAAAACATAACATAACATAACACAACACATAACATAACATAACACAACACAAAACATAACATAACACAAAACATAACATAACACAAGACATAACATAATATAACATAACATAACATAACACAAAGCATAACATAACATAACACATAACATAACATAACACAAAACATAACATAAAACATAACATAACATAACATAAAACAAAACATAACATAACAACACAAAACATAACATAACATAAAACAAAACATAACATAACATAACATAACACAAAATATAACATAACATAACACAAAACATAACATAACATAACATAACATAACACAAAACATAACATAACATAACACAAAACATAACATAACATAACACCAAACATAACATAACACAACACAAAACATAACATAACACAACACAAAACATAACATAACATAACACAACACAAAACATAACATAACATAACACAACACATAACATAACATAACATAACATAACATAACATAACACAACACAAAACACAACATAACACAAAACATAGCATAACACAAAACATAACATAACATAACATAACACAAAGCATAACATAACATAACACATAACATAATATAACACAAAACATAACACAAAACATAACATAACATAACATAACACAAAACATCACACAAAACATAACACAAAACATAACACAAATCATAACACAAAACATAACATAACACAAAACATAACATAACACAAAACATAACATAACATAACATAACACAAAACATAACATAACATAACACAAAGCATAACATAACAGAACAGAACACAAAACATAACATAACACACCACAAAACATAACACAATATATAACATAACACAACACAAAACATAACATAACACATAACATAACACAACACAAAACATAACATAACACAAAACATAACATAACATAACACAAAACATAACATAACATAACACAACACAAAACATAACATAACACAGAACATAACATAACATAACATAACATAACATAACACAACACAAAATATAACATAACATAACACAAAACATAACATAACATAACACTACACAAAACATAACATAACATAACACAAAACATAACACAAAATAAAACATAATATAACATTACATAACATAACACAAAACATAACACAAATCAAAACATAACATAACATAACATAACACAACACAAAACATAACATAACATAACACAACACAAAACATAACATAACATAATACAAAACATAACATAACATAACACAAAACATAACATAACACAAAACAAAACATAACATAACATAATACAAAACATAACATAACATAACACAAAACATAACACAACAAAAAAGATAACATAACACAACACAAACCATAACATAACACAAAAATAACATAACATAACACAACACAAAACATAATGTACACAAAAAATAACATAAAATAACATACCACAACACAAAACATAACATAACAAAAAATATTACATAACATAACATAACATAACACAACACAAAACATAACACAAAACATAACATGACACAACACAAAACATAACACAAAACATAACATAACACAACACAAAACATAACATAACACAACACAAAATATAACATAACATAACACAACACAAAACATAACATAACACAAAACAAAACATAACATAACACAAAACATAACATAACACAAAACATATCATAACATAACATTACTCAAAACATAACATAACACAACACAAAGCATAACACAACACAAAGCATAACATAACACAGCACAAAACATAGTATAACATAACATAACATAACATAACACAAAACATAACATAACATAACACAAAACATAACATAACATAACACAAAACATAACATAACATAACACAAAACATTACATAACACAAAACATAACATAACATAACACAAAACATAACACAAAACAACACAAAACATAACATAACACAAAACAGAACATAACACAAAACAGAACATAACACAAAACATAACATAACACAAAACATAACATAACACAGCACAAACCATAACATAACACAAAACATAACATAACACAACACAAAACATAACATAACACAAAAAATAACATAACATAACATATCAAAACACAAAACATAACATAACACAAAACATAACATAACATAACACAACACAAAACATAACATAACACAAAACATAACATAACACAACACAAAACGTAACATAACATAACACAACACAAAACATAACATAACATAACATAACACAAAACATAACATAACACAAAACATAAGATAACACAAAACAAAACATAACATAACACAAAACATAACATAACACAAAACATAACATAACACAACACGAAACATAACATAACACAAAACATAACATAACGCAACACAAAACATAACATAACACAAAACATAACGTAACACAAAACATAACATAACTTAACACAAAACATAACATAACATAAAATAACACAAAACATAACATAACACAAAACATAACATAACATAACATAACACAAAACATAACATACCATAACACAAAACATAACATAACATAACACAAAACATAACATAACCCAACACATAACATAACACAAAACAAAACATAACAAAACATAACACAAAACATAACAAAACATAACACAAAACATAACACAAAACATAACATAACACAAAACATAACATAACACAAAACATAACAACACAACACATAACATAACACAAAACATAACACAACACAAAACATAACACAAAACATAACATAACATAACACAAAACATAACACAACACAAAACATAACATAACATAACACAACACAAAACATAATATAACATAACATAACATAACATAGCACAAAACATAAAATAACACAAAACATAACATAACACATCATAACACAAAACATAACATAACACAAAACATAACATAACATAACATAGATTAACACATAACATAACATAACACAAAACATAACATAACATAACACAAAACATAACACAAAATAAAACATAATATAACATTACATAACATAACACAAAACATAACAGAAATCAAAACATAACATAACATAACACAACACAAAACATAACATAACATAACACAACACAAAACATAACATAACATAATACAAAACATAACATAACATAACACAAAACATAACATAACACAAAACATAACATAACATAATACAAAACATAACATAACATAACACAAAACATAACACAACAAAAAAGATAACATAACACAACACAAACCATAACATAACACAAAACATAACATAACATAACACAACACAAAACATAATGTACACAAAAAATAACATAAAATAACATACCACAACACAAAACATAACATAACAAAAAATATTACATAACATAACATAACACAACACAAAACATAACACAAAACATAACATGACACAACACAAAACATAACACAAAACATAACATAACACAACACAAAACATATCATAACACAACACAAAATATAACATAACATAACAAAACACAAAACATAACATAACACAAAACAAAACATAACATAACACAAAACATAACATAACACAAAACATATCATAACATAACATAACTCAAAACATAACATAACACAACACAAAGCATAACACAACACAAAGCATAACATAACACAGCACAAAACATAGTATAACATAACATAACATAACATAACATAACACAAAACATAACATAACATAACACAAAACATAACATAACATAACACAAAACATAACATAACATAACACAAAACATTACATAACACAAAACATAACATAACATAACACAAAACATAACACAAAACAACACAAAACATAACATAACACAAAACAGAACATAACACAAAACATAACATAACACAAAACATAACATAACACAAAACATAACATAACACAGCACAAACCATAACATAACACAAAACATAACATAACACAACACAAAACATAACATAACACAAAAAATAACATAACATAACATATCAAAACACAAAACATAACATAACACAAAACATAACATAACATAACACAACACAAAACATAACATAACACAAAACATAACATAACACAACACAAAACGTAACATAACATAACACAACACAAAACATAACATAACATAACACAAAACATAACATAACACAAAACATAAGATAACACAAAACAAAACATAACATAACACAAAACATAACATAACACAAAACATAACATAACACAACACAAAACATAACATAACACAAAACATAACATAACGCAACACAAAACATAACATAACACAAAACATAACGTAACACAAAACATAACATAACTTAACACAAAACATAACATAACATAAAATAACACAAAACATAACATAACACAAAACATAACATAACATAACATAACATAACACAAAACATAACATACCATAACACAAAACATAACATAACATAACACAAAACATAACATAACCCAACACATAACATAACACAAAACAAAACATAACAAAACATAACACAAAACATAACAAAACATAACACAAAACATAACACAAAACATAACATAACACAAAACATAACATAACACAAAACATAACAACACAACACATAGCATAACACAAAACATAACACAACACAAAACATAACACAAAACATAACATAACATAACACAAAACATAACACAACACAAAACATAACATAACATAACACAACACAAAGCATAATATAACATAACATAACATAACATAGCACAAAACATAAAATAACACAAAACTTAACATAACATAACATAACATAACATAACATAACATAACATAACATAACACAAAACATAACATAACACAACACAAAACATAACATAACACAACACAAAACATAACATAACACAACACAAAACATAACATAACACAAAACATAACATAACACAAGACATAACATAATATAACATAACATAACATAACACAAAGCATAACATAACATAACACATAACATAACATAACACAAAACATAACATAAAACATAACATAACATAACATAAAACAAAACATAACATAACAACACAAAACATAACATAACATAAAACAAAACATAACATAACATAACATAACATAACACAAAATATAACATAACATAACACAAAACATAACATAACATAACATAACATAACACAAAACATAACATAACATAACACAAAACATAACATAACATAACACAAAACATAACATAACACAACACAAAACATAACATAACACAACACAAAACATAACATAACATAACACAACACAAAACATAACATAACATAACACTACACATAACATAACATAACATAACATAACATAACATAACATAACATAACATAACATAACATAACATAACATAACATAACATAACATAACATAACATAACATAACATAACATAACACAACACAAAACACAACATAACACAAAACATAGCATTACACAAAACATAACATAACATAACATAACACAAAGCATAACATAACATAACACATAACATAATATAACACAAAACATAACACAAAACATAACATAACATAACATAACACAAAACATCACACAAAACATAACACAAAACATAACACAAATCATAACACAAAACATAACATAACACAAAACATAACATAACACAAAACATAACATAACATAACACAAAACATAACATAACATAACACAAAGCATAACATAACATAACAGAACACAAAACATAACATAACACACCACAAAACATAACACAATATATAACATAACACAACACAAAACATAACATAACACATAACATAACACAACACAAAACATAACATAACACAAAACATAACATAACATAACACAAAACATAACATAACATAACACAACACAAAACATAACATAACACAGAACATAACATAACATAACATAACACAACACAAAATATAACATAACATAACACAAAACATAACATAACATAACACTACACAAAACATAACATAACATAACACAAAACATAACACAAAATAAAACATAATATAACATTACATAACATAACACAAAACATAACACAAATCAAAACATAAAATAACATAACATAACACAACACAAAACATAACATAACATAACACAACACAAAACATAACATAACATAATACAAAACATAACATAACATAACACAAAACATAACATAACACAAAACATAACATAACATAATACAAAACATAACATAACATAACACAAAACATAACACAACAAAAAAGATAACATAACACAACACAAACCATAACATAACACAAAACATAACATAACATAACACAACACAAAACATAATGTACACAAAAAATAACATAAAATAACATACCACAACACAAAACATAACATAACAAAAAATATTACATAACATAACATAACACAACACAAAACATAACACAAAACATAACATGACACAACACAAAACATAACACAAAACATAACATAACACAACACAAAACATAACATAACACAACACAAAATATAACATAACATAACACAACACAAAACATAACATAACACAAAACAAAACATAACATAACACAAAACATAACATAACACAAAACATATCATAACATAACATAACTCAAAACATAACACAACACAAAGCATAACACAACACAAAGCATAACATAACACAGCACAAAACATAGTATAACATAACATAACATAACATAACATAACATAACATAACATAACATAACACAAAACATAACATAACATAACACAAAACATAACATAACATAACACAAAACATAACATAACATAACACAAAACATTACATAACACAAAACATAACATAACATAACACAAAACATAACACAAAGCAACACAAAACATAACATAACACAAAACAGAACATAACACAAAACATAACATAACACAAAACATAACATAACACAAAACATAACATAACACAGCACAAACCATAACATAACAGAAAACATAACATAACACAACACAAAACATAACATAACACAAAAAATAACATAACATAACATATCAAAACACAAAACATAACATAACACAAAACATAACATAACACAACACAAAACATAACATAACACAAAACATAACATAACACAACACAAAACGTAACATAACATAACACAACACAAAACATAACATAACATAACATAACACAAAACATAACATAACACAAAACATAAGATAACACAAAACAAAACATAACATAACACAAAACATAACATAACACAAAACATAACATAACACAACACGAAACATAACATAACACAAAACATAACATAACGCAACACAAAACATAACATAACACAAAACATAACGTAACACAAAACATAACATAACTTAACACAAAACATAACATAACATAAAATAACACAAAACATAACATAACACAAAACATAACATAACATAACACAAAACATAACATACCATAACACAAAACATAACATAACATAACACAAAACATAACATAACCCAACACATAACATAACACAAAACAAAACATAACAAAACATAACACAAAACATAACAAAACATAACACAAAACATAACACAAAACATAACATAACACAAAACATAACATAACACAAAACATAACATAACACAAAACATAACAACACAACACATAACATAACACAAAACATAACACAACACAAAACATAACACAAAACATAACATAACATAACACAAAACATAACACAACACAAAACATAACATAACATAACACAACACAAAACATAATATAACATAACATAACATAACATAGCACAAAACATAAAATAACACAAAACATAACATAACACATCATAACACAAAACATAACATAACACAAAACATAACATAACATAACATAGATTAACACATAACATAACATAACACAAAACATAACATAACATAACACAAAACATAACACAAAATAAAACATAATATAACATTACATAACATAACACAAAACATAACACAAATCAAAACATAACATAACATAACACAACACAAAACATAACATAACATAACACAACACAAAACATAACATAACATAATACAAAACATAACATAACATAACACAAAACATAACATAACACAAAACATAACATAACATAATACAAAACATAACATAACATAACACAAAACATAACACAACAAAAAAGATAACATAACACAACACAAACCATAACATAACACAAAACATAACATAACATAACACAACACAAAACATAATGTACACAAAAAATAACATAAAATAACATACCACAACACAAAACATAACATAACAAAAAATATTACATAACATAACATAACACAACACAAAACATAACACAAAACATAACATGACACAACACAAAACATAACACAAAACATACCATAACACAACATAAAACATAACATAACACAACACAAAATATAACATAACATAACACAACACAAAACATAACATAACACAAAACAAAACATAACATAACACAAAACATAACATAACACAAAACATATCATAACATAACATAACTCAAAACATAACATAACACAACACAAAGCATAACACAACACAAAGCATAACATAACACAGCACAAAACATAGTATAACATAACATAACATAACATAACATAACACAAAACATAACATAACATAACACAAAACATAAAATAACATAACACAAAACATAACATAACATAACACAAAACATTACATAACACAAAACATAACATAACATAACACAAAACATAACACAAAACAACACAAAACATAACATAACACAACACAAAACATAACATAACACAAAACAGAACATAACACAAAACATAACATAACACAAAACATAACATAACACAAAACATAACACAACACAGCACAAACCATAACATAACACAAAACATAACATAACACAACACAAAACATAACATAACACAAAAAATAACATAACATAACATATCAAAACACAAAACATAACATAACACAAAACATAACATAACATAACACAACACAAAACATAACATAACACAAAACATAACATAACACAACACAAAACGTAACATAACATAACACAACACAAAACATAACATAACATAACATAACACAAAACATAACATAACACAAAACATAAGATAACACAAAACAAAGCATAACATAACACAAAACATAACATAACACAAAACATAACATAACACAACACAAAACATAACATAACACAAAACATAACATAACGCAACACAAAACATAACATAACACAAAACATAACGTAACACAAAACATAACATAACTTAACACAAAACATAACATAACATAAAATAACACAAAACATAACATAACACAAAACATAACATAACATAACATAACACAAAACATAACATACCATAACACAAAACATAACGTAACATAACACAAAACATAACATAACCCAACACATAACATAACACAAAACAAAACATAACAAAACATAACACAAAACATAACAAAACATAACACAAAACATAACACAAAACATAACATAACACAAAACATAACAACACAACACATAGCATAACACAAAACATAACACAACACAAAACATAACACAAAACATAACATAACATAACACAAAACATAACACAACACAAAACATAATATAACATAACATAACATAACATAGCACAAAACATAAAATAGCACAAAACATAACATAACACATCATAACACAAAACATAACATAACACAAAACATAACATAACATAACATAGATTAACACATAACATAACATAACACAAAACATAACATAACACAAAAAATAACATAACAAAAAAAAACATAACATAACATCACACAAAACATAACATAACAGAAAACATAACATAACATAACACAAAACATAACATAACATAACACAAAACATAACATAACATAATACAAGACATAACATAACACAAAACGTAACATAACACAAAAACATAACATAACACAAAACATAACATAACATAACATAACATAACATAACATAACATAACACAAAACATAACATAACATAACACAAAACATAACATAACATAACACAAAACATAAAATAACACAAAACATAACATAACACAAAACATAACATAACACAACACAAAATAAAACATAACATAACAAAACATAACATAACATAACATAAAACATAACATAACATAACACAAAACATAACATAACATAACACAAAACATAACATAACATAAAACAAAACATAACATAACATAACACAAAATATAACATAACACAACAAAAAACATAACATAACATAACATAACACAAAACATAACATAACATAACATAACACAAAACATAACATAACATAACATAACATAACATAACATAACATAACACAAAACATAACATAACACAACACAAAACATAACATAACACAACACAAAACATAACATAACATAACACAACACAAAACATAACATAACATAACACAACACATAACATAACATAACACAACACAAAACATAACATAACACAAAACATAACATAACACAAGACATAACATAATATAACATAACATAACATAACACAAAGCATAACATAACATAACACATAACATAACATAACACAAAACATAACATAAAACATAACATAACATAACACAAAACATAACACAAAACATAACACAAAACATAACACAAAACATAACATAACACAAAACATTACATAACATAACATAACATAACATAACACAAAACATAACATAACACAAAGCATAACATAACATAACACAAAACATAACACAACACAAAACATAACACAAAACATAACATAACATAACACAAAACATAACACAACACAAAACATAACATAACATAACACAACACAAAACATAATATAACATAACATAACATAACATAGCACAAAACATAAAATAACACAAAACATAACATAACACATCATAACACAAAACATAACATAACACAAAACATAACATAACATAACATAGATTAACACATAACATAACATAACACAAAACATAACATAACACAAAAAATAACATAACAAAAAAAAACATAACATAACATCACACAAAACAAAACATAACACAAAACATAACATAACATAACACAAAACATAACATAACATAACACAAAACATAACATAACATAATACAAGACATAACATAACACAAAACATAACATAACACAAAAACATAACATAACACAAAACATAACATAACATAACACAAAACATAACATAACATAACACAAAACATAACATAACATAACACAAAACATAAAATAACACAAAACATAACATAACACAAAACATAACATAACACAACACAAAATAAAACATAACATAACAAAACATAACATAACATAACATAAAACATAACATAACATAACACAAAACATAACATAACATAACACAAAACATAACATAACATAAAACAAAACATAACATAACATAACACAAAATATAACATAACACAACACAAAACATAACATAACATAACATAACACAAAACATAACATAACATAACATAACATAACACAAAACATAACATAACATAACATAACATAACATAACATAACATAACATAACATAACATAACATAACATAACACAAAACATAACATAACACAACACAAAACATAACATAACACAACACAAAACATAACATAACATAACACAACACAAAACATAACATAACATAACACAACACATAACATAACATAACACAACACAAAACATAACATAACACAAAACATAACATAACACAAGACATAACATAATATAACATAACATAACATAACACAAAGCATAACATAACATAACACATAACATAACATAACACAAAACATAACATAAAACATAACATAACATAACACAAAACATAACACAAAACATAACATAACACAAAACATAACACAAAACATAACATAAACAAAACATTACATAACATAACATAACATAACATAACACAAAACATAACATAACATAACACAAAACATAACATAACACAACACAAAACATAACATAACACAATACATAACATAACACAACACAAAACATAACATAACACATAACATAACAATACACAAAACATAACATAACACAAAACATAACATAACATAACACAAAACATAACATAAAATAACACAACACAAAACATAACATAACACAAAACATAACATAACATAACATAACACAACACAAAACATAACATAACACAACACAAAACATAACATAACATAACACTACACAAAACATAACATAACATAACACAAAACATAACACAAAATAAAACATAATATAACATAACATAACATAACACAAAACATAACACAACACAAAACATAACATAACATAACACAACACAAAACATAATATAACATAGATTAACACATAACATAACATAAAATAACACAAAACATAACATAACACAAAACATAACATAACACAAAACATAACATAACACAAAACATAACATAACATAACACAACATAACACAAAACATAACATTACACAAAACATAACATAACATAATACAAAACATAACATAACACAAAACATAACATAACACAACACAAATCATAACATAACACAAAAACATAACATAACACAAAACATAACATAACACAAAACATAACATCACATAACAGAACATAACACAAAACATAACATAACACAAAACATAACATAACATAACACAAAACATAACATAACACAACACAAAACATAACATAACACAACACAAAACATAACATAACATAACACAACACAAAACATAACATAACATAACACAACACATAACATAACATAACATAACACAACACAAAACATAACATAACACAAAACATAGCATAACACAAAACATAACATAACATAACATAACACAAAGCATAACATAACATAACACATAACATAATATAACACAAAACATAACACAAAACATAACATAACATAACACAAAACATCACACAAAACATAACACAAAACATAACACAAAACATAATACAAAACATAACATAACACAAAACATAACATAACAAAAAATATTACATAACATAACATAACACATCACAAAACATAACACAAAACATAACATGACACAACACAAAACATAACACAAAACATAACATAACCCAACACAAAACCTAACATAACACAACACAAAATATAACATAACATAACACAACACAAAACATAACATAACACAAAACATAACATAACACAAAACATAACATAACATAACACAAAACGTAACATAACACAAAACATAACATAACACATAACATAACACAACACAATACATAACATAACACAAAACATGACATAACACAACACAAAACATAACATAACACAAAACATAACATAACACAACACAAAACATAACATAACACAAAACATAACATAACATGACATAACACAACACAACACAAAACAAAATATAACATAACACAAAATATAACATAACATAACATAACATAACACAACACAAAACATAACATAACACAAAACATAACATAGCATAACATAACACAAAACATAACATAACACAAAACATAACATAACACAAAACATAACATAACACATAACACAACACAAAACATAACATAACACAAAACATAACATAACACATAACATAACACAACACAAAACATAACATAACACAAAACCTAACATATAACATAACACAACACAAAACTTAACATAACACAAAACTTAACATAACATAACACAACACAAAATAAAACATAACATAACATAACACAACACAAAACACAACATAACACAACACAACACATCACAACATAACATAACATAACATAACATATCATAACATAACATAACATAACATAACACAAAACATAACATAACATAACACAAAACATAACATAACATAACATAACACAAAACATAACATATACTAACACAAAACATAACACAACACAAAACATATCATAACACAAAACATAACATAACACAACACAAAACATAACAAAACACAACACATAACATGACATAACACAACACAAAACATAACATAACACAACACAAAACATAACATAGCACAAAACATAACATAACACAAAACATAACATAACACAAAACATAACATAACACAACACAAAACATAGCATAACACAAAACATAACATAACACATAACATAACACAACACAAATTATAACATAACACAAAACATAACATAACATATCACATAACAAAACATAACATAACACAAAACATAACATAACACAAAACAAAACATAACATAACACAAAACATAACATAACACAACACAAAACATAACATAACACAAAACATAACATAACACAAAACATAACATAACACAAAACATAACATAACACAACACAAAACATAGCATAACACAAAACATAATATAACACATAACATAACACAACACAAAACATAACATAACACAAAACATAACATAACATAACATAACATAACATAACATAACACAACACAAAACATAACATAACACAAACATAACACAAAACATAACATAACACAAAACATAACATAATACAACACAAAACATAACACAAAACATAGCATAACACAACACAAAACATAACACAAAACATAACATAACATAACACAAAACATAACATAACATAACACAACACAAAACATAATATAACATAACACAAAACATAACATAACATAGCACAAAACATAAAATAACACAAAACATTACATAACATAACACATCATAACACAAAACATAACATAACACAAAAATAACATAACATAACATAACACATAACATAACATAACACATAACATAACATAACACAAAACATAACATAACATAGCATAACACAAAACATAACATAACATAACACAAAACATAACATAACACAACACATAACATATCACAAAACATAACATAACACAAAACATAACATAACATAACACAAAAAATAACATAACACAAAACATAACATAACACAAAACATATCATAACATAACATAATTCAAAACATAACACAACACAAAGCACAACATAACACAGCACAAAACATAGTATAACATAACATAACATAACATAACACAAAACATAACATAACATAACACAAAA
Organism: Tenodera sinensis; assembly: GCA_030765045.1. Lineage (NCBI taxonomy): Eukaryota > Metazoa > Arthropoda > Insecta > Mantodea > Mantidae > Tenodera > Tenodera sinensis. Next base: position 32,813,217 of record CM060971.1, read on the forward strand.
CATAACATAACACAAAACTTAACACAAAACATAACATAACACAAAACACAACATAACACAAAACATAACATAACACAAAACATAACATAACACATAACATAACATAACACAACACAAACCATAACATAACACAAAACATAACATAACACAACACAAAACATAACATAACACAAAAAATAACATAACATAACATATCATAACACAAAACATAACATAACACAAGACATAACATAACATAACACAAAACATAACATAACATAACACAACACAAAACATAACATAACACAAAACATAACATAACACAACACAAAACGTAACATAACATAACACAACACAAAACATTACATAACATAACACAAAACATAACATAACACAAAACATAAGATAACACAAAACAAAGCATAACATAACACAAAACATAACATAACACAAAAGATAACATAACACAACACAAAACATAACATAATACAAAACATAACATAACGCAACACAAAACATAACATAACACAAAACATAACGTAACACAAAACATAACATAACTTAACACAAAACATAACATAACATAAAATAACACAAAACATAACATAACACAAAACATAACATAACATAACACAAAACATAACATACCATAACACAAAACATAACATAACACAAAACATAACATAACCCAACACATAACATAACACAAAACATAACTTAACACAAAACATAACAAAAATAACACAAAACATAAAAAACATAACACAAAACATAACACAAAACATAACATAACACAAAACATAACATAACATAACACAAAACATAACAACACAACACATTACATAACACAAAACATAACACAACACAAAACATAACACAAAACATAACATAACATAACACAAAACATAACACAACACAAAACATAACATAACATAACACAACACAAAACATAATATAACATAACATAACATAGCACAAAACATAAAATAACACAAAACATAACATAACACATCATAACACAAAACATAACATAACACAAAACATAACATAACATAGATTAACACATAACATAACATAACACAAAACATAACATAACACAAAACGTAACATAACACAAAACATAACATAACATAAAATAACACAAAACATAACATAACACAAAACATAACATAACATAACACAAAACATAACATAACATAACACAAAACATAACATAACCCAACACATAACATAACATAACATAACATAACATAACATAACACAAAACATAACATATCCCAACACATAACATAACACAAAACATAACATGACACAAAACATAACATAACACAACATAACACAAAACATAACATAACACAAAACATAACATAACATAATACAAAACATAACATAACACAAAACATAACATAACACAACACAAAACATAACATATCACAAAAACATAACATAACACAAACCATAACATAACACAAAACATAACATAACATAACATAACATAACATAACACAAAACATAACATAACACAAAACATAACATAACATAACACAAAACATAACATAACACAACACAAATTAAAACATAACATAACTTAACAAAACATAACATAACATAACATAAAACATAACATAAAACAAAACATAACATAACAACACAAAACATAACATAACATAAAACAAAACATAACATAACACAAAATATATCACAACACAACACAAAACATAACATAACATGACACAACACAAAACATAACACAAAGCATAACATAACACAACACAAAACATAACATAACACAACACAAAATATAACATAACATAACACAACACAAAACATAACATAACATAACACAACACAAAACATAACATAACACAAAACATAACATTACATAACACAAAACATAACATAACACAAAACATCATAACATAACATAACTCAAAACATAACATAACACAACACAAAGCATAACATAACACAGCACAAAACATAGTATAACATAACATAACATAACATAACATAACATAACATAACATAAAACATAACATAACATAACACAAAACATAACATAACATAACACAAAACATAACATAACATAACACAAAACATTACATAACACAAAACATAACATAACATAACACAAAACATAACATAACACAAAACAACACAAAACATAACATAACACAACATAACACAAAACATAACATAACACAAAACATAACATAACACAAGACATAACATAACACAGCACAAACCATAACATAACACAAAACATAACATAACACAACACAAAACATAACATAACACAAAAAATAACATAATATAACATATCAAAACACAAAACATAACATAACACAAAACATAACATAACATAACATAACACAACACAAAACATAACATAACACAAAACATAACATAACACAACACAAAACGTAACATAACATAACACAACACAAAACATAACATAACATAACATAACACAAAACATAACATAACACAAAACATAAGATAACACAAAACAAAACATAACATAACACAAAACATAACATAACACAAAACATAACATAACACAACACAAAACATAACATAACACAAAACATAACATAACGCAACACAAAACATAACACAAAACATAACGTAACACAAAACATAACATAACACAAAACATAACATAACACAACACAAAACATAACATAACACAAAACATAACATAACGCAACACAAAACATAACACAAAACATAACGTAACACAAAACATAACATAACTTAACACAAAACATAACATAACATAAAATAACACAAAACATAACATAACACAAAACATAACATAACATAACACAAAACATAACATACCATAACACAAAACATAACATAACATAACACAAAACATAACATAACCCAACACATAACATAACACAAAACAAAACATAACAAAACATAACACAAAACATAACAAAACATAACACAAAACATAACACAAAACATAACACAAAACATAACATAACACAAAACATAACATAACATAACATAGATTAACACATAACATAACATAACACAAAACATAACATAACACAAAAAATAACATAACAAAAAAAAACATAACATAACATAACACAAAACATAACATAACACAAAACATAACATAACATAACACAAAACATAACATAACATAACACAAAACATAACATAACATAATACAAGACATAACATAACACAAAACGTAACATAACACAAAAACATAACATAACACAAAACATAACATAACATAACATAACACAAAACATAACATAACATAACACAAAACATAACATAACATAACAAAACATTAAATAACACAAAACATAACATAACATAACACAAAACATAACATAACACAACACAAAATAAAACATAACATAACATAACAAAACATAACATAACATAAAACATAACATAACATAACACAAAACATAACATAACATAACACAAAACATAACATAACATAAAACAAAACATAACATAACACAAAATATAACATAACACAACACAAAACATAACATAACATAACATAACACAAAACATAACATAACATAACATAACATAACATAACATAACATAACATAACATAACACAAAACATAACATAACATAACATAACTTAACATAACATAACACAAAACATAACATAACACAACACAAAACATAACATAACACAACACAAAACATAACATAACATAACACAACACAAAACATAAAATAACATAACACAACACATAACATAACATAACACAACACAAAGCATAACACAACACAAAACATAACATAACACAAGACATAACATAATATAACATAACATAACATAACACAAAGCATAACATAACATAACACATAACATAACATAACACAAAACATAACATAAAACATAACATAACATAACACAAAACATAACATAACACAAAACATAACACAAAACATAACATAACACAAAACATTACTTAACATAACATAACATAACATAACATAACATAACACAAAACATAACATAACACAACACAAAACATAACATAACACACCTCAAAACATAACATAACACAATACATAACATAACACAACACAAAACATAACATAACACATAACATAACACAACACAAAACATAACATAACACAAAACATAACATAACATAACACAAAACATAACATAACATAACACAACACAAAACATAACATAACACAAAACATAACATAACATAACACAACACAAAACATAACATAACATAACACTACACAAAACATAACATAACATAACACAAAACATAACACAAAATAAAACATAATATAACATAACATAACATAACACAAAACATAACACAACACAAATCATAACATAACATAACACAACACAAAACATAATATAGCATAACATAACATAGCACAAAACATAAAATAACACAAAACATAACATAACACATCATAACACAAAACATAACATAACATAACATAGATTAACACATAACATAACATAACACAAAACATAACATAACACAAAACATAACATAACACAAAACATAACATAACACAAAACATAACATAACATAACACAACATAACACAAAACATCACATAACACAAAACATAACATAACATAATACAAAACATAACATAACACAAAACATAACATAACACAACACAAAACATAACATAACACAAAAACATAACATAACACAAAACATAACATAACACAAAACATAACATAACATAACAGAACATAACACAAAACATAACATAACACAAAACATAACATAACATAACACAAAACATAACATAACACAACACAAAACATAACATAACACAACACAAAACATAACATAACATAACACAAAACAAAACATAACATAACATAACACAACACATAACATAACATAACATAACACAACACAAAACATAACATAACACAAAACATAGCATAACACAAAACATAACATAACATAACATAACACAAAGCATAACATAACATAACACATAACATAATATAACACAACACATAACACAAAACATAACATAACATAACACAAAACATCACACAAAACATAACACAAAACATAACACAAAACATAACACAAAACATAACATAACACAAAACATAACATAACACAAAACATAACATAACAAAAAATATTACATAACATAACATAACACATCACAAAACATAACACAAAACATAACATGACACAACACTAAACATAACACAAAACATAACATAACCCAACACAAAACATAACATAACACAACACAAAATATAACATAACATAACACAACACAAAACATAACATAACACAAAACATAACATAACATAACACAAAACATAACATAACATAACACAAAACGTAACATAACACAAAACATAACATAACACATAACATAACACAACACAAAACATAACATAACACAAAACATAACATAACACAACACAAAACATAACATAACAAAAAACATAACATAACACAACACAAAACATAACATTACACGAAACATAACATAACATGACATAACACAACACAACACAAAACAAAACATAACATAACACAAAATATAACATAACATAACATAACACAACACAAAACATAACATAACACAAAACATAACATAGCATAACATAACACAAAACATAACATAACACAAAACATAACATAACACAAAACATAACATAACACATAACACAACACAAAACATAACATAACACAAAACATAACATAACACATAACATAACACAACACAAAACATAACATAACACAAAACCTAACATATAACATAACACAACACAAAACTTAACATAACACAAAACTTAACATAACATAACACAACACAAAATATAACATAACATAACATAACACAACACAAAACACAACATAACACAACACAACACATCACAACATAACATAACATAACATAACATAACATAACATAACATAACATAACATATCATAACATAACATAACATAACATAACATAACATAACATAACACAAAACATAACATAACATAACACAAAACATAACATAACATAACACAAAACATAACATATACTAACACAACACATAACATATACTAACACAAAACATAACATATACTAACACAAAACATAACACAACACAAAACATATCATAACACAAAACATAACATAACACAACACAAAACATAACAAAACACAACACATAACATGACATAACACAACACAAAACATAACATAACACAACACAAAACATAACATAGCACAAAACATAACATAACACAAAACATAACATAACACAAAACATAACATAACACAACACAAAACATAGCATAACACAAAACATAACATAACACATAACATAACACAACACAAAACATAACATAACACAAAACATAACATAACATATCACATAACAAAACATAACATAACACAAAACATAACATAACACAAAACAAAACATAACATAACATTAAACATAACATAACACAACACAAAACATAACATAACACAAAACATAACATAACACAAAACATAACATAACACAAAACATAACATAACACAACACAAAACATAGCATAACACAAAACATAATATAACACATAACATAACACAACACAAAACATAACATAACACAAAACATAACACAAAACATAACATAACGCAACACAAAACATAACATAACACAACACAAAATATAACATAACATAACACAACACAAAACATAACATAACACAAAACATAACATAACATAACACAAAACATAACATAACATAACACAAAACGTAACATAACACAAAACATAACATAACACATAACATAACACAACACAAAACATAACATAACACAAAACATAACATAACACAACACAAAACATAACATAACACAAAACATAACATAACATAACACAAAACATAACATACCATAACACAAAACATAACATAACATAACACAAAACATAACATAACCCAACACATAACATAACACAAAACAAAACATAACAAAACATAACACAAAACATAACAAAACATAACACAAAACATAACACAAAACATAACACAAAACATAACATAACACAAAACATAACATAACACAAAACATAACAACACAACACATAACATAACACAAAACATAACACAACGCAAAACATAACACAAAACATAACATAACATAACACAAAACATAACACAACACAAAACATAACATAACATAACACAACACAAAACATAATATAACATAACATAACATAACATAGCACAAAACATAAAATAACACAAAACATAACATAACACATCATAACACAAAACATAACATAACACAAAACATAACATAACATAACATAGATTAACACATAACATAACATAACACAAAACATAACATAACACAAAAAATAACATAACAAAGAAAAACATAACATAACATAACACAAAACATAACATAACACAAAACATAACATAACATAACACAAAACATAACATAACATAACACAAAACATAACATAACATAATACAAGACATAACATAACACAAAACGTAACATAACACAAAAACATAACATAACACAAAACATAACATAACATAACATAACACAAAACATAACATAACATAACACAAAACATAACATAACATAAAACAAAACATAACATAACATAACACAAAATATAACATAACATAACACAAAACATAACATAACATAACATAACACAAAACATAACATAACATAACACAAAACATAACATAACATAACACAAAACATAACATAACACAACACAAAACATAACATAACACAACACAAAACATAACATAACATAACACAACACAAAACATAACATAACATAACACAACTCATAACATAACATAACATAACATAACATAACATTATATAACATAACATAACACAACACAAAACACAACATAACACAAAACATAGCATAACACAAAACATAACATAACATAACATAACACAAAGCATAACATAACATAACACATAACATAATATAACACAAAACATAACATAACATAACATAACACAAAACATAACATACCATAACACAAAACATAACATAACACAAAACATAACATAACCCAACACATAACATAACACAAAACAAAACATAACAAAACATAGCGCATAACATAACAAAACATAACACAAAACATAACACAAAACATAACATAACACAAAACATAACATAACACAAAACATAACAACACAACACATAACATAACACAAAACATAACACAACAAAAATCATAACACAAAACATAACATAACATAACACAAAACATAACACAACACAAAACATAACATAACATAACACAACACAAAACATAATATAACATAACATAACATAGCACAAAACATAAAATAAGACAAAACATAACATAACACATCATAACACAAAACATAACATAACACAAAACATAACATAACATAACATAGATTAACACATAACATAACATAACATAACACAAAACATAACATAACACAAAAATAACATAACAAAAAAAAACATAACATAACATAACACAAAACATAACATAACACAAAACATAACATAACATAACACAAAACATAACATAACATAACACAAAACATAACATAACATAATACAAGACATAACATAACACAAAACGTAACATAACACAAAAACATAACATAACACAAAACATAACATAACATAACATAACACAAAACATAACATAACATAACACAAAACATAACATAACATAACATAAAACATTAAATAACACAAAACATAACATAACATAACACAAAACATAACATAACACAACACAAAATAAAACATAACATAACATAACAAAACATAACATAACATAACATAAAACATAACATAACATAACACAAAACATAACATAACATAACACAAAACATAACATAACATAAAACAAAACATAACATAACACAAAATATAACATAACACAACACAAAACATAACATAACATAACATAACACAAAACATAACATAACATAACATAACATAACATAACATAACATAACATAACACAAAACATAACATAACATAACATAACTTAACATAACATAACACAAAACATAACATAACACAACACAAAACATAACATAACACAACACAAAACATAACATAACATAACACAACACAAAACATAAAATAACATAACACAACATATAACATAACATAACACAACACAAAACATAACACAACACAAAACATAACATAACACAAGACATAACATAATATAACATAACATAACATAACACAAAGCATAACATAACATAACACATAACATAACATAACACAAAACATAACATAAAACATAACATAACATAACACAAAACATAACACAAAACATAACACAAAACATAACATAACACAAAACATAACACAAAACATAACATAACACAAAACATTACATAACATAACATAACATAACATAACATAACATAACACAAAACATAACATAACACAAAGCATAACATAACATAACACAAAACATAACATAACACAACACAAAACATAACATAACACACCTCAAAACATAACATAACACAATACATAACATAACACAACACAAAACATAACATAACACATAACATAACACAACACAAAACATAACAGAACACAAAACATAACATAACATAACACAAAACATAACATAACATAACACAACACAAAACATAACATAACACAAAACATAACATAACATAACACAACACAAAACATAACATAACACAACACAAAACATAACATAACATAACACTACACAAAACATAACATAACATAACACAAAACATAACACAAAATAAAACATAATATAACATAACATAACATAACACAAAACATAACACAACACAAAACATAACATAACATAACACAACACAAAACATAATATAGCATAACATAACATAGCACAAAACATAAAATAACACAAAACCTAACATAACACATCATAACACAAAACATAACATAACATAACATAGATTAACACATAACATAACATAACACAAAACATAACATAACACAAAACATAACATAACACAAAACATAACATAACACAAAACATAACATAACATAACACAACATAACACAAAACATCACATAACGCAAAACATAACATAACATAATACAAAACATAACATAACACAAAACATAACATAACACAACACAAAACATAACATAACACAAAAACATAACATAACACAAAACATAACATAACACAAAACATAACATAACATAACAGAACATAACACAAAACATAACATAACACAAAACATAACATAACATAACACAAAACATAACATAACACAACACAAAACATAACATAACACAACACAAAACATAACATAACATAACACAACACAAAACATAACATAACATAACACAACACATAACATAACATAACATAACATAACACAACACAAAACATAACATAACACAAAACATAGCATAACACAAAACATAACATAACATAACATAACACAAAGCATAACATAACATAACACATAACATAATATAACACAACACATAACACAAAACATAACATAACATAACACAAAACATCACACAAAACATAACACAAAACATAACACAAAACATAACACAAAACATAACATAACACAAAACATAACATAACACAAAACATAACATAACAAAAAATATTACATAACATAACATAACACATCACAAAACATAACACAAAACATAACATGACACAACACAAAACATAACACAAAACATAACATAACGCAACACAAAACATAACATAACACAACACAAAATATAACATAACATAACACAACACAAAACATAACATAACACAAAACATAACATAACATAACACAAAACATAACATAACATAACACAAAACGTAACATAACACAAAACATAACAAAACACATAACATAACACAACACAAAACATAACATAACACAAAACATAACATAACACAACACAAAACATAACATAACAAAAAACATAACATAACACAACACAAAACATAACATTACACGAAACATAACATAACATGACATAACACAACACAACACAAAACAAAACATAACATAACACAAAATATAACATAACATAACATAACACAACACAAAACATAACATAACACAAAACATAACATAGCATAACATAACACAAAACATAACATAACACAAAACATAACATAACACAAAACATAACATAACACATAACACAACACAAAACATAACATAACACAAAACATAACATAACACATAACATAACACAACACAAAACATAACATAACACAAAACCTAACATATAACATAACACAACACAAAACTTAACATAACACAAAACTTAACATAACATAACACAACACAAAATATAACATAACATAACATAACACAACACAAAACACAACATAACACAACACAACACATCACAACATAACATAACATAACATAACATAACATATCATAACATAACATAACATAACATAACATAACACAAAACATAACATAACATAACACAAAACATAACATATACTAACACAACACATAACATATACTAACACAAAACATAACATATACTAACACAAAACATAACACAAAACAAAACATATCATAACACAAAACATAACATAACACAACACAAAACATAACAAAACACAACACATAACATGACATAACACAACACAAAACATAACATAACACAACACAAAACATAACATAGCACAAAACATAACATAACACAAAACATAACATAACACAAAACATAACATAACACAACACAAAACATAGCATAACACAAAACATAACATAACACATAACATAACACAACACAAAACATAACATAACACAAAACATAACATAACATATCACATAACAAAACATAACATAACACATAACATTACATAACACAAAACAAAACATAACATAACATTAAACATAACATAACACAACACAAAACATAACATAACACAAAACATAACATAACACAAAACATAACATAACACAAAACATAACATAACACAACACAAAACATAGCATAACACAAAACATAATATAACACATAACATAACACAACACAAAACATAACATAACACAAAACATAACATAACATAACATAACACATAACAAAACATAACATAACATAACACAACACATAACATAACACAAAACATAACATAACATAACATAACATAACATAACATAACACAACACAAAACATAACATAACACAAAACATAACACAAAACATAACACAAAACATAACATAACACAAAACATAACATAACACAACACAAAACATAACACAAAACATAGTATAACACAACACAAAACATAACACAAAACATAACATAACACAAAACATAACATAACATAACACAACACAAAACATAATATAACATAACACAAAACATAACATAACATAGCACAAAACATAAAATAACACAAAACATTACATAACATAACACATCATAACACAAAACATAACATAACACAAAAATAACATAACATAACATAACACATAACATAACATAACACAAAACATAACATAACATAGCATAACACAAAACATAACATAACATAACACAAAACATAACATAACACAAAACATAACATAACACAACACATAACATATCACAAAACATAACATAACACAAAACATAACATAACATAACACAACACAAAACATAATATAGCATAACATAACATAGCACAAAACATAAAATAACACAAAACATAACATAACACATCATAACACAAAACATAACATAACATAACATAGATTAACACATAACATAACATAACACAAAACATAACATAACACAAAACATAACATAACACAAAACATAACATAACACAAAACATAACATAACATAACACAACATAACACAAAACATCACATAACACAAAACATAACATAACATAATACAAAACATAACATAACACAAAACATAACATAACACAACACAAAACATAACATAACACAAAAACATAACATAACACAAAACATAACATAACACAAAACATAACATAACATAACAGAACATAACACAAAACATAACATAACACAAAACATAACATAACATAACACAAAACATAACATAACACAACACAAAACATAACCTAACACAACACAAAACATAACATAACATAACACAACACAAAACATAACATAACATAACACAACACATAACATAACATAACATAACACAACACAAAACATAACATAACACAAAACATAGCATAACACAAAACATAACATAACATAACACAAAGCATAACATAACTTAACACATAACATAATATAACACAACACATAACACAAAACATAACATAACATAACACAAAACATCACACAAAACATAACACAAAACATAACACAAAACATAACACAAAACATAACATAACACAAAACATAACATAACACAAAACATAACATAACATAACAGAACATAACACAAAACATAACATAACACAAAACATAACATAACATAACACAAAACATAACATAACACAACACAAAACATAACATAACACAACACAAAACATAACATAACATAACACAACACAAAACATAACATAACATAACACAACACATAACATAACATAACATAACATAACACAACACAAAACATAACATAACACAAAACATAGCATAACACAAAACATAACATAACATAACATAACACAAAGCATAACATAACATAACACATAACATAATATAACACAACACATAACACAAAACATAACATAACATAACACAAAACATCACACAAAACATAACACAAAACATAACACAAAACATAACACAAAACATAACATAACACAAAACATAACATAACACAAAACATAACATAACAAAAAATATTACATAACATAACATAACACATCACAAAACATAACACAAAACATAACATGACACAACACAAAACATAACACAAAACATAACATAACGCAACACAAAACATAACATAACACAACACAAAATATAACATAACATAACACAACACAAAACATAACATAACACAAAACATAACATAACATAACACAAAACATAACATAACATAACACAAAACGTAACATAACACAAAACATAACATAACACATAACATAACACAACACAAAACATAACATAACACAAAACATAACATAACACAACACAAAACATAACATAACAAAAAACATAACATAACACAACACAAAACATAACATTACACGAAACATAACATAACATGACATAACACAACACAACACAAAACAAAACATAACATAACACAAAATATAACATAACATAACACAACACAAAACATAACATAACACAAAACATAACATAGCATAACATAACACAAAACATAACATAACACAAAACATAACATAACACAAAACATAACATAACACATAACACAACACAAAACATAACATAACACAAAACATAACATAACACATAACATAACACAACACAAAACATAACATAACACAAAACCTAACATATAACATAACACAACACAAAACTTAACATAACACAAAACTTAACATAACATAACACAACACAAAATATAACATAACATAACATAACACAACACAAAACACAACATAACACAACACAACACATCACAACATAAGATAACATAACATAACATAACATAACATATCATAACATAACATAACATAACATAACATAACACAAAACATAACATAACATAACACAAAACATAACATAGCATAACACAGAACATAACATATAGTAACACAACACATAATATATACTAACACAAAACATAACATATACTAACACAAAACATAACACAACACAAAACATATCATAACACAAAACATAACATAACACAACACAAAACATAACAAAACACAACACATAACATGACATAACACAACACAAAACATAACATAACACAACACAAAACATAACATAGCACAAAACATAACATAACACAAAACATAACATAACACAAAACATAACATAACACAACACAAAACATAGCATAACACAAAACATAACATAACACATAACATAACACAACACAAAACATAACATAACACAAAACATAACATATCACATAACAAAACATAACATAACACAAAACATAACATAACACAAAACAAAACATAACATAACATTAAACATAACATAACACAACACAAAACATAACATAACACAAAACATAACATAACACAAAACATAACATAACACAAAACATAACATAACACAACACAAAACATAGCATAACACAAAACATAATATAACACATAACATAACACAACACAAAACATAACATAACACAAAACATAACATAACATAACATAACACATAACAAAACATAACATAACATAACACAACACATAACATAACACAAAACATAACATAACATAACATAACATAACATAACATAACATAACACAACACAAAACATAACATAACACAAAACATAACACAAAACATAACACAAAACATAACATAACACAAAACATAACATAACACAACACAAAACATAACATAACACAACACAAAACATAACACAAAACATAGTATAACACAACACAAAACATAACACAAAACATAACATAACACAAAACATAACATAACATAACACAACACAAAACATAATATAACATAACACAAAACATAACATAACATAGCACAAAACATAAAATAACACAAAACATTACATAACATAACACATCATAACACAAAAATAACATAACATAACATAACACATAACATAACATAACACAAAACATAACATAACATAGCATAACACAAAACATAACATAACATAACACAAAACATAACATAACACAAAACATAACATAACACAACACATAACATATCACAAAACATAACATAACACAAAACATAACATAACATAACACAACACAAAACATAATATAGCATAACATAACATAGCACAAAACATAAAATAACACAAAACATAACATAACACATCATAACACAAAACATAACATAACATAGATTAACACATAACATAACATAACACAAAACATAACATAACACAAAACATAACATAACACAAAATATAACATAACACAAAACATAACATAACATAACACAACATAACACAAAACATCACATAACACAAAACATAACATAACATAATACAAAACATAACATAACACAAAACATAACATAACACAACACAAAACATAACATAACACAAAAACATAACATAACACAAAACATAACATAACACAAAACATAACATAACATAACAGAACATAACACAAAACATAACATAACACAAAACATAACATAACATAACACAAAACATAACATAACACAACACAAAACATAACCTAACACAACACAAAACATAACATAACATAACACAACACAAAACATAACATAACATAACACAACACATAACATAACATAACATAACACAACACAAAACATAACATAACACAAAACATAGCATAACACAAAACATAACATAACATAACATAACACAAAGCATAACATAACATAACACATAACATAATATAACACAAAACATAACACAAAACATAACATAACATAACACAAAACATCACACAAAACATAACACAAAACATAACACAAAACATAACACAAAACATAACATAACACAAAACATAACATAACAAAAAATATTACATAACATAACATAACACATCACAAAACATAACACAAAACATAACATGACACAACACAAAACATAACACAAAACATAACATAACCCAACACAAAACATAAATTAACACAACACAAAATATAACATAACATAACACAACACAAAACATAACATAACACAAAACATAACATAACATAACACAAAACATAACATAACATAACACAAAACGTAACATAACACAAAACATAACATAACACATAAGATAACACAACACAAAACATAACATAACACAAAACATAACATAACACAACACAAAACATAACATAACACAAAACATAACATAACACAACACAAAACATAACATTACACGAAACATAACATAACATGACATAACACAACACAACACAAAACAAAACATAACATAACACAAAATATAACATAACATAACATAACACAACACAAAACATAACATAACACAAAATATAACATAGCATAACATAACACAAAACATAACATAACACAAAACATAACATAACACAAAACATAACATAACACATAACACAACACAAAACATAACATAACACAAAACATAACATAACACATAACATAACACAACACAAAACATAACATAACACAAAACCTAACATATAACATAACACAACACAAAACTTAACATAACACAAAACTTAACATAACATAACACAACACAAAATATAACATAACAGAACATAACACAACACAAAACACAACATAACACAACACAGCACATCACAACATAACATAACATAACATAACATAACATATCATAACATAACATAACATAACATAACACAAAACATAACATAACATAACACAAAACATAACATAACATAACACAAAACATAACATATACTAACACAACACATAAGATATACTAACACAAAACATAACATATACTAACACAAAACATAACACAACACAAAACATATCATAACACAAAACATAACATAACACAACACAAAACATAACAAAACACAACACATAACATGACATAACACAACACAAAACATAACATAACACAACACAAAACATAACATAGCACAAAACATAACATAAAACAAAACATAACATAACACAAAACATAACATAACACAACACAAACCATAGCATAACACAAAACATAACATAACACATAACATAACACAACACAAAACATAACATAACACAAAACATAACATAACATATCACATAACAAAACATAACATAACACAAAACATAACATAACACAAAACAAAACATAACATAACACAAAACATAACATAACACAACACAAAACATAACATAACACAAAACATAACATAACACAAAACATAACATAACACAAAACATAACATAACACAACACAAAACATAGCATAACACAAAACATAATATAACACATAACATAACACAACACTAAACATAACATAACACAAAACATAACATAACATAACATAACATAACATAACATAACATAGATTAACACATAACATAACATAACACAAAACATAACATTACACAAAACATAACATAACACAAAACATAACATAACATAACACAAAACATAACATAACAAAAAATATTACATAACATAACACAAAACATAACATAATACAAAACATAACATAACATAAAACAACACAAAATATAACATAACACAAAAACATAACATAACACAAAACATAACATAACACAAAACATAACATAACAGAACATAACACAAAACATAACATAACACAAAACATAACATAACATAACACAAAACATAACATAACACAACACAAATTAAAACATAACATAACTTAACAAAACATAACATAACATAACATAACATAACATAACATAACATAACATAACATAACATAAAACATAACATAACATAAAACAAAACATAACATAACAACACAAAACATAACATAACATAAAACAAAACATAACATAACATAACACAAAATATAACCTAACATAACACAAAACATAACATAACATAACACAAAACATAACATAACACAACACAAAACATTACATAACATAACACAAAACATAACATAACACAAAAATAACATAACATAACATAACACATAACATAACATAACACAAAACATAACATAACATAGCATAACACAAAACATAACATAACACAAAACATAACATAACACAAAACATAACATAACACAACACATAACATATCACAAAACATAACATAACACAAAACATAACATAACATAACACAAAAAATAACATAACACAAAACATAACATAACACAAAACATATCATAACATAACATAATTCAAAACATAACATAACACAACACAAAGCACAACATAACACAGCACAAAACATAGTATAACATAACATAACATAACATAACACAAAACATAACATAACATAACACAAAACATAACATAACACAAAACATAACAGAAAACATAACATAACACAAAACACAACATAACACAAAACATAACATAACACAACACATAGCATAACACATAACATAACATAACACAACACAAACCATAACATAACACAAAACATAACATAACACAACACAAAACATAACATAACAAAAAAAATAACATAACATAACATATCATAACACAAAACATAACATAACACAAAACATAACATAACATAACACAACACAAAACATAACATAACACAAAACATAACATAACACAACACAAAACGTAACATAACATAACACAACACAAAACATAACATAACATAACACAAAACATAACATAACACAAAACATAAGATAACACAAAACAAAGCATAACATAACACAAAACATAACATAACACAAAAGATAACATAACACAACACAAAACATAACATAATACAAAACATAACATAACGCAACACAAAACATAACATAACACAAAACATAACGTAACACAAAACATAACATAACTTAACACAAAACATAACATAACATAAAATAACACAAAACATAACATAACACAAAACATAACATAACATAACATAACACAAAACATAACATACAATAACACAAAACATAACATAACATAACACAAAACATAACATAACCCAACACATAACATAACACAAAACATAACATAACACAAAACATAACAAAACATAACACAAAACATAACAAAACATAACACAAAACATAACACAAAACATAACATAACACAAAACATAACATAACATAACACAAAACATAACAACACAACACATAACATAACACAAAACATAACACAACACAAAACATAACACAAAACATAACATAACATAACACAACACAAAACATAATATAACATAACATAACATAGCACAAAACATAAAATAACACAAAACATAACATAACACATCATAACACAAAACATAACATAACACAAAACATAACATAACATAACATAGATTAACACATAACATAACATAACACAAAACATAACATAACACAAAACGTAACATAACACAAAACATAACATAACATAACAAAACATAACACAAAACATAACATAACACAAAACATAACATAACATAACATAACACAAAACATAACATAACATAACACAGAACATAACATACACAAAACATAACATAACATAACACAAAACATAACATAACACAACACAAAATAAAACATAACATAACATAACAAAACATAACATAACATAACATAAAACATAACATAACATAACACAAAACATAACATAACATAACATAACACAAAACATAACATAACATAAAACAAAACATAACATAACATAACACAAAATATAACATAACATAACACAAAACATAACATAACATAACATAACACAAAACATAACATAACATAACATAACATAACATAACATAACATAACATAACATAACACAAAACATTACATGACACAACACAAAACATAACACAAAACATAACATAACCCAACACAAAACATAACATAACACAACACAAAATATAACATAACATAACACAACACAAAACATAACATAACACAAAACATAACATAACATAACACAAAACATAACATAACATAACACAAAACGTAACATAACACAAAACATAACATAACACATAACATAACACAACACAAAACATAACACAACACAAAACATAACATAACATAACACAAAACATAACATAACACAAAACATAACATAACATAACACAAAACATAACATAACACAACACAAAATAAAACATAACATAACATAACAAAATAACATAACATAACATAAAACATAACATAAAATAACACAAAACATAACATAACATAACACAAAACATAACATAACATAAAACAAAACATAACATAACATAACACAAATTATAACATAACATAACACAAAACATAACATAACATAACATAACACAAAACATAACATAACATAACATAACATAACATAACATAACATAACATAACACAAAACATAACATAACATAACACAAAACGTAACATAACACAAAACATAACATAACACATAAGATAACACAACACAAAACATAACATAACACAAAACATAACATAACACAACACAAAACATAACATAACACAAAACATAACATAACACAACACAAAACATAACATTACACGAAACATAACATAACATGACATAACACAACACAACACAAAACAAAACATAACATAACACAAAATATAACATAACATAACATAACACAACACAAAACATAACATAACACAAAATATAACATAGCATAACATAACACAAAACATAACATAACACAAAACATAACATAACACAAAACATAACATAACACATAACACAACACAAAACATAACATAACACAAAACATAACATAACACATAACATAACACAACACAAAACATAACATAACACAAAACCTAACATATAACATAACACAACACAAAACTTAACATAACACAAAACTTAACATAACATAACACAACACAAAATATAACATAACAGAACATAACACAACACAAAACACAACATAACACAACACAGCACATCACAACATAACATAACATAACATAACATAACATATCATAACATAACATAACATAACATAACACAAAACATAACATAACATAACACAAAACATAACATAACATAACACAAAACATAACATATACTAACACAACACATAAGATATACTAACACAAAACATAACATATACTAACACAAAACATAACACAACACAAAACATATCATAACACAAAACATAACATAACACAACACAAAACATAACAAAACACAACACATAACATGACATAACACAACACAAAACATAACATAACACAACACAAAACATAACATAGCACAAAACATAACATAACACAAAACATAACATAACACAAAACATAACATAACACAACACAAAACATAGCATAACACAAAACATAACATAACACATAACATAACACAACACAAAACATAACATAACATAACATATCACATAACAAAACATAACATAACACAAAACATAACATAACACAAAACAAAACATAACATAACACAAAACATAACATAACACAACACAAAACATAACATAACACAAAACATAACATAACACAAAACATAACATAACACAAAACATAACATAACACAACACAAAACATAGCATAACACAAAACATAATATAACACATAACATAACACAACACAAAACATAACATAACACAAAACATAACATAACATAACATAACATAACATAACATAGATTAACACATAACATAACATAACACAAAACATAACATTACACAAAACATAACATAACACAAAACATAACATAACATAACACAAAACATAACATAACAAAAAATATTACATAACATAACACAAAACATAACATAATACAAAACATAACATAACATAAAACAACACAAAACATAACATAACACAAAAACATAACATAACACAAAACATAACATAACACAAAACATAACATAACAGAACATAACACAAAACATAACATAACACAAAACATAACATAACATAACACAAAATATAACATAACACAACACAAATTAAAACATAACATAACTTAACAAAACATAACATAACATAACATAACATAACATAACATAACATAACATAACATAAAACATAACATAACATAAAACAAAACATAACATAACAACACAAAACATAACATAACATAAAACAAAACATAACATAACATAACACAAAATATAACCTAACATAACACAAAACATAACATAACATAACACAAAACATAACATAACACAACACAAAACATTACATAACATAACACAAAACATAACATAACACAAAAATAACATAACATAACATAACACATAACATAACATAACACAAAACATAACATAACATAGCATAACACAAAACATAACATAACACAAAACATAACATAACACAAAACATAACATAACACAACACATAACATATCACAAAACATAACATAACACAAAACATAACATAACATAACACAAAAAATAACATAACACAAAACATAACATAACACAAAACATATCATAACATAACATAATTCAAAACATAACATAACACAACACAAAGCACAACATAACACAGCACAAAACATAGTATAACATAACATAACATAACATAACACAAAACATAACATAACATAACACAAAACATAACATAACACAAAACATAACACAAAACATAACATAACACAAAACACAACATAACACAAAACATAACATAACACAACACATAGCATAACACATAACATAACATAACACAACACAAACCATAACATAACACAAAACATAACATAACACAACACAAAACATAACATAACAAAAAAAATAACATATAATAACATATCATAACACAAAACATAACATAACACAAAACATAACATAACATAACACAACACAAAACATAACATAACACAAAACATAACATAACACAACACAAAACGTAACATAACATAACACAACACAAAACATAACATAACATAACACAAAACATAACATAACACAAAACATAAGATAACACAAAACAAAGCATAACATAACACAAAACATAACATAACACAAAAGATAACATAACACAACACAAAACATAACATAATACAAAACATAACATAACGCAACACAAAACATAACATAACACAAAACATAACGTAACACAAAACATAACATAACTTAACACAAAACATAACATAACATAAAATAACACAAAACATAACATAACACAAAACATAACATAACATAACATAACACAAAACATAACATACAATAACACAAAACATAACATAACATAACACAAAACATAACATAACCCAACACATAACATAACACAAAACATAACATAACACAAAACATAACAAAACATAACACAAAACATAACAAAACATAACACAAAACATAACACAAAACATAACATAACACAAAACATAACATAACATAACACAAAACATAACAACACAACACATAACATAACACAAAACATAACACAACACAAAACATAACACAAAACATAACATAACATAACACAAAACATAACATAACATAACACAACACAAAACATAATATAACATAACATAACATAGCACAAAACATAAAATAACACAAAACATAACATAACACATCATAACACAAAACATAACATAACACAAAACATAACATAACATAACATAGATTAACACATAACATAACATAACACAAAACATAACATAACACAAAACGTAACATAACACAAAACATAACATAACATAACAAAACATAACACAAAACATAACATAACACAAAACATAACATAACATAACACAAAACATAACATAACATAACACAATACATAACATAATACAAAACATAACATAACACAAAACGTAACATAACACAAAAACATAACATAACACAAAACATAACATAACATAACATAACACAAAACATAACATAACATAACACAGAACATAACATACACAAAACATAACATAACATAACACAAAACATAACATAACACAACACAAAATAAAACATAACATAACATAACAAAACATAACATAACATAACATAAAACATAACATAACATAACACAAAACATAACATAACATAACACAAAACATAACATAACATAAAACAAAACATAACATAACATAACACAAAATATAACATAACATAACACAAAACATAACATAACATAACATAACACAAAACATAACATAACATAACATAACATAACATAACATAACACAAAACATTACATGACACAACACAAAACATAACACAAAACATAACATAACCCAACACAAAACATAACATAACACAACACAAAATATAACATAACATAACACAACACAAAACATAACATAACACAAAACATAACATAACATAACACAAAATATAACATAACATAACACAAAACGTAACATAACACAAAACATAACATAACACATAGCATAACACAACACAAAACATAACACAACACAAAACATAACATAACATAACACAAAACATAACATAACACAAAACATAACATAACATAACACAAAACATAACATAACACAACACAAAATAAAACATAACATAACATAACAAAATAACATAACATAACATAAAACATAACATAAAATAACACAAAACATAACATAACATAACACAAAACATAACATAACATAAAACAAAACATAACATAACATAACACAAATTATAACATAACATAACACAAAACATAACATAACATAACATAACACAAAACATAACATAACATAACATAACATAACATAACATAACATAACATAACATAACATAACACAAAACATAACATAACATAACACAAAACATAACATAACACAACACAAAACATAACATAACACAACACAAAACATAACATAACATAACACAACACAAAACATAACATAACATAACATAACACAACACATAACATAACATAACACAACACAAAAAATAACATAACACAAAACATAACATAACACAAGACATAACATAATATAACATAAGATAACATAACATAACACAAAGCATAACATAACATAACACATAACATAACATAACACAAAACATAACACAAAACATAACATGACATAACACAAAACATAACACAAAACATAACACAAAACATAACATAACACAAAACATAACACAAAACATAGCATAACACAAAACATTAGATAACATAACATAACACAAAACATAACATAACATAACACAAAACATAACATAACACATAACATAACACAACACAAAACATAACATAACACAAAACATAACTTAACATAACACAAAACATAACATAACATAACACAACACAAAAAATAACATATCACAAAACATAACATAACATAACATAACACAACACAAAACATAACATAACACAACACAAAACATAACATAACATAACACTACACAAAACATAACATAACACAAAACATAACACAAAATAAAACATAATATAACATAACATAACACAAAACATAACACAACACAACACAAAACATAACATAACACAACACAAAACATAACACAAAACATAACATAACCCAACACAAAACATAAATTAACACAACACAAAATATAACATAACATAACACAACACAAAACATAACATAACACAAAACATAACATAACATAACACAAAACATAACATAACATAACACAAAACGTAACATAACACAAAACATAACATAACACATAAGATAACACAACACAAAACATAACATAACACAAAACATAACATAACACAACACAAAACATAACATAACACAAAACATAACATAACACAACACAAAACATAACATTACACGAAACATAACATAACATGACATAACACAACACAACACAAAACAAAACATAACATAACACAAAATATAACATAACATAACATAACACAACACAAAACATAACATAACACAAAATATAACATAGCATAACATAACACAAAACATAACATAACACAAAACATAACATAACACAAAACATAACATAACACATAACACAACACAAAACATAACATAACACAAAACATAACATAACACATAACATAACACAACACAAAACATAACATAACACAAAACCTAACATATAACATAACACAACACAAAACTTAACATAACACAAAACTTAACATAACATAACACAACACAAAATATAACATAACAGAACATAACACAACACAAAACACAACATAACACAACACAGCACATCACAACATAACATAACATAACATAACATAACATATCATAACATAACATAACATAACATAACACAAAACATAACATAACATAACACAAAACATAACATAACATAACACAAAACATAACATATACTAACACAACACATAAGATATACTAACACAAAACATAACATATACTAACACAAAACATAACACAACACAAAACATATCATAACACAAAACATAACATAACACAACACAAAACATAACAAAACACAACACATAACATGACATAACACAACACAAAACATAACATAACACAACACAAAACATAACATAGCACAAAACATAACATAAAACAAAACATAACATAACACAAAACATAACATAACACAACACAAACCATAGCATAACACAAAACATAACATAACACATAACATAACACAACACAAAACATAACATAACACAAAACATAACATAACATATCACATAACAAAACATAACATAACACAAAACATAACATAACACAAAACAAAACATAACATAACACAAAACATAACATAACACAACACAAAACATAACATAACACAAAACATAACATAACACAAAACATAACATAACACAAAACATAACATAACACAACACAAAACATAGCATAACACAAAACATAATATAACACATAACATAACACAACACTAAACATAACATAACACAAAACATAACATAACATAACATAACATAACATAACATAACATAGATTAACACATAACATAACATAACACAAAACATAACATTACACAAAACATAACATAACACAAAACATAACATAACATAACACAAAACATAACATAACAAAAAATATTACATAACATAACACAAAACATAACATAATACAAAACATAACATAACATAAAACAACACAAAATATAACATAACACAAAAACATAACATAACACAAAACATAACATAACACAAAACATAACATAACAGAACATAACACAAAACATAACATAACACAAAACATAACATAACATAACACAAAACATAACATAACACAACACAAATTAAAACATAACATAACTTAACAAAACATAACATAACATAACATAACATAACATAACATAACATAACATAACATAAAACATAACATAACATAAAACAAAACATAACATAACAACACAAAACATAACATAACATAAAACAAAACATAACATAACATAACACAAAATATAACCTAACATAACACAAAACATAACATAACATAACACAAAACATAACAAAACACAACACAAAACATTACATAACATAACACAAAACATAACATAACACAAAAATAACATAACATAACATAACACATAACATAACATAACACAAAACATAACATAACATAGCATAACACAAAACATAACATAACACAAAACATAACATAACACAAAACATAACATAACACAACACATAACATATCACAAAACATAACATAACACAAAACATAACATAACATAACACAAAAAATAACATAACACAAAACATAACATAACACAAAACATATCATAACATAACATAATTCAAAACATAACATAACACAACACAAAGCACAACATAACACAGCACAAAACATAGTATAACATAACATAACATAACATAACACAAAACATAACATAACATAACACAAAACATAACATAACACAAAACATAACAGAAAACATAACATAACACAAAACACAACATAACACAAAACATAACATAACACAACACATAGCATAACACATAACATAACATAACACAACACAAACCATAACATAACACAAAACATAACATAACACAACACAAAACATAACATAACAAAAAAAATAACATAACATAACATATCATAACACAAAACATAACATAACACAAAACATAACATAACATAACACAACACAAAACATAACATAACACAAAACATAACATAACACAACACAAAACGTAACATAACATAACACAACACAAAACATAACATAACATAACACAAAACATAACATAACACAAAACATAAGATAACACAAAACAAAGCATAACATAACACAAAACATAACATAACACAAAAGATAACATAACACAACACAAAACATAACATAATACAAAACATAACATAACGCAACACAAAACATAACATAACACAAAACATAACGTAACACAAAACATAACATAACTTAACACAAAACATAACATAACATAAAATAACACAAAACATAACATAACACAAAACATAACATAACATAACATAACACAAAACATAACATACAATAACACAAAACATAACATAACATAACACAAAACATAACATAACCCAACACATAACATAACACAAAACATAACATAACACAAAACATAACAAAACATAACACAAAACATAACAAAACATAACACAAAACATAACACAAAACATAACATAACACAAAACATAACATAACATAACACAAAACATAACAACACAACACATAACATAACACAAAACATAACACAACACAAAACATAACACAAAACATAACATAACATAACACAACACAAAACATAATATAACATAACATAACATAGCACAAAACATAAAATAACACAAAACATAACATAACACATCATAACACAAAACATAACATAACACAAAACATAACATAACATAACATAGATTAACACATAACATAACATAACACAAAACATAACATAACACAAAACGTAACATAACACAAAACATAACATAACATAACAAAACATAACACAAAACATAACATAACACAAAACATAACATAACATAACATAACACAAAACATAACATAACATAACACAGAACATAACATACACAAAACATAACATAACATAACACAAAACATAACATAACACAACACAAAATAAAACATAACATAACATAACAAAACATAACATAACATAACATAAAACATAACATAACATAACACAAAACATAACATAACATAACATAACACAAAACATAACATAACATAAAACAAAACATAACATAACATAACACAAAATATAACATAACATAACACAAAACATAACATAACATAACATAACACAAAACATAACATAACATAACATAACATAACATAACATAACATAACATAACACAAAACATTACATGACACAACACAAAACATAACACAAAACATAACATAACCCAACACAAAACATAACATAACACAACACAAAATATAACATAACATAACACAACACAAAACATAACATAACACAAAACATAACATAACATAACACAAAACATAACATAACATAACACAAAACGTAACATAACACAAAACATAACATAACACATAACATAACACAACACAAAACATAACACAACACAAAACATAACATAACATAACACAAAACATAACATAACACAAAACATAACATAACATAACACAAAACATAACATAACACAACACAAAATAAAACATAACATAACATAACAAAATAACATAACATAACATAAAACATAACATAAAATAACACAAAACATAACATAACATAACACAAAACATAACATAACATAAAACAAAACATAACATAACATAACACAAATTATAACATAACATAACACAAAACATAACATAACATAACATAACACAAAACATAACATAACATAACATAACATAACATAACATAACATAACATAACACAAAACATAACATAACATAACACAAAACGTAACATAACACAAAACATAACATAACACATAAGATAACACAACACAAAACATAACATAACACAAAACATAACATAACACAACACAAAACATAACATAACACAAAACATAACATAACACAACACAAAACATAACATTACACGAAACATAACATAACATGACATAACACAACACAACACAAAACAAAACATAACATAACACAAAATATAACATAACATAACATAACACAACACAAAACATAACATAACACAAAATATAACATAGCATAACATAACACAAAACATAACATAACACAAAACATAACATAACACAAAACATAACATAACACATAACACAACACAAAACATAACATAACACAAAACATAACATAACACATAACATAACACAACACAAAACATAACATAACACAAAACCTAACATATAACATAACACAACACAAAACTTAACATAACACAAAACTTAACATAACATAACACAACACAAAATATAACATAACAGAACATAACACAACACAAAACACAACATAACACAACACAGCACATCACAACATAACATAACATAACATAACATAACATATCATAACATAACATAACATAACATAACACAAAACATAACATAACATAACACAAAACATAACATAACATAACACAAAACATAACATATACTAACACAACACATAAGATATACTAACACAAAACATAACATATACTAACACAAAACATAACACAACACAAAACATATCATAACACAAAACATAACATAACACAACACAAAACATAACAAAACACAACACATAACATGACATAACACAACACAAAACATAACATAACACAACACAAAACATAACATAGCACAAAACATAACATAACACAAAACATAACATAACACAAAACATAACATAACACAACACAAAACATAGCATAACACAAAACATAACATAACACATAACATAACACAACACAAAACATAACATAACACAAAACATAACATAACATATCACATAACAAAACATAACATAACACAAAACATAACATAACACAAAACAAAACATAACATAACACAAAACATAACATAACACAACACAAAACATAACATAACACAAAACATAACATAACACAAAACATAACATAACACAAAACATAACATAACACAACACAAAACATAGCATAACACAAAACATAATATAACACATAACATAACACAACACAAAACATAACATAACACAAAACATAACATAACATAACATAACATAACATAACATAGATTAACACATAACATAACATAACACAAAACATAACATTACACAAAACATAACATAACACAAAACATAACATAACATAACACAAAACATAACATAACAAAAAATATTACATAACATAACACAAAACATAACATAATACAAAACATAACATAACATAAAACAACACAAAACATAACATAACACAAAAACATAACATAACACAAAACATAACATAACACAAAACATAACATAACAGAACATAACACAAAACATAACATAACACAAAACATAACATAACATAACACAAAATATAACATAACACAACACAAATTAAAACATAACATAACTTAACAAAACATAACATAACATAACATAACATAACATAACATAACATAACATAACATAACATAAAACATAACATAACATAAAACAAAACATAACATAACAACACAAAACATAACATAACATAAAACAAAACATAACATAACATAACACAAAATATAACCTAACATAACACAAAACATAACATAACATAACACAAAACATAACATAACACAACACAAAACATTACATAACATAACACAAAACATAACATAACACAAAAATAACATAACATAACATAACACATAACATAACATAACACAAAACATAACATAACATAGCATAACACAAAACATAACATAACACAAAACATAACATAACACAAAACATAACATAACACAACACATAACATATCACAAAACATAACATAACACAAAACATAACATAACATAACACAAAAAATAACATAACACAAAACATAACATAACACAAAACATATCATAACATAACATAATTCAAAACATAACATAACACAACACAAAGCACAACATAACACAGCACAAAACATAGTATAACATAACATAACATAACATAACACAAAACATAACATAACATAACACAAAACATAACATAACACAAAACATAACACAAAACATAACATAACACAAAACACAACATAACACAAAACATAACATAACACAACACATAGCATAACACATAACATAACATAACACAACACAAACCATAACATAACACAAAACATAACATAACACAACACAAAACATAACATAACAAAAAAAATAACATATAATAACATATCATAACACAAAACATAACATAACACAAAACATAACATAACATAACACAACACAAAACATAACATAACACAAAACATAACATAACACAACACAAAACGTAACATAACATAACACAACACAAAACATAACATAACATAACACAAAACATAACATAACACAAAACATAAGATAACACAAAACAAAGCATAACATAACACAAAACATAACATAACACAAAAGATAACATAACACAACACAAAACATAACATAATACAAAACATAACATAACGCAACACAAAACATAACATAACACAAAACATAACGTAACACAAAACATAACATAACTTAACACAAAACATAACATAACATAAAATAACACAAAACATAACATAACACAAAACATAACATAACATAACATAACACAAAACATAACATACAATAACACAAAACATAACATAACATAACACAAAACATAACATAACCCAACACATAACATAACACAAAACATAACATAACACAAAACATAACAAAACATAACACAAAACATAACAAAACATAACACAAAACATAACACAAAACATAACATAACACAAAACATAACATAACATAACACAAAACATAACAACACAACACATAACATAACACAAAACATAACACAACACAAAACATAACACAAAACATAACATAACATAACACAAAACATAACATAACATAACACAACACAAAACATAATATAACATAACATAACATAGCACAAAACATAAAATAACACAAAACATAACATAACACATCATAACACAAAACATAACATAACACAAAACATAACATAACATAACATAGATTAACACATAACATAACATAACACAAAACATAACATAACACAAAACGTAACATAACACAAAACATAACATAACATAACAAAACATAACACAAAACATAACATAACACAAAACATAACATAACATAACACAAAACATAACATAACATAACACAATACATAACATAATACAAAACATAACATAACACAAAACGTAACATAACACAAAAACATAACATAACACAAAACATAACATAACATAACATAACACAAAACATAACATAACATAACACAGAACATAACATACACAAAACATAACATAACATAACACAAAACATAACATAACACAACACAAAATAAAACATAACATAACATAACAAAACATAACATAACATAACATAAAACATAACATAACATAACACAAAACATAACATAACATAACACAAAACATAACATAACATAAAACAAAACATAACATAACATAACACAAAATATAACATAACATAACACAAAACATAACATAACATAACATAACACAAAACATAACATAACATAACATAACATAACATAACATAACACAAAACATTACATGACACAACACAAAACATAACACAAAACATAACATAACCCAACACAAAACATAACATAACACAACACAAAATATAACATAACATAACACAACACAAAACATAACATAACACAAAACATAACATAACATAACACAAAATATAACATAACATAACACAAAACGTAACATAACACAAAACATAACATAACACATAGCATAACACAACACAAAACATAACACAACACAAAACATAACATAACATAACACAAAACATAACATAACACAAAACATAACATAACATAACACAAAACATAACATAACACAACACAAAATAAAACATAACATAACATAACAAAATAACATAACATAACATAAAACATAACATAAAATAACACAAAACATAACATAACATAACACAAAACATAACATAACATAAAACAAAACATAACATAACATAACACAAATTATAACATAACATAACACAAAACATAACATAACATAACATAACACAAAACATAACATAACATAACATAACATAACATAACATAACATAACATAACATAACATAACACAAAACATAACATAACATAACACAAAACATAACATAACACAACACAAAACATAACATAACACAACACAAAACATAACATAACATAACACAACACAAAACATAACATAACATAACATAACACAACACATAACATAACATAACACAACACAAAAAATAACATAACACAAAACATAACATAACACAAGACATAACATAATATAACATAACATAACATAACATAACACAAAGCATAACATAACATAACACATAACATAACATAACACAAAACATAACACAAAACATAACATGACATAACACAAAACATAACACAAAACATAACACAAAACATAACATAACACAAAACATAACACAAAACATAGCATAACACAAAACATTAGATAACATAACATAACACAAAACATAACATAACATAACACAAAACATAACATAACACATAACATAACACAACACAAAACATAACATAACACAAAACATAACTTAACATAACACAAAACATAACATAACATAACACAACACAAAAAATAACATATCACAAAACATAACATAACATAACATAACACAACACAAAACATAACATAACACAACACAAAACATAACATAACATAACACTACACAAAACATAACATAACACAAAACATAACACAAAATAAAACATAATATAACATAACATAACACAAAACATAACACAACACAACACAAAACATAACATAACACAACACAAAACATAATATAACATAACATAACATAACATAGCACAAAACATAAAATAACACAAAACATAACATAACACAAAACATAACATAACACAAAACATAACATAACACAAAACATAACATAACATAACATAGATTAACACATAACATAACATAACACAACACAAAACATAATATAACATAACATAGCATAACATAGCACAAAACATAAAATAACACAAAACATAACATAACACAAAACATAACATAACACAAAACATAACATAACACAAAACATAACATAACATAACATAGATTAACACATAACATAACATAACACAAAACATAACATTACACAAAACATAACATAACACAAAACATAACATAACATAACACAAAACATAACATAACAAAAAATATTACATAACATAACACAAAACATAACATAATACAAAACATAACATAACATAAAACAACACAAAATATAACATAACACAAAAACATAACAAACACAAAACATAACATAACACAAAACATAACATAACAGAACATAACACAAAACATAACATAACACAAAACATAACATAACATAACACAAAACATAACATAACACAACACAAATTAAAACATAACATAACTTAACAAAACATAACATAACATAACATAACATAACATAAAACATAACATAACATAAAACAAAACATAACATAACAACACAAAACATAACATAACATAAAACAAAACATAACATAACATAACACAAAATATAACCTAACATAACACAAAACATAACATAACATAACACAAAACATAACATAACACAACACAAAACATTACATAACATAACACAAAACATAACATAACCTTACATAACATAAAACAAAACATAACATAACATAACATAACACAACATAACACAAAACATAACATAACATAACACAAAACATAACATAACATAACACAAAACATAACACAAAATAAAACATAATATAACATAACATAACATAAAACATAACACAAATCAAAACATAACATAACATAACACAACACAAAACATAACATAACATAACACAACACAAAACATAACATAACAATACAAAACATAACATAACATAACATAACACAAAACATAACATAACACAAAACATAACATAACATAATACAAAACATAACATAACATAACACAAAACATAACGTAACAAAAAAGATAACATAACACAACACAAACCATAACATAACACAAAACATAACATAACATAACACAACAAAAAACATAACATAACACAAAAAATAACATAAAATAACATAACACAACACAAAACATAACATAACAAAAAATATTACATAACATAACATAACACAACACAAAACATAACATAACACAAAACATAACATGACACAACACAAAACATAACACAAAACATAACATAACACAACACAAAACATAACATAACACAACACAAAATATAACATAACATAACACAACACAAAACATAACATAACACAAAACATAACATAACATAACATAACACAAAACATAACATAACACAAAACATAACATAACATAACACAAAACATAACATAACACAAAACATAACATAACACATAACACAAAACAAAACATAACATAACACAAAACATAACATAACACATAACATAACACAACACAAAACATAACATAACATAACTCAAAACATAACATAACATAACACAACACAAAACATAACATAACAATACAAAACATAACATAACATAACATAACACAAAACATAACATAACACAAAACATAACATAACATGATACAAAACATAACATAACATAACACAAAACATAACGTAACAAAAAAGATAACATAACACAACACAAACCATAACATAACACAAAACATAACATAACATAACACAACAAAAAACATAACATAACACAAAAAATAACATAAAATAACATAACACAACACAAAACATAACATAACAAAAAATATTACATAACATAACATAACACAACACAAAACATAACATAACACAAAACATAACATGACACAACACAAAACATAACACAAAACATAACATAACACAACACAAAACATAACATAACACAACACAAAATATAACATAACATAACACAACACAAAACATAACATAACACAAAACATAACATAACATAACATAACACAAAACATAACATAACACAAAACATAACATAACATAACACAAAACATAACATAACACAAAACATAACATAACACATAACACAAAACAAAACATAACATAACACAAAACATAACATAACACATAACATAACACAACACAAAACATAACATAACACAAAACATAACATGACACAACACAAAACATAACACAAAACATAACATAACACAACACAAAACATAACATAACACAACACAAAATATAACATAACATAACACAACACAAAACATAACATAACACAAAACATAACATAACATAACATAACACAAAACATAACACAAAACATAACATAACATAACACAAAACATAACATAACACAAAACATAACATAACACATAACACAAAACATAACATAACACAAAACATAACATAACATAACACAAAACGTAACATAACACAAAACATAACATAACACATAACATAACACAACACAAAACATATCATAACACAAAACATAACATAACATGACATAACACAACACAACACAAAACAAAACATAACATAACACAAAATATAACATAACATAACATAACACAACACAAAACATAACATAACACAAAACATAACATAACATAACACAAAACATAACATAACACAAAACATAACATAACATAACACAAAACATAACATAACACAAAACATAACATAACACATAACACAAAACAAAACATAACATAACACAAAACATAACATAACACATAACATAACACAACACAAAACATAACATAACATAACTCAAAACATAACATATAACATAACACAACACAAAACTTAACATAACACAAAACTTAACATAACATAACACAACACAAAATATAACATAACATAACATAACATAACATAACATAACACAACACAACACACAACATAACACAACACAACACATCACAATATAACATAACACAACACAAAACAACATAACACAAAACATAACAAATAACATAACACAACACAAAATATAACATAACAGAAAACATAATATAACATAACACAAAACATAACATAACACAACACAACACAACACATAACACAACACAACACAACACAACACAACATAACATAACATAACATATCATAACATAACATAACACAAAACATAACATAACATTACACAAAACATAACATAACACAAAATATAACATATACTAACACAACACATAACATATACTAACACAAAACATAACATATACTAACACAAAACATAACACAACACAAAACATATCATAACACAAAACATAACATAACACAACACAAAACATAACAAAACACAACACATAACATGACATAACACAACACAAAACATAACATAACACAACACAAAACATAACATAGCACAAAACATAACATAACACAAAATATAACATAACACAAAACATAACATAACACAACACAAAACATAGCATAACACAAAACATAACCTAACACATAACATAACATAACACAAAACACAAAATAACACAAAACATAACATAACGTAACACATAACAAAACATAACAAAACACAAAGCATAACATAACACAAAACAAAACATAACATAACACAAAACATAACATAACACAACACAAAACATAACATAACACAAAACATAACATAACACAAAACATAACATAACGAAAAAAAATAACATAACACAACACAAAACGTAGCATAACACAAAACATAATATAACACATAACATAACACAACACAAAACATAACATAACACAAAACATAACATAACATAACATAACACATAACAAAACATAACATAACATAACATAACACAACACATATCATTACACAAAACATAACATAACATAACATTACATAACATAACATAACATAACATAACATAACATAACACAACACAAAACATAACATAACACAAAACATAACACAAAACATAACATAACACAAAACATAACATAACACAACACAAAACATAACACAAAACATAGCATAACACAACACAAAACATAACACAAAACATAACATAACACAACAGAAAACATAACATAACATAACACAACACAAAACATAATATAACATAACACAAAACATAACATAACATAGCACAAAACATAAAATAACACAAAACATTACATAACATAACACATCATAACACAAAACATAACATAACACAAAAATAACATAACATAACATAACACATAACATAACATAACACAAAACATAACATAACATAGCATAACACAAAACATAACATAACATAACATAACATAACATAACATAACACAAAACATAACATAACACAAAACATAACATAACACAACACATAACATATCACAAAACATAACATAACACAAAACATAACACAACATTACACAAAAAATAACATAACACAAAACATAACATAACACAAAACATATCATAACATAACATAACACAAAACATAACATATCACAACACAAAGCATAACATAACACAGCACAAAACATAGTATAACATAACATAACATAACATAACTCAAAACATAACATAACATAACACAAAACA
The DNA here is from genome assembly GCA_030765045.1 of Tenodera sinensis. Lineage (NCBI taxonomy): Eukaryota > Metazoa > Arthropoda > Insecta > Mantodea > Mantidae > Tenodera > Tenodera sinensis. Next base: position 32,853,303 of record CM060971.1, read on the forward strand.
TAACATAACATAACAGAAAACATAACATAACATAACACAAAACATAGCATAACACAAAATATAACATAACATAACACAAAACATAACATAACACAAAACATAACATAACACAAAACACAACATAACACAAAACATAACATAACACAAAACATAACATAACACAAAACATAACATAACACAACACAAACCATTACATAACACAAAACATAACATAACACAACACAAATCATAACATAACACAAAACATAACATAACATAACATATCATTACACAAAACATAACATAACACAAAACATAACATAACATAACATAACACAACACAAAACATAACATAACACAAAACATAACATAACACAACACAAAACGTAACATAACATAACACAACACAAAACATAACATAACATAACACAAAACATAACATAACACAAAACATAACATAACACAACACAAAACATAACATAACACAAAACATAACATAACGCAACACAAAACATAACATAACACAAAACATAACGTAACACAAAACATAACATAACTTAACACAAAATATAACATAACATAAAATAACACAAAACATAACATAACACAAAACATAACATAACATAACATAACACAAAACATAACATACCATAACACAAAACATAACATAACATAACACAAAACATAACATAACCCAACACATAACATAACACAAAACATAACATAACACAAAACATAACAAAACATAACACAAAACATAACAAAACATAACACAAAACATAACATAACACAAAACATAACAACACAACACATAACATAACACAAAACATAACATAACATAACAGAAAACATAACACAACACAAAACATAACATAACATAACACAACACAAAACATAATATAACATAACATAACATAACATAGCACAAAACATAAAATAACACAAAACATAACATAACACATCATAACACAAAACATAACATAACACAAAAATAACATAACATAACATAACACATAACATAACATAACACAAAACATAACATAACATAACATAACATAGATTAACACATAACATAACATAACACAAAACATAACATAACACAAAACTTAACATAACATAACACAACATAACACAAAACATAACATAACACAAAACATAACATAACATAACACAAAACATAACATAACATAACACAAAACATAACATAACATAATACAAAACATAACATAACACAAAACATAACATAACACAAAACATAACATAACACAAAAACATAACATAACACAAAACATAACATAACATAACACAAAACATAACATAACAGAAAACATAACATAACATAACACAAAACATAACATAACACAATACATAACATAACATAACACAAAACATAACATAACACAACACAAAATAAAACATAACATAACAAAACATAACATAACATAAAACATAACCTAACACAAAACATAACATAACATAACACAAAACATAACATAACATAAAACAAAACATAACATAACATAACACAAAATATAACATAACATAACACAAAACATAACATAACATAACATAACACAAAACATAACATAACATAACACAAAACATAACATAACATAACATAACATAACATAACACAAAACTTAACATAACACAACACAAAACATAACATAACACAACACAAAACATAACATAACACAACACAAAACATAACATAACATAACACAACACATAACATAACATAACACAACACAAAACATAACATAACACAAAACATAACATAACACAAGACATAACATAATATCACATAACATAACATAACACAAAGCATAACATACCATAACACATAACATAACATAACACAAAACATAACACAAAACATAACATAACACAAAACATAACACAAAACATAACATAACACAAAACATAACATAACACAAAACATTACATAACATAACATAGCATAACACAAAACATAACATAACACAACACAAAACATAACATAACACACCTCAAAACATTACATAACACAATACATAACATAACACAACACAAAACATAACATAACACATAACATAACACAACACAAAACATAACATAACACAAAACATAACATAACATAACACAAAACATAACATAACATAACACAACACAAAACATAACATAACACAAAACATAACATAACATAACATAACACAACACAAAAATTAACATAACACAACACAAAACATAACATAACATAACACAACACATAACATAACATAACACAACACAAAACATAACATAACACAATACATAGCATAACACAAAACATAACATAACATAACATAACATAACACAAAGCATAACATAACATAACACATAACATAACATAACACAAGACATAACACAAAACATAACATAACATACACATAGAGGTGGCCAGGTCGCAGAATTGATGTTGAAATTTTGTGCACCGTAATTATCTCTTCTGTTTCAGTGTTTACGCTGTTAATTCATTTTAAAAAGTGGTTCATTTTATTAATATTAGTATTTGAGTGTTGTGTAGTTATTAGGGTATTGGCGAGATTTGTGTAAAATTGGTGTGAACAATTTCGTGGTATAAAGGACTGTTTATTGGAAGGATGTAGGAGGCCTTGATTTTAAGGTTATTTTGACTGTTTTGATAAAGTTTTGGAAGTGACGAAGTGACGTGTAACGTACGATCATCTCTCTGAGTAACTTCTGATTGCGTGCTTTTAGAGAACACAGGTTAGCTAACTGGAAATGACATCGGACATAGAAAGGAGAATGGAAAACGAAAGTGAGGACGCATTTCAGATGCTTTTAAATGTTACAGAGAGAAGTAAGAATCTGCATATGGACTTGAAGAACGATATCATGAATGCAGTTAGTATATTAAGGAAAACATTCTCTTTGATGAAAACTGAGCTGGATGTTAAAAATAAGGAAATAGAAATCCTACGTCACCACCAGCCAGCCAGCGCGTCGAAACCTCATACTCTAACAGCAGTACAGTCTCATAGTGGCCACCAGAATTACGTCAATCCTGTAGTAGACAGATTAGTTGCGGCGCTACCTCCCACACAAATGATGGATTACTCGACAGTGGTGAAAGGAGCCCAACAAATAACTCCACAAAAGTCATTTAAACTGATTGTTAAGAGCAAGAATAATCAAAGCTCAGAGTATATGAGAACGCTTCTCAAGACAAAAGTAAACCCAATTGAACTGAAGGTAGGAATTTCCTCAGTGAAAAATTTAAGAAATGGTCATTTGCTAATAGAGTCGCAAAATAAATTGGAAGCAGAAACCATATGTGAGAATATTAATAGTAAATGCGGAGAAGAATTAGAAGCTAATGTAAGCACTAAGAGAAAACCAAAGATTATCATTTTCAATATCCCTGAAGAAATATCTTTGCAAAACGCTGCAGAAGCTCTTGCTACACAGAACGAACAATTTAAAAATGAAAATGCAGATACTGAATTGAGACCAATCCGGGAATTTCAAGACCGGAAAAGAAACAGAAATCTCATTATAGAAATCAGTACTGAGCAAAGAAGAAAGATAGTAGAAAAGAAAATAAAACTTGCTTGGAGTATGTGCAATTGGGAAGACTACATCATGGTCACCCGTTGCTTCAAGTGTTCAAAGTTTAACCACCATGCACAAGAATGCAAAGGAAATAAAACATGCCCAAACTGTACTGGAAGTCACACATTAAAAGAATGTCAAATACAGAAAGAAAATTATAAGTGTATAAATTGCATTAACTACAAAAAATACAACAAAGGCAGTACTGTTAATGAAAATCATTCTGCGTTAGATAAAAACTGTCCCTGCTATCAAGCAGCAATTAAGAGAACACAACTAAATACAGAATATTAATATGGATAATCTAAAATTAAAGTGTATACAAGTAAATTTACAACATTCAAGAATAGCGACCAGCAATCTAACACAACTACTTATACATAATGATATTGACATAGCTTTCATACAGGAGCTGTATACAATAAATAATAAATTAGGAATTATACCTAAATCAATGAGAGTGTATACCGGAGGTCATAGAATAACATGAGACATAGCTGTTTAACGTTTTTTCAAGTAAATGTACAACACTCTAGAACAGCCACTAATAATTTAGTGCAACTAATAAATGAAAAAAGTATAGACATAACCTGTATACAGGAGCCATACACGATAAACAATAACTTAGTAGGAATTCCTATGGCAATGAGAAAATATGAGTGTGGTGATAGAAGAAGAAGAGCAGCCATAATAATTAACAACCACAATATTGATGCTACACTAATAAAACAGTGCTCAGATGAAGACTGTGTGATAGTCGAAGTGACTTATAATTATGAGAAGTTTTACACTATAAGTATGTACTTTGACTATAAGAGAAACATAGAAATAGACACAAAGAAAATTGAAAACATTCTGAATCATACCAAAGGAGATGGAGTAATAATATCAGCTGATACCAATGCGAGAAATACCTTATGGCACGATGTAATGAATAATGAACGAGGAAAAGCCCTAGAAGAATTTATCACTTCCACATCACTACACATAATTAATGAGAACACAGAAATACCAACTTTCGAAACAGCAAGGGCTAAAAGCTGGATAGACTTAACAATAACCAATAGTCACCTCCTTGCTCATATAATAGATTGGAATTGTGGAGTGGAAGAAAGCTGCTCAGACCACAAAATATTATCGTTCACATATGACAGCACAACTCAAGGATATATAAACACCTTAAAAGGTATAAAATACATAAAGAGAAATGAAAATTATGCAACTTTTGACACCCTTTTAGAACAAAATCTTAAGAATGTGTTTAACAGCCACAAATCCAGTGAGGAATTAGACACAGAACTTGCTTTAAATGTCGATAATTATACAGACGTAGAACGACTGGTCCAGCAGTGTCATAATTGCATAATTGAGGCATGTAATGGGGCATTCCATTTAAGCAGGTCAAAAATCAAGAGGCACAAAGGAAAATCTGTACCGTGGTGGAACCCTGAACTAACTATAATGAGAAAGAGAGTTAATGCACTCCGACGAAGGTATCAAAGAACCTTCAATAATGAAGAACTAAGGCAACAAAGGAAAAACATATATCTGGAAGTTAATAGAAATTACAGACATCTAGTAGATACGAGCAAATTAATCTCTTGGAAGGAATTCTGCAGCACTACGGATCAAGCCAACCCATGGCACTTAGTGTATAAAATTGCAGCGTGTAAATTTAAAAGTAAAAATATACTCACAACGATCAAGACTGAGGACGGTAAATATACAGATGATACACAGAACACATTAAAACATATGATAAATCACTTTATACCAGATGATGATAAGAATGATAATGAACATCATGTACAATTAAGAAGTAAAATAGCAGAACCTTTGCATACTGCAAACGATGTTAAATTTACAAGAGAGGAAGTTAAAAGCGCACTCCACCATTTTAATCCCAACAAAGCCCCGGGAGAGGATGGCTTAACCAGTGATATTATTTTGAGATCTTTTCAACGGTTTCCACTCTTCTTCACTGAAATGTACAACAGTTGCCTTAAAAATGGATACTTTCCAAAATTATGGAAAAAATCTCTAATAATTCCAATAATTAAACCAGGCAAAGAAAGGAGTGAAGATGTCTCAAAATACAGACCCATCAGCTTAATCAACATAGGTGGAAAAGTACTCGAGAAATTAATGATAGACAGGATACTCCATTATATGCACTCAAACGGACTATTTAGTGCCCGGCAATACGGATTCACTCCACAGAGAAGTACAATAGACGCAGTGATGGCAGTAAAACACTATGTTATGGAAAACCTAAAGAATAACAACTACATAGCTCTGATTAGTTTAGACGTCCAGGGAGCGTTTGATGCGGCATGGTGGCCGAGTATTCTTAACAACTTAAGACAAGTGAAATGTCCCCAAAATTTATATGCATTGACCCTGGACTACTTCAGAGATCGAAAAGCAAGTTTATGTACCAATGAGTACAGGGCTGAAAAAGATGTTGAAAAAGGGTGTCCACAGGGCTCGAGCTGTGGTCCTGGATTATGGAACGTCTTGTACAATCCCCTTCTACAGCTAGACTATACAAAATATACTGAGATAATTGCATTTGCAGATGATTTGCTTGTAATGACAAGAGGTAGAACAATAATAGAGACCGAAAACAATGCCAATGTAGATGTTACAAGGATTGAGCATTGGGCTAGAGACAATAAAATCAAATTCAATGAAACCAAATCAAAAGTATTAGTTGTTACTCGGAAAAAGAAAAGACAAAACTTGAGCATTAATATCTACATCAACAATAAGCCCATAGAGCAAGTCGAAGCATTGAAATACCTTGGAATTTATTTAGACAGAAGATTTAGATTCAACAAGCACATCGATTATGTTCACGACAAAGCAATAGCCTTGATACATACTCTATCTAAATTTGCGAAACTAAACTGGGGACTTGGACATAAAGCATTGACTACAATATACAAAGGAGCACTTGAACCTATCCTCACCTATGGAGCACCTGTGTGGTATGAAGCTCTGCAATACTCTACTAACATCAAAAAACTACAACGCATCCAAAGGCTTCTAAACATTAAAATTATTAAAGCCTATAGGACAATATCTTTTGATGCTTCCTGCATCATGGCCGGCATTCAACCAATAGACATCACGATAAGTGGCAAAGTCAAACAGTATAAAGCAACTCATGGAGAGACAGACTATGATTCGCCCACAGATCTAAAGAACTGGAATCACCCTGCAGATAAGAGAACTATTCAAGAAACTCTGGAAAACAAGATATATGACATAGAAATTTATACAGATGGAAGCAAATCTGGAGGAAAAGTGGGAGCAGCTGCTGTAATATACAAACACCAAGTTCTTATCCATCAATTAAAGCACAGACTACATTCAAAATGCACGAATAACCAAGCAGAGCAGTTGGCCATATGGAAAGCACTACAGAAACTTCAAGAATTTGAGGCTATTGCGAATGAAGAAAGAGTTGCAGCGGTATACACAGACAGCAATGTTACAATATCCTTATTGAAGAATAATAGTAACCATAATTCTATAATAGATAACATACACAATACCCTTAATGCCCTTCAACAACGTCAGTGGACAATTCACTTCAGCTGGTTGAAGGCCCATAATGGTACTGCTGGTAATGAACTAGCTGATAGATTAGCCAAAGAAGCTTCTGCAGAAGGTGAAATAATATACTACAAAATTCCGAAATCCACCATCATATCACAAATAAATAATTTATCACTAGAACAATGGCAGAGCAGATGGAATAGCACAAATAACGCAGCAGTTACTAAATCATTTTTTCCCACAGTTCTAGACAGACTAAAATTAAAACTTCCAGCAAACACAGAATTAACAGCAATATTAACAGGACATGGAAAAACAAATTCTTACCTATATCGATTTAACATCATAAATGATCCATCCTGCACGTGTAACAAAGGAGAACAGACAGTCAATCATCTGATTTATCAGTGTGAAAATACAGAATACCAAAGGTCTATTCTAATTCGAGAGATAATAATGGAAGGAGGTAAATGGCCTGTCAACAATCAAGAATTAATATCAGTATATTTCCGAAGTTTCAGCAAATTCATCAAAAACTTGAAATTATAGAATGATTTAAATATGGCAAATAACGCAATCTATTGTTATAACCTTGTATTAGGAGTTTATGGTATATATTTTGTAACAATTGTTAACGTTAAGTATCTATATATTGTAAAACAACTTGTAAATATCAATGTAAAATTGTGCAAAACTGTATTAGCATAATGTAAAGAATGCATGTAATGCTACCAAGGTAACGGGGCATGCAGATAATAATTAATAAATAAAAATAAAAAAAAAAAAATAAACATAACATAACACAAAACATAACACAAAACATAACACAAAACATAACATAACACAAAACATAACATAACATAACATAACACAAAACATAACATAACATAACACAAAGCATAACATAACATAACAGAACACAAAACATAACATAACACAACACAAAACATAACATAACACACCACAAAACCTAACACAATACATAACATAACACAACACAAAACATAACATAACATAACACATAACATAACACAACACAAAACATAACATAACACAAAACATAACATAACATAACACAAAACATAACATAACATAACACAACACAAAACATAACATAACACAAAACATAACATAACATAACACTACACAAAACATTACATAACATAACACAAAACATAACACAAAATAAAACATAATATAACATAACATAACACAAAACATAACACAAATCAAAACATAACATAACATAACACAACACAAAACATAACATAACATAACACAACACAAAACATAACATAACAATACAAAACATAACATAACATAACATAACACAAAACATAACATAACACAAAACATAACATAACATAATACAAAACATAACATAACATAACACAAAACATAACATAACAAAAAAGATAACATAACACAACACAAACCATAACATAACACAAAACATAACATAACATAACACAACAAAAAACATAACATAACACAAAAAATAACATAAAATAACATAACACAACACAAAACATAACATAACAAAAAATATTACATAACATAACATAACACAACACAAAACATAACATAACACAAAACATAACATGACACAACACAAAACATAACACAAAACATAACATAACACAACACAAAACATAACATAACACAACACAAAATATAACATAACATAACACAACACAAAACATAACATAACACAAAACATAACATAACACAAAACATAACATAACATAACACAAAACGTAACATAACACAAAACATAACATAACACATAACATAACACAACACAAAACATATCATAACACAAAACATAACATAACATGACATAACACAACACAACACAAAACAAAACATAACATAACACAAAATATAACATAACATAACATAACACAACACAAAACATAACATAACACAAAACATAACATAACATAACATAACACAAAACATAACATAACACAAAACATAACATAACATAACACAAAACATAACATAACACAAAACATAACATAACACATAACACAAAACAAAACATAACATAACACAAAACATAACGTAACACATAACATAACACAACACAAAACATAACATAACATAACTCAAAACATAACATATAACATAACACAACACAAAACATAACATAACACAAAACTTAACATAACATAACACAACACAAAATATAACATAACATAACATAACATAACACAACACAACACACAACATAACACAACACAACACATCACAATATAACATAACACAACACAAAACAACATAACACAAAACATAACAAATAACACAACACAAAATATAACATAACAGAAAACATAATATAACATAACACAAAACATAACATAACACAACACAACACAACACATAACACAACACAACACAACACAACACAACACAACATAACATAACATAACATATCATAACATAACATAACACAAAACATAACATAACACAACACAAAACGTAACATAACATAACACAACACAAAACATAACATAACATAACATAACACAAAACATAACATAACACAAAACATAACATAACACAACACAAAACATAACATAACACAAAACATAACATAACGCAACACAAAACATAACATAACACAAAACATAACGTAACACAAAACATAACATAACTTAACACAAAATATAACATAACATAAAATAACACAAAACATAACATAACACAAAACATAACATAACATAACATAACACAAAACATAACATACCATAACACAAAACATAACATAACATAACACAAAACATAACATAACCCAACACATAACATAACACAAAACATAACATAACACAAAACATAACAAAACATAACACAAAACATAACAAAACATAACACAAAACATAACACAAAACATAACATAACACAAAACATAACAACACAACACATAACATAACACAAAACATAACATAACATAACAGAAAACATAACACAACACAAAACATAACATAACATAACACAACACAAAACATAATATAACATAACATAACATAACATAGCACAAAACATAAAATAACACAAAACATAACATAACACATCATAACACAAAACATAACATAACACAAAAATAACATAACATAACACATAACATAACATAACACAAAACATAACATAACATAACATAACATAGATTAACACATAACATAACATAACACAAAACATAACATAACACAAAACTTAACATAACATAACACAACATAACACAAAACATAACATAACACAAAACATAACATAACATAACACAAAACATAACATAACATAACACAAAACATAACATAACATAATACAAAACATAACATAACACAAAACATAACATAACACAAAACATAACATAACACAAAAACATAACATAACACAAAACATAACATAACATAACACAAAACATAACATAACAGAAAACATAACATAACATAACACAAAACATAACATAACACAATACATAACATAACATAACACAAAACATAACATAACACAACACAAAATAAAACATAACATAACAAAACATAACAACATAAAACATAACCTAACACAAAACATAACATAACATAACACAAAACATAACATAACATAAAACAAAACATAACATAACATAACACAAAATATAACATAACATAACACAAAACATAACATAACATAACAGAAAACATAACATAACATAACACAAAACATAGCATAACACAAAACATAACATAACACAACACAAACCATAACATAACACACCTCAAAACATTACATAACACAATACATAACATAACACAACACAAAACATAACATAACACATAACATAACACAACACAAAACATAACATAACACAAAACATAACATAACATAACACAAAACATAACATAACATAACACAACACAAAACATAACATAACACAAAACATAACATAACATAACATAACACAACACAAAAATTAACATAACACAACACAAAACATAACATAACATAACACAACACATAACATAACATAACACAACACAAAACATAACATAACACAAAACATAGCATAACACAAAACATAACATAACATAACATAACACAAAGCATAACATAACATAACAAATAACATAACATAACACAAGACATAACACAAAACATAACATAACATAACACAAAACATAACACAAAACATAACACAAAAGATAACACAAAACATAACATAACACAAAACATAACATAACATAACATAACACAAAACATAACATAACATAACACAAAGCATAACATAACATAACAGAACACAAAACATAACATAACACAACACAAAACATAACATAACACACCACAAAACCTAACACAATACATAACATAACACAACACAAAACATAACATAACATAACACATAACATAACACAACACAAAACATAACATAACACAAAACATAACATAACATAACACAAAACATAACATAACATAACACAACACAAAACATAACATAACACAAAACATAACATAACATAACACTACACAAAACATAACATAACATAACACAAAACATAACACAAAATAAAACATAATATAACATAACATAACACAAAACATAACACAAATCAAAACATAACATAACATAACACAACACAAAACATAACATAACACAACACAAAACATAACATAACAATACAAAACATAACATAACATAACATAACACAAAACATAACATAACACAAAACATAACATAACATAATACAAAACATAACATAACATAACACAAAACATAACATAACAAAAAAGATAACATAACACAACACAAACCATAACATAACACAAAACATAACATAACATAACACAACAAAAAACATAACATAACACAAAAAATAACATAAAATAACATAACACAACACAAAACATAACATAACAAAAAATATTACATAACATTACATAAAACAACACAAAACATAACATAACACAAAACATAACATGACACAACACAAAACATAACACAAAACATAACATAACACAACACAAAACATAACATAACACAACACAAAATATAACATAACATAACACAACACAAAACATAACATAACACAAAACATAACATAACACAAAACATAACATAACATAACACAAAACGTAACATAACACAAAACATAACATAACACATAACATAACACAACACAAAACATATCATAACACAAAACATAACATAACATGACATAACACAACACAACACAAAACAAAACATAACATAACACAAAATATAACATAACATAACATAACACAACACAAAACATAACATAACACAAAACATAACATAACATAACATAACACAAAACATAACATAACACAAAACATAACATAACATAACACAAAACATAACATAACACAAAACATAACATAACACATAACACAAAACAAAACATAACATAACACAAAACATAACATAACACATAACATAACACAACACAAAACATAACATAACATAACTCAAAACATAACATATAACATAACACAACACAAAACATAACATAACACAAAACTTAACATAACATAACACAACACAAAATATAACATAACATAACATAACATAACATAACACAACACAACACACAACATAACACAACACAACACATCACAATATAACATAACACAACACAAAACAACATAACACAAAACATAACAAATAACATAACACAACACAAAATATAACATAACAGAAAACATAATATAACATAACACAAAACATAACATAACACAACACAACACAACACATAACACAACACAACACAACATAACATAACATAATATATCATAACATAACATAACACAAAACATAACATAACATTACACAAAACATAACATAACACAAAACATAACATATACTAACACAACACATAACATATACTAACACAAAACATAACATATACTAACACAAAACATAACACAACACAAAACATATCATAACACAAAACATAACATAACACAACACAAAACATAACAAAACACAACACATAACATGACATAACACAACACAAAACATAACATAACACAACACAAAACATAACATAGCACAAAACATAACATAACACAAAATATAACATAACACAAAACATAACATGACACAACACAAAACATAGCATAACACAAAACATAACCTAACACATAACATAACATAACACAAAACATAAAATAACACAAAACATAACATAACATAACACATAACAAAACATAACAAAACACAAAGCATAACATAACACAAAACAAAACATAACATAACACAAAACATAACATAACACAACACAAAACATAACATAACACAAAACATAACATAACACAAAACATAACATAACGAAAAAAAATAACATAACACAACACAAAACATAGCATAACACAAAACATAATATAACACATAACATAACACAACACAAAACATAACATAACACAAAACATAACATAACATAACATAACACATAACAAAACATAACATAACATAACACAACACATATCATAACACAAAACATAACATAACATAACATAACATAACATAACATAACACAACACAAAACATAACATAACACAAAACATAACACAAAACATAACATAACACAAAACATAACATAACACAACACAAAACATAACACAAAACATAGCATAACACAACACAAAACATAACACAAAACATAACATAACACAACAGAAAACATAACATAACATAACACAACACAAAACATAATATAACATAACACAAAACATAACATAACATAGCACAAAACATAAAATAACACAGAACATTACATAACATAACACATCATAACACAAAACATAACATAACACAAAAATAACATAACATAACATAACACATAACATAACATAACACAAAACATAACATAACATAGCATAACACAAAACATAACATAACATAACATAACATAACACAAAACATAACATAACACAAAACATAACATAACACAACACATAACATATCACAAAACATAACATAACACAAAACATAACACAACATTACACAAAAAATAACATAACACAAAACATAACATAACACAAAACATATCATAACATAACATAACACAAAACATAACATATCACAACACAAAGCATAACATAACACAGCACAAAACATAGTATAACATAACAAAACATAACATAACTCAAAACATAACATAACATAACACAAAACATAACATAACATAACAGAAAACAAAACATAACATAACACAAAACATAACATAACACAAAATATAACATAACATAACACAAAACATAACATAACACAAAACATAACATAACACAAAACACAACATAACACAAAACATAACATAACACAAAACATAACATAACACAAAACATAACATAACACAACACAAACCATTACATAACACAAAACATAACATAACACAACACAAATCATAACATAACACAAAACATAACATAACATAACATATCATAACACAAAACATAACATAACACAAAACATAACATAACATAACATAACACAACACAAAACATAACATAACACAAAACATAACATAACACAACACAAAACGTAACATAACATAACACAACACAAAACATAACATAACATAACATAACACAAAACATAACATAACACAAAACATAACATAACACAACACAAAACATAACATAACACAAAACATAACATAACGCAACACAAAACATAACATAACATAACACAACACAAAACATAACATAACATAACACAACACATAACATAACATAACACAACACAAAACATAACATAACACAAAACATAACATAACACAAGACATAACATAATATCACATAACATAACATAACACAAAGCATAACACACCATAACACATAACATAACACAAAACATAACACAAAACATAACATAACACAAAACATAACACAAAACATAACATAACACAAAACATAACATAACACAAAACATTACATAACATAACATAGCATAACACAAAACATAACATAACACAACACAAAACATAACATAACACACCTCAAAACATTACATAACACAATACATAACATAACACAACACAAAACATAACATAACACATAACATAACACAACACAAAACATAACATAACACAAAACATAACATAACATAACACAAAACATAACATAACATAACACAACACAAAACATAACATAACACAAAACATAACATAACATAACACAACACAAAAATTAACATAACACAACACAAAACATAACATAACACTACACAAAACATAACATAACATAACACAAAACATAACACAAAATAAAACATAATATAACATAACATAACATAACACAAAACATAACACAAATCAAAACATAACATAACATAACACAACACAAAACAAAACATAACATAACACAACACAAAACATAACATAACATAATACAAAACATAACATAACTTAACACACAACATAACATAACACAAAACATAACATAACACAAAAGATAACATAACACAACAGAAACCATAACATAACACAAAACATAACATAACACAAAACATAAAATAACATAAAATTACACAAAACATAACATAACATAACACAAAACATAACATTACATAACACAAAACATAACATAACATTACATAACACAAAACATAACATAACATAACACAAAACATAACATAACACAAAACATAACATAACATAACATAACATAACATAACATAACATAACACAACACAAAACATAACATAACACAAAACATAACACAAAACATAACATAACACAAAACATAACATAACACAACACAAAACATAACACAAAACATAGCATAACACAACACAAAACATAACACAAAACATTACATAACACAACAGAAAACATAACATAACATAACACAACACAAAACATAATATAACATAACACAAAACATAACATAACATAGAACAAAACATAAAGTAACACAAAACATTACATAACATAACACATAACACAAAACATAACATAACACAAAAATAACATAACATAACATTACACATAACATAACATAACACAAAACATATCATAACATAGCATAACACAAAACATAACATAACATAACATAACACAAAACATAACATAACACAAAACATAACATAACACAACACATAACATATCACAAAACATAACATAACACAAAACATAACATAACATTACACAAAAAATAACATAACACAAAACATAACATAACACAAAACATATCATAACATAACATAACATAACACAACACAAAGCATAACATAACACAGCACAAAACATAGTATAACATAACATAACATAACTCAAAACATAACATAACATAACACAAAACATAACATAACATAACACAAAACATAACATAACATAACACAAAGCATAACATAACACAAAATATAACATAACATAACACAAAACATAACATAACACAATACATAACATAACACAAAACACAACATAACACAAAACATAACATAACACAAAACATAACATAACACAAAACATAACATAACACAACACAAACCATAACATAACACAAAACATAACATAACACAACACAAAACATAACATAACACAAAACATAACATAACATAACATATCATAACACAAAACATAACATAACACAAAACATAACATAACATAACATAACACAACACAAAACTTAACATAACACAAAACATAACATAACACAACACAAAACCTAACATAACATAACACAACACAAAACATAACATAACATAACATAACACAAAACATAACATAACACAAAACATAACATAACATAACACAACACAAAACATAACATAACATAACGCAACACAAAACATAACATAACACAAAACATAACGTAACACAAAACATAACATAACTTAACACAAACATAACATAACATAAAATAACACAAAACATAACATAACTCAAAACATAACATAACATAACACAAAACATAACATAACATAACACAAAACATAACATACCATAACACAAAACATAACATAACATAACACAAAACATAACATAACCCAAGACATAACATAACACAAAACATAACATGACACAAAACATAACATACATAACACAAAACATAACAAAACATAACACAAAACATAACATAACACAAAACATAACATAACATAACATAACATAACATAACACAAAACATAACAACACAACACATAACATAACACAACACAAAACATAACACAAAACATAACATAACATAACAGAAAACATAACACAACACAAAACATAACATAACATAACACAACACAAAACATAATATAACATAACATAACATAACATAGCACAAAACATAAAATAACACCCAACATAACATAACACATCATAACACAAAACATAACATAACACAAAAATAACATAACATAACATAACACATAACATAACATAGCACAAAACATAACATAACATAACATAGATTAACACATAACATAACACAAAACATAACATAACACAAAACATAACATAACACAAAACATAACATAACATAACACAACATAACACAAAACATAACATAACACAAAACATAACATAACATAACACAAAACATAACATAACATAACACAAAGCATAACATAACATAATACAAAACATAACATAACACAAAACATAACATAACACAAAAACATAACATAACACAAAACATAACATAACATAACACAAAACATAACATAACACAAAACATAACATAACATAACACAAAACATAACATAACACAATACATAACATAACATAACACAAAACATAACATAACACAACACAAAATAAAACATAACATAACAAAACAACATAACATAACATAAAACATAACATAACACAAAACATAACATAACATAACACAAAACATAACATAACATAAAACAAAACATAACATAACATAACACAAAATATAACATAACATAACACAAAACATAACATAACATAACACAAAACATAACATAACATAACATAACATAACATAACATAAAACTAAACATAACATAACATAACACAACATAAAACAAAACATAACATATCATAACACAAAACATAACATAACACAAAACATAACATTACATAACACAAAACATAACATAACATTACATAACACAAAACATAACATAACATAACACAAAACATAACATAACACAAAACATAACAAAACATAACACAAAACATAACACAAAACATAACATAACACAAAACATAACATAACATAACACAAAACATAACAACACAACACATAACATAACACAACACAAAACATAACACAAAACAAAACATAACATAACAGAAAACATAACACAACACAAAACATAATATAACATAACATAACATAACATAGCACAAAACATAAAATAACACAAAACATAACATAACACATCATAACACAAAACATAACATAACACAAAAATAACATAACATAACACATAACATAACATAACACAAAACATAACATAACATTACATAGATTAACACATAACATAACATAACACAAAACATAACATAACACAAAACATAACATAACACAAAACATAACATAACATAACATAACACAAAACATAACATGACATAACATAACACAAAACATAACATAACACAACACAAAACATAACATAACACAACACAAAACATAACATAACATAACACAACACAAAACATAACATAACATAACACAACACATAACATAACATAACACAACACAAAACATAACATAACACAAAACATAACATAACACAAGACATAACATAATATAACATAACATAACATAACCTAACATAACACAAAGCATAACATAACATAACACATAACATACCATAACACAAAACATAACACAAAACATAACATAACATAACACAAAACATAACACAAAACATAACACAAAACATAACATAACACAAAACATAACACAAAACATAACATAACACAAAACATTACATAACATAACATAACATAACATAACACAAAACATAACATAACACAAAGCATAATATACATAACACAAAACATAACATAACACAACACAAAACATAACATAACACACCTCAAAACATAACATAACACAATACATAACATAACACAACACAAAACATTACATAACACATAACATAACACAACACAAAACATAACACAACACAAAACATAACATAACATAACACAAAACATAACATAACATAACACAACACAAAACATAACATAACACAAAACATAACATAACATAACACAACACAAAACATAACATAACACAACACAAAACATAACATAACACTACACAAAACATAACATAACATAACACAAAACATAACACAAAATAAAACATAATATTACATAACATAACACAAAACATAACACAAATCAAAACATAACATAACATAACACAACACAAAACAAAACATAACATAACACAACACAAAACATAACATAACATAATACAAAACATAACATAACTTAACACACAACATAACATAACACAAAACATAACATAACACAAAAGATAACATAATACAACAGAATCCATAACATAACACAAAACATAACACAACATAACACAACACAAAACATAACATAACACAAAAAATAACATAAAATGACATAACACAACACAAAACATAACATAACAAAAAATATTACATAACATAACACAAAACATAACATAACATAACACAAAACATAACATAACATAAAATTACACAAAACATAACATAACATAACACAAAACATAACATTACATAACACAAAACATAACATAACATTACATAAAACAAAACATAACATAACATAACACAAAACATAACATAACATAACATATCACAACACAAAACATAACATAACATAAAATTACACAAAACATAACATAACATAACACAAAACATAACATTACATAACACAAAACATAACATAACATTACATAACACAAAACATAACATAACATAAAACAACACAAAACATAACATAACATAACACAACACAAAACATAACATAACATAACACAACACAAAACATAGCATAACACAAAACATAACATAACACAAAACATAAAATAACATAACATAACACAAAACATAACATAACATAACATAACACATAACATAACATAACATGACACAAAAACATAACACAAAACACAACACAAAACATAACATAATATAACACAAAACATAAGTCAAAACATAACATTACACAACACAAAACATAATACAAAACATAACACTACACAAAACATAACATAACACAACACAAAACATAACATAACATAACACAAAACATAACATAACATAACATAACATAACATAAAACAAAACATAACATAACATAACACAACATAACACAAAACATAACATAACATAACACAAAACATAACATAACATAACACAAAACATAACCTTACACAAAAAATACATAACATAACACAACATAACACAAAACATAACATACTATAACACAAAACATAACATAGCATAACACAAAACATAACATAACATAACACAAAACATAACATAACATAACACAACACAAAACATAACATAACACAAAACATAACACAACATAACACAACACAAAAATTAACATAACACAACACAAAACATAACATAACACTACACAAAACATAACATAACATAACACAAAACATAACACAAAATAAAACATAATATAACATAACATAACACAAAACATAACACAAATCAAAACATAACATAACATAACACAACACAAAACAAAACATAACATAACACAACACAAAACATAACATAACATAATACAAAACATAACATAACTTAACACACAACATAACATAACACAAAACATAACATAACACAAAAGATAACATAACACAACAGAAACCATAACATAACACAAAACATAACATAACACAAAACATAAAATAACATAAAATTACACAAAACATAACATAACATAACACAAAACATAACATTACATAACACAAAACATAACATAACATTACATAACACAAAACATAACATAACATAACACAAAACATAACATAACACAAAACATAACATAACATAACATAACATAACATAACATAACATAACACAACACAAAACATAACATAACACAAAACATAACACAAAACATAACATAACACAAAACATAACATAACACAACACAAAACATAACACAAAACATAGCATAACACAACACAAAACATAACACAAAACATTACATAACACAACAGAAAACATAACATAACATAACACAACACAAAACATAATATAACATAACACAAAACATAACATAACATAGCACAAAACATAAAGTAACACAAAACATTACATAACATAACACATAACACAAAACATAACATAACACAAAAATAACATAACATAACATTACACATAACATAACATAACACAAAACATATCATAACATAGCATAACACAAAACATAACATAACATAACATAACACAAAACATAACATAACACAAAACATAACATAACACAACACATAACATATCACAAAACATAACATAACACAAAACATAACATAACATTACACAAAAAATAACATAACACAAAACATAACATAACACAAAACATATCATAACATAACATAACATAACACAACACAAAGCATAACATAACACAGCACAAAACATAGTATAACATAACATAACATAACTCAAAACATAGCATAACATAACACAAAACATAACATAACATAACACAAAACATAACATAACATAACACAAAGCATAACATAACACAAAATATAACATAACATAACACAAAACATAACATAACACAATACATAACATAACACAAAACACAACATAACACAAAACATAACATAACACAAAACATAACATAACACAAAACATAACATAACACAACACAAACCATAACATAACACAAAACATAACATAACACAACACAAAACATAACATAACACAAAACATAACATAACATAACATATCATAACACAAAACATAACATAACACAAAACATAACATAACATAACATAACATAACACAACACAAAACATAACATAACACAAAACATAACATAACACAACACAAAACGTAACATAACATAACACAACACAAAACATAACATAACATAACATAACACAAAACATAACATAACACAAAACATAACATAACATAACACAACACAAAACATAACATAACACAAAACATAACATAACGCAACACAAAACATAACATAACACAAAACATAACGTAACACAAAACATAACATAACTTAACACAAAACATAACATAACATAAAATAACACAAAACATAACATAACTCAAAACATAACATAACATAACATAACACAAAACATAACATAACATAACACAAAACATAACATACCATAACACAAAACATAACATAACATAACACAAAACATAACATAACCCAACACATAACATAACACAAAACATAACATGACACAAAATATAACAAAACATAACACAAAACATAACAAAACATAACACAAAACATAACATAACACAAAACATAACATAACATAACATAACATAACACAAAACATAACAACACAACACATAACATAACACAACACAAAACATAACACAAAACATAACATAACATAACAGAAAACATAACACAACACAAAACATAACATAACATAACACAACACAAAACATAATATAACATAACATAACATAACATAGCACAAAACATAAAATAACACCCAACATAACATAACACATCATAACACAAAACATAACATAACACAAAAATAACATAACATAACATAACACATAACATAACATAGCACAAAACATAACATAACATAACATAGATTAACACATAACATAACACAAAACATAACATAACACAAAACATAACATAACACAAAACATAACATAACATAACACAACATAACACAAAACATAACATAACACAAAACATAACATAACATAACACAAAACATAGCATAACATAACACAAAGCATAACATAACATAATACAAAACATAACATAACACAAAACATAACATAACACAAAAACATAACATAACACAAAACATAACATAACATAACACAAAACATAACATAACACAAAACATAACATAACATAACACAAAACATAACATAACACAATACATAACATAACATAACACAAAACATAACATAACACAACACAAAATAAAACATAACATAACAAAACAACATAACATAACATAAAACATAACATAACACAAAACATAACATAACATAACACAAAACATAACATAACATAAAACAAAACATAACATAACATAACACAAAATATAACATAACATAACACAAAACATAACATAACATAACACAAAACATAACATAACATAACATAACATAACATAAAACAAAACATAACATAACATAGCACAACATAACACAAAACATAACATAACATAACACAAAACATAACATAAAATAACACAAAACATAACATTACATAACACAAAACATAACATAACATTACATAACACAAAACATAACATAACATAACACAAAACATAACATAACACAAAACATAACAAAACATAACACAAAACATAACACAAAACATAACATAACACAAAACATAACATAACATAACACAAAACATAACAACACAACACATAACATAACACAACACAAAACATAACACAAAACAAAACATAACATAACAGAAAACATAACACAACACAAAACATAATATAACATAACATAACATAACATAGCACAAAACATAAAATAACACAAAACATAACATAACACATCATAACACAAAACATAACATAACACAAAAATAACATAACATAACACATAACATAACATAACACAAAACATAACATAACATTACATAGATTAACACATAACATAACATAACACAAAACATAACATAACACAAAACATAACATAACACAAAACATAACATAACATAACATAACACAAAACATAACATGACATAACATAACACAAAACATAACATAACACAACACAAAACATAACATAACACAACACAAAACATAACATAACATAACACAACACAAAACATAACATAACATAACACAACACATAACATAACATAACACAACACAAAACATAACATAACACAAAACATAACATAACACAAGACATAACATAATATAACATAACATAACATAACCTAACATAACACAAAGCATAACATAACATAACACATAACATACCATAACACAAAACATAACACAAAACATAACATAACATAACACAAAACATAACACAAAACATAACACAAAACATAACATAACACAAAACATAACACAAAACATAACATAACACAAAACATTACATAACATAACATAACATAACATAACACAAAACATAACATAACACAAAGCATAATATACATAACACAAAACATAACATAACACAACACAAAACATAACATAACACACCTCAAAACATAACATAACACAATACATAACATAACACAACACAAAACATTACATAACACATAACATAACACAACACAAAACATAACACAACACAAAACATAACATAACATAACACAAAACATAACATAACATAACACAACACAAAACATAACATAACACAAAACATAACATAACATAACACAACACAAAACATAACATAACACAACACAAAACATAACATAACACTACACAAAACATAACATAACATAACACAAAACATAACACAAAATAAAACATAATATTACATAACATAACACAAAACATAACACAAATCAAAACATAACATAACATAACACAACACAAAACAAAACATAACATAACACAACACAAAACATAACATAACATAATACAAAACATAACATAACTTAACACACAACATAACATAACACAAAACATAACATAACACAAAAGATAACATAATACAACAGAATCCATAACATAACACAAAACATAACACAACATAACACAACACAAAACATAACATAACACAAAAAATAACATAAAATGACATAACACAACACAAAACATAACATAACAAAAAATATTACATAACATAACACAAAACATAACATAACATAACACAAAACATAACATAACATAAAATTACACAAAACATAACATAACATAACACAAAACATAACATTACATAACACAAAACATAACATAACATTACATAAAACAAAACATAACATAACATAACACAAAACATAACATAACATAACATATCACAACACAAAACATAACATAACATAAAATTACACAAAACATAACATAACATAACACAAAACATAACATTACATAACACAAAACATAACATAACATTACATAACACAAAACATAACATAACATAAAACAACACAAAACATAACATAACATAACACAACACAAAACATAACATAACATAACACAACACAAAACATAGCATAACACAAAACATAACATAACACAAAACATAAAATAACATAACATAACACAAAACATAACATAACATAACATAACACATAACATAACATAACATGACACAAAAACATAACACAAAACACAACACAAAACATAACATAATATAACACAAAACATAAGTCAAAACATAACATTACACAACACAAAACATAATACAAAACATAACACTACACAAAACATAACATAACACAACACAAAACATAACATAACATAACACAAAACATAACATAACATAACATAACATAACATAAAACAAAACATAACATAACATAACACAACATAACACAAAACATAACATAACATAACACAAAACATAACATAACATAACACAAAACATAACCTTACACAAAAAATACATAACATAACACAACATAACACAAAACATAACATACTATAACACAAAACATAACATAGCATAACACAAAACATAACATAACATAACACAAAACATAACATAACATAACACAACACAAAACATAACATAACACAAAACATAACACAACATAACACAACACAAAAATTAACATAACACAACACAAAACATAACATAACACTACACAAAACATAACATAACATAACACAAAACATAACACAAAATAAAACATAATATAACATAACATAACACAAAACATAACACAAATCAAAACATAACATAACATAACACAACACAAAACAAAACATAACATAACACAACACAAAACATAACATAACATAATACAAAACATAACATAACTTAACACACAACATAACATAACACAAAACATAACATAACACAAAAGATAACATAACACAACAGAAACCATAACATAACACAAAACATAACATAACACAAAACATAAAATAACATAAAATTACACAAAACATAACATAACATAACACAAAACATAACATTACATAACACAAAACATAACATAACATTACATAACACAAAACATAACATAACATAACACAAAACATAACATAACACAAAACATAACATAACATAACATAACATAACATAACATAACATAACACAACACAAAACATAACATAACACAAAACATAACACAAAACATAACATAACACAAAACATAACATAACACAACACAAAACATAACACAAAACATAGCATAACACAACACAAAACATAACACAAAACATTACATAACACAACAGAAAACATAACATAACATAACACAACACAAAACATAATATAACATAACACAAAACATAACATAACATAGCACAAAACATAAAGTAACACAAAACATTACATAACATAACACATAACACAAAACATAACATAACACAAAAATAACATAACATAACATTACACATAACATAACATAACACAAAACATATCATAACATAGCATAACACAAAACATAACATAACATAACATAACACAAAACATAACATAACACAAAACATAACATAACACAACACATAACATATCACAAAACATAACATAACACAAAACATAACATAACATTACACAAAAAATAACATAACACAAAACATAACATAACACAAAACATATCATAACATAACATAACATAACACAACACAAAGCATAACATAACACAGCACAAAACATAGTATAACATAACATAACATAACTCAAAACATAACATAACATAACACAAAACATAACATAACATAACACAAAACATAACATAACATAACACAAAGCATAACATAACACAAAATATAACATAACATAACACAAAACATAACATAACACAATACATAACATAACACAAAACACAACATAACACAAAACATAACATAACACAAAACATAACATAACACAAAACATAACATAACACAACACAAACCATAACATAACACAAAACATAACATAACACAACACAAAACATAACATAACACAAAACATAACATAACATAACATATCATAACACAAAACATAACATAACACAAAACATAACATAACATAACATAACATAACACAACACAAAACATAACATAACACAAAACATAACATAACACAACACAAAACGTAACATAACATAACACAACACAAAACATAACATAACATAACATAACACAAAACAACATAACACAAAACATAACATAACATAACACAACACAAAACATAACATAACACAAAACATAACATAACGCAACACAAAACATAACATAACACAAAACATAACGTAACACAAAACATAACATAACTTAACACAAAACATAACATAACATAAAATAACACAAAACATAACATAACTCAAAACATAACATAACATAACATAACATAACACAAAACATAACATAACATAACACAAAACATAACATACCATAACACAAAACATAACATAACATAACACAAAACATAACATAACCCAACACATAACATAACACAAAACATAACATGACACAAAATATAACAAAACATAACACAAAACATAACAAAACATAACACAAAACATAACATAACACAAAACATAACATAACATAACATAACATAACACAAAACATAACAACACAACACATAACATAACACAACACAAAACATAACACAAAACATAACATAACATAACAGAAAACATAACACAACACAAAACATAACATAACATAACACAACACAAAACATAATATAACATAACATAACATAACATAGCACAAAACATAAAATAACACCCAACATAACATAACACATCATAACACAAAACATAACATAACACAAAAATAACATAACATAACATAACACATAACATAACATAGCACAAAACATAACATAACATAACATAGATTAACACATAACATAACACAAAACATAACATAACACAAAACATAACATAACACAAAACATAACATAACATAACACAACATAACACAAAACATAACATAACACAAAACATAACATAACATAACACAAAACATAGCATAACATAACACAAAGCATAACATAACATAATACAAAACATAACATAACACAAAACATAACATAACACAAAAACATAACATAACACAAAACATAACATAACATAACACAAAACATAACATAACACAAAACATAACATAACATAACACAAAACATAACATAACACAATACATAACATAACATAACACAAAACATAACATAACACAACACAAAATAAAACATAACATAACAAAACAACATAACATAACATAAAACATAACATAACACAAAACATAACATAACATAACACAAAACATAACATAACATAAAACAAAACATAACATAACATAACACAAAATATAACATAACATAACACAAAACATAACATAACATAACACAAAACATAACATAACATAACATAACATAACATAAAACAAAACATAACATAACATAGCACAACATAACACAAAACATAACATAACATAACACAAAACATAACATAAAATAACACAAAACATAACATTACATAACACAAAACATAACATAACATTACATAACACAAAACATAACATAACATAACACAAAACATAACATAACACAAAACATAACAAAACATAACACAAAACATAACACAAAACATAACATAACACAAAACATAACATAACATAACACAAAACATAACAACACAACACATAACATAACACAACACAAAACATAACACAAAACAAAACATAACATAACAGAAAACATAACACAACACAAAACATAATATAACATAACATAACATAACATAGCACAAAACATAAAATAACACAAAACATAACATAACACATCATAACACAAAACATAACATAACACAAAAATAACATAACATAACACATAACATAACATAACACAAAACATAACATAACATTACATAGATTAACACATAACATAAATAACACAAAACATAACATAACACAAAACATAACATAACACAAAACATAACATAACATAACATAACACAAAACATAACATGACATAACATAACACAAAACATAACATAACACAACACAAAACATAACATAACACAACACAAAACATAACATAACATAACACAACACAAAACATAACATAACATAACACAACACATAACATAACATAACACAACACAAAACATAACATAACACAAAACATAACATAACACAAGACATAACATAATATAACATAACATAACATAACCTAACATAACACAAAGCATAACATAACATAACACATAACATAACATAAAACAAAACATAACACAAAACATAACATAACATAACACAAAACATAACACAAAACATAACACAAAACATAACATAACACAAAACATAACACAAAACATAACATAACACAAAACATTACATAACATAACATAACATAACATAACACAAAACATAACATAACACAAAGCATAATATACATAACACAAAACATAACATAACACAACACAAAACATAACATAACACACCTCAAAACATAACATAACACAATACATAACATAACACAACACAAAACATTACATAACACATAACATAACACAACACAAAACATAACACAACACAAAACATAACATAACATAACACAAAACATAACATAACATAACACAACACAAAACATAACATAACACAAAACATAACATAACATAACACAACACAAAACATAACATAACACAACACAAAACATAACATAACACTACACAAAACATAACATAACATAACACAAAACATAACATAACACAAAACATAACATAACATAACACAAAACATAACATAACACAATACATAACATAACATAACACAAAACATAACATAACACAACACAAAATAAAACATAACATAACAAAACAACATAACATAACATAAAACATAACATAACACAAAACATAACATAACATAACACAAAACATAACATAACATAAAACAAAACATAACATAACATAACACAAAATATAACATAACATAACACAAAACATAACATAACATAACACAAAACATAACATAACATAACATAACATAACATAACATAACATAACATAAAACAAAACATAACATAACATAACACAACATAAAACAAAACATAACATAACATAACACAAAACATAACATAACATAACACAAAACATAACATTACATAACACAAAACATAACATAACATTACATAACACAAAACATAACATAACATAACACAAAACATAACATAACACAAAACATAACAAAACATAACACAAAACATAACACAAAACATAACATAACACAAAACATAACATAACATAACACAAAACATAACATCACAACACATAACATAACACAACACAAAACATAACACAAAACAAAACATAACATAACAGAAAACATAACACAACACAAAACATAATATAACATAACATAACATAACATAGCACAAAACATAAAATAACACAAAACATAACATAACACATCATAACACAAAACATAACATAACACAAAACATAACATAACATAACACAAAACATAACATAACATAACACAAAGCATAACATAACATAATACAAAACATAACATAACACAAAACATAACATAACACAAAAACATAACATAACACAAAACATAACATAACATAACACAAAACATAACATAACACAAAACATAACATAACATAACACAAAACATAACATAACACAATACATAACATAACATAACACAAAACATAACATAACACAACACAAAATAAAACATAACATAACAAAACAACATAACATAACATAAAACATAACATAACACAAAACATAACATAACATAACACAAAACATAACATAACATAAAACAAAACATAACATAACATAACACAAAATATAACATAACACAAAACATAACATAACATAACACAAAAC
This sequence comes from Tenodera sinensis, assembly GCA_030765045.1. NCBI lineage: Eukaryota > Metazoa > Arthropoda > Insecta > Mantodea > Mantidae > Tenodera > Tenodera sinensis. Next base: position 32,884,556 of record CM060971.1, read on the forward strand.
ATAACATAACATAACATAACATAACATAACATAACATAACATAAAACAAAACATAACATAACATAACACAACATAAAACAAAACATAACATAACATAACACAAAACATAACATAACATAACACAAAACATAACATTACATAACACAAAACATAACATAACATTACATAACACAAAACATAACATAACATAACACAAAACATAACATAACACAAAACATAACAAAACATAACACAAAACATAACACAAAACATAACATAACACAAAACATAACATAACATAACACAAAACATAACAACACAACACATAACATAACACAACACAAAACATAACACAAAACAAAACATAACATAACAGAAAACATAACACAACACAAAACATAATATAACATAACATAACATAACATAGCACAAAACATAAAATAACACAAAACATAACATAACACATCATAACACAAAACATAACATAACACAAAAATAACATAACATAACACATAACATAACATAACACAAAACATAACATAACATTACATAGATTAACACATAACATAACATAACACAAAACATAACATAACACAAAACATAACATAACACAAAACATAACATAACATAACATAACACAAAACATAACATGACATAACATAACACAAAACATAACATAACACAACACAAAACATAACATAACACAACACAAAACATAACATAACATAACACAACACAAAACATAACATAACATAACACAACACATAACATAACATAACACAACACAAAACATAACATAACACAAAACATAACATAACACAAGACATAACATAATATAACATAACATAACATAACCTAACATAACACAAAGCATAACATAACATAACACATAACATAACATAACACAAAACATAACACAAAACATAACATAACATAACACAAAACATAACACAAAACATAACACAAAACATAACATAACACAAAACATAACACAAAACATAACATAACACAAAACATTACATAACATAACATAACATAACATAACACAAAACATAACATAACACAAAGCATAATATACATAACACAAAACATAACATAACACAACACAAAACATAACATAACACACCTCAAAACATAACATAACACAATACATAACATAACACAACACAAAACATTACATAACACATAACATAACACAACACAAAACATAACACAACACAAAACATAACATAACATAACACAAAACATAACATAACATAACACAACACAAAACATAACATAACACAAAACATAACATAACATAACACAACACAAAACATAACATAACACAACACAAAACATAACATAACACTACACAAAACATAACATAACACAAAACATAACACAAAATAAAACATAATATTACATAACATAACACAAAACATAACACAAATCAAAACATAACATAACATAACACAACACAAAACAAAACATAACATAACACAACACAAAACATAACATAACATAATACAAAACATAACATAACTTAACACACAACATAACATAACACAAAACATAACATAACACAAAAGATAACATAATACAACAGAATCCATAACATAACACAAAACATAACACAACATAACACAACACAAAACATAACATAACACAAAAAATAACATAAAATGACATAACACAACACAAAACATAACATAACAAAAATATTACATAACATAACACAAAACATAACAAAACATAACACAAAACATAACATAACATAAAATTACACAAAACATAACATAACATAACACAAAACATAACATTACATAACACAAAACATAACATAACATTACATAAAACAAAACATAACATAACATAACACAAAACATAACATAACATAACATATCACAACACAAAACATAACATAACATAAAATTACACAAAACATAACATAACATAACACAAAACATAACATTACATAACACAAAACATAACATAACATTACATAACACAAAACATAACATAACATAAAACAACACAAAACATAACATAACATAACACAACACAAAACATAACATAACATAACACAACACAAAACATAGCATAACACAAAACATAACATAACACAAAACATAAAATAACATAACATAACACAAAACATAACATAACATAACATAACACATAACATAACATAACATGACACAAAAACATAACACAAAACACAACACAAAACATAACATAATATAACACAAAACATAAGTCAAAACATAACATTACACAACACAAAACATAATACAAAACATAACACTACACAAAACATAACATAACACAACACAAAACATAACATAACATAACACAAAACATAACATAACATAACATAAAACAAAACATAACATAACATAACACAACATAACACAAAACATAACATAACATAACACAAAACATAACATAACATAACACAAAACATAACATAACACAAAAAATATATAACATAACACAACATAACACAAAACATAACATACTATAACACAAAACATAACATAGCATAACACAAAACATAACATAACATAACACAAAACATAACATAACATAACACAACACAAAACATAACATAACACAAAACATAACACAACATAACACAACACAAAAATTAACATAACACAACACAAAACATAACATAACACTACACAAAACATAACATAACATAACACAAAACATAACACAAAATAAAACATAATATAACATAACATAACATAACACAAAACATAACACAAATCAAAACATAACATAACATAACACAACACAAAACAAAACATAACATAACACAACACAAAACATAACATAACATAATACAAAACATAACATAACTTAACACACAACATAACATAACACAAAACATAACATAACACAAAAGATAACATAACACAACAGAAACCATAACATAACACAAAACATAACATAACACAAAACATAAAATAACATAAAATTACACAAAACATAACATAACATAACACAAAACATAACATTACATAACACAAAACATAACATAACATTACATAACACAAAACATAACATAACATAACACAAAACATAACATAACACAAAACATAACATAACATAACATAACATAACATAACATAACATAACATAACACAACACAAAACATAACATAACACAAAACATAACACAAAACATAACATAACACAAAACATAACATAACACAACACAAAACATAACACAAAACATAGCATAACACAACACAAAACATAACACAAAACATTACATAACACAACAGAAAACATAACATAACATAACACAACACAAAACATAATATAACATAACACAAAACATAACATAACATAGCACAAAACATAAAGTAACACAAAACATTACATAACATAACACATAACACAAAACATAACATAACACAAAAATAACATAACATAACATTACACATAACATAACATAACACAAAACATATCATAACATAGCATAACACAAAACATAACATAACATAACATAACACAAAACATAACATAACAAAAACATAACATAACACAACACATAACATATCACAAAACATAACATAACACAAAACATAACATAACATTACACAAAAAATAACATAACACAAAACATAACATAACACAAAACATATCATAACATAGCATAACATAACACAACACAAAGCATAACATAACACAGCACAAAACATAGTATAACATAACATAACATAACTCAAAACATAACATAACATAACACAAAACATAACATAACATAACACAAAACATAACATAACATAACACAAAGCATAACATAACACAAAATATAACATAACATAACACAAAACATAACATAACACAATACATAACATAACACAAAACACAACATAACACAAAACATAACATAACACAAAACATAACATAACACAAAACATAACATAACACAACACAAACCATAACATAACACAAAACATAACATAACACAACACAAAACATAACATAACACAAAACATAACATAACATAACATATCATAACACAAAACATAACATAACACAAAACATAACATAACATAACATAACATAACACAACACAAAACATAACATAACACAAAACATAACATAACACAACACAAAACGTAACATAACATAACACAACACAAAACATAACATAACATAACATAACACAAAACATAACATAACACAAAACATAACATAACATAACACAACACAAAACATAACATAACACAAAACATAACATAACGCAACACAAAACATAACATAACACAAAACATAACGTAACACAAAACATAACATAACTTAACACAAAACATAACATAACATAAAATAACACAAAACATAACATAACTCAAAACATAACATAACATAACATAACATAACACAAAACATAACATAACATAACACAAAACATAACATACCATAACACAAAACATAACATAACATAACACAAAACATAACATAACCCAACACATAACATAACACAAAACATAACATGACACAAAACATAACAAAACATAACACAAAACATAACAAAACATAACACAAAAAATAACATAACACAAAACATAACATAACATAACATAACATAACACAAAACATAAGAACACAACACATAACATAACACAACACAAAACATAACACAAAACATAACATAACATAACAGAAAACATAACACAACACAAAACATAACATAACATAACACAACACAAAACATAATATAACATAACATAACATAACATAGCACAAAACATAAAATAACACCCAACATAACATAACACATCCTAACACAAAACATAACATAACACAAAAATAACATAACATAACATAACACATAACATAACATAGCACAAAACATAACATAACATAACATAGATTAACACATAACATAACACAAAACATAACATAACACAAAACATAACATAACACAAAACATAACATAACATAACACAACATAACACAAAACATAACATAACACAAAACATAACATAACATAACACAAAACATAACATAACATAACACAAAGCATAACATAACATAATACAAAACATAACATAACACAAAACATAACATAACACAAAAACATAACATAACACAAAACATAACATAACATAACACAAAACATAACATAACACAAAACATAACATAACATAACACAAAACATAACATAACACAATACATAACATAACATAACACAAAACATAACATAACACAACACAAAATAAAACATAACATAACAAAACAACATAACATAACATAAAACATAACATAACACAAAACATAACATAACATAACACAAAACATAACATAACATAAAACAAAACATAACATAACATAACACAAAATATAACATAACATAACACAAAACATAACATAACATAACACAAAACATAACATAACATAACATAACATAACATAAAACAAAACATAGCATAACATAACACAACATAACACAAAACATAACATAACATAACACAAAACATAACATAACATAACACAAAACATAACATTACATAACACAAAACATAACATAACATTACATAACACAAAACATAACATAACATAACACAAAACATAACATAACACAAAACATAACAAAACATAACACAAAACATAACACAAAACATAACATAACACAAAACATAACATAACATAACACAAAACATAACAACACAACACATAACATAACACAACACAAAACATAACACAAAACAAAACATAACATAACAGAAAACATAACACAACACAAAACATAATATAACATAACATAACATAACATAGCACAAAACATAAAATAACACAAAACATAACATAACACATCATAACACAAAACATAACATAACACAAAAATAACATAACATAACACATAACATAACATAACACAAAACATAAGATAACATTACATAGATTAACACATAACATAACATAACACAAAACATAACATAACACAAAACATAACATAACACAAAACATAACATAACATAACATAACACAAAACATAACATGACATAACATAACACAAAACATAACATAACACAACACAAAACATAACATAACACAACACAAAACATAACATAACATAACACAACACAAAACATAACATAACATAACACAACACATAACATAACAAAACACAACACAAAACATAACATAACACAAAACATAACATAACACAAGACATAACATAATATAACATAACATAACATAACATAACATAACCTAACATAACACAAAGCATAACATAACATAACACATAACATAACATAACACAAAACATAACACAAAACATAACATAACATAACACAAAACATAACACAAAACATAACACAAAACATAACATAACACAAAACATAACACAAAACATAACATAACACAAAACATTACATAACATAACATAACATAACACAAAACATAACATAACACAAAGCATAATATACATAACACAAAACATAACATAACACAACACAAAACATAACATAACACACCTCAAAACATAACATAACACAATACATAACATAACACAACACAAAACATTACATAACACATAACATAACACAACACAAAACATAACACAACACAAAACATAACATAACATAACACAAAACATAACATAACATAACACAACACAAAACATAACATAACACAAAACATAACATAACATAACACAACACAAAACATAACATAACACAACACAAAACATAACATAACACTACACAAAACATAACATAACATAACACAAAACATAACACAAAATAAAACATAATATTACATAACATAACACAAAACATAACACAAATCAAAACATAACATAACATAACACAACACAAAACAAAACATAACATAACACAACACAAAACATAACATAACATAATACAAAACATAACATAACTTAACACACAACATAACATAACACAAAACATAACATAACACAAAAGATAACATAATACAACAGAAACCATAACATAACACAAAACATAACACAACATAACACAACACAAAACATAACATAACACAAAAAATAACATAAAATGACATAACACAACACAAAACATAACATAACAAAAAATATTACATAACATAACACAAAACATAACATAACATAACACAAAACATAACATAACATAAAATTACACAAAACATAACATAACATAACACAAAACATAACATTACATAACACAAAACATAACATAACATTACATAAAACAAAACATAACATAACATAACACAAAACATAACATAACATAACATATCACAACACAAAACATAACATAACATAAAATTACACAAAACATAACATAACATAACACAAAACATAACATTACATAACACAAAACATAACATAACATTACATAACACAAAACATAACATAACATAAAAAAACACAAAACATAACATAACATAACACAACACAAAACATAACATAACATAACACAACACAAAACATAGCATAACACAAAACATAACATAACACAAAACATAAAATAACATAACATAACACAAAACATAACATAACATAACATAACACATAACATAACATAACATGACACAAAAACATAACACAAAACACAACACAAAACATAACATAATATAACACAAAACATAAGTCAAAACATAACATTACACAACACAAAACATAATACAAAACATAACATAACACTACACAAAACATAACATAACACAACACAAAACATAACATAACATAACACAAAACATAACATAACATAACATAACATAAAACAAAACATAACATAACATAACACAACATAACACAAAACATAACATAACATAACACAAAACATAACATAACATAACACAAAACATAACATAACACAAAAAATACATAACATAACACAACATAACACAAAACATAACATACTATAACACAAAACATAACATAGCATAACACAAAACATAACATAACATAACAACACAAAATATATCATAACACAACACATAACATAACACAAAACATAACATAACATAACACAAAACATAGCATAACATAACACAAAACATAACCTGACATAACATAACCTAAAACATAACATAACATAACCTAAAACATAACAGAACACAACCTAAAACATAACATAACATAACACAAAACATAACATAACACAAAACATAACATAACAAAACACAACACAAAACATGACATAACATAACACAACACAAAACATAACATAACACAAAACATAACATAACACAAAACATAACATAACATAACATAACACAAAACATAACATAACACAACACAAAACATAACATATCACAAAACATAACATAACACAAAACATAACATAGCATAACATAACACAACACAAAACATAACATAACATAACATAACACAAAACATAACATAATATAACACAAAACATAACACAAAACAGAACATAACACAAAACATAACATAACAAAACACAACACAAAACTTAACATAACACAACACAAAACATAACATAACATAACATACAACATACAATAACATAACACAAAACATAACATAACACAACACAAAACATAGCATAACACAAAACAAAACATAACACAACACAACACAAAACATAACACATCACAACACAAAACATAACATAACACAACACATAACATAACACAAAACATAACATAACACAAAACATAACATAACACAACACATAACATAACACAAAACATAACATAACACAAAACATAACATAACATTACACAAAACATAACATAACACAAAACATAACATAACATAACACAAAACATAACATTACCTAAAACATAACATAACATAACACAAAACATAATATAACACAAAACATAACATAACATAACACAACACAAAACATAACATAACATAACACAAAACATAACCTAACATAACATAAAACAAAACATAACATAACACAACACAAAACATAACATAACATAGCACATAACATAACATAACACAAAACATAACATAACAAAAAACATAACATAACACAAAACATAACACAACACAATACAAAACATAACACAACACAAAACATAACATAACATAACACAAAACATAACACAACACAAAACATAATATAACACAAAACATAACATAACACAAAACATAACATAACACAAAACATAACCTAACGTAACACAAAACGTAACATAACATAACACAAAACATAACACGACACAATACATAACACAACACAAAACATAACATAACATAACAGAAAACATAACATAACACAAAACATAACATAACACATCACAAAACATAACACAACACAACAAAAAACTTAACACAACACAAAACATAACATAACACAACACAACACATAACATAACACAAAACATAACATAACACAACACATAACATAACATAACACAAAACATAACATAACATAACATAACATAACATCACATAACACAACACAACACAAAACATAACACAACACAACACAAAACACAACACAACACAAAACATAACATAACACAAAACATAACATAACACAAAACATAATATAACATAGCACAAAATATAACATAACACAAAACGTAACATAACACAACACAAAACATAACACAATACAATACATAACACAACACAAAACATAACACAACATAACACAAAACATAACAGAAACAAAACATAACATAACACAAAACAACATAACATAACACAAAACATAACATAACACAAAACATAACATAACATAACATAACACAAAACATAACATAACATAACACAAAATATAACATAACATAACACAAAACATAACATAACCTAACACAAAACATAACATAACACAAAACATAGCATAACATAACACAAAACATAACATAACACAAAACATAACATAACACAAAACATAACATTACCTAAAACATAACATAACATAACACAAAACATAATATAACACAAAACATAACATAACATAACACATCACAAAACATAACATAACATAACACAAAACATAACATAACATAAAATAACATAACATAAAACAAAACATAACATAACACAACACAAAACATAACATAACATAGCACATAACATAACATAACACAAAACATAACATAACAAAAAACATAACATAACACAACACAAAACATAACACAACACAATACAAAACATAACACAACACAAAACATAACATAACATAACACAAAACATAACACAACACAAAACATAATATAACACAAAACATAACTTAACACAAAACATAACATAACATAACACAAAACATAACACGACACAATACATAACACAACACAAAACATAACATAACATAACACAAAACATAACATAACACAAAACATAACATAACACAAAACATAACATAACACATCACAAAACATAACACAACACAACAAAAAACTTAACACAACACAAAACATAACACAACACAACACATAACATAACACAAAACATAACATAACACAAGACATAACATAACATAACACAAAACATAACATAACATCACATAACACAACACAACACAAAACATAACACAACACAACACAAAAAACAACACAACATAAAACATAACATAACACAAAACATAACATAACATAACACAAAACATAATATAACATAACACAAAATATAACATAACACAAAACATAACATAACACAACACAAAACATAACACAATACAATACATAACACAACACAAAACATAACACAACATAACACAAAACATAACAGAACACAAAACATAACATAACACAAAACAACATAACATAACACAAAACATAACATAACACAAACCATAACATAACATAACACAAAACATAACATAACATAACACAAAATATAACATAACATAACACAAAACATAACCTAACACAAAACATAACATAACACAACACAAAACATAACATAACACAACACAAAACATAACACAACACAACACGAAACATAACAACACAAACCATACCATAACATAACACAAAACATAACATAACATAACACAAAACATAACAAAACATAACACAAAACATAACATAACACAAAACATAACATAACACAAAACATAACATAACATATTACAGAACATAACATAACACAACACATAACATAACACAAAACATAACATATCAACACATAACATATCATAACACAAAACATAACATAACACAACACAAAACATAACATAACATAACACAAAACATAACATAACATAACACAAAACATAACATAATACAAAACATAACATAACATAACACAAAACATAACATAACACATAACATAACACAACACAAAACATAACCCAACATAACATAACACATAACATAACATAACACAAAACATAACATAACAAAACGCAAAACATAACATAACACAAAACTTAACAACACAACACAAAACATAAAAACACAAAACATAACATAACACCAAACATAACAAAACATAACACAAAACATAACATAACACAAAACATAACATAACATATAACAAAAAATAACATAACATAACACAAAGCATAACATAAAACAACACCTAACATAACACAAAACATAACATAACACAACACAAAACATAACACAAAACATAACATAACATAACACAACACAAAACATAACATACCAAAACACAAAACATAACATAACATAACAAAAAACATAACATAACATAACACAAAACATAACATAACACAACACTATACATAACATAACACATAACATGACATAACATAACATAACACAAAATATAACATAACATAACACAAAACAAAACATAACACAAAACATAACACAACGCAAAACATAACATAACACAACACAAAACATAACAGAACACAACACAAAACATAACATAACATAACACAAAACATAACACAACACAAAAAATAATATAACACAAAACATAACATAACACAAAACATAACATAACACAAAACATAACCTAACATAACACAAAACGTGACATAACATAACACAAAACATAACACAACACAATACATAACACAACACAAAACATAACATAACATAACACAAAACATAACATAACACAAAACATAACATAACAAAAAACATAACATTACACAAAACATAACATAACACAAAACATAACATTACACAAAACATAACATAACACAACACAACACATAACATAACACAAAACATAACATAACACAAAACATAACATAACATAACACAAAACATAACATAACATAACATCACATAACACAACACAACACAAAACACAACACAAAACATAACATAACACAAAACATAACATAACATAACATAACACAAAACATAATATAACATAACACAAAATATAACATAACACAAAACATAACATAACACAACACAAAACATAACAGAACACAAAACATAACATAACAAAAAACATAGCATAACATAACACAAAACAACAAAACTTAACACAAAACATAACATAACACAAAACATAACATAACACAAAACATAACATAACATAACTCAAAATATAACATAACATAACACAAAACATAACATAACCTAACACAAAACATAACATAACACAACACAAAACATAACACAACACAACACAAAACATAACAACACAAAACATAACATAACATAACACAAAACATAACATAACATAACACAAAACATAACAAAACATAACACAAAACATAACATAACACAAAACATAACATAACACAAAACATAACATAACACAAAACATAACATAACATAACACAAAACATAACATAACACAACACATAACATAACACAAAACATAACATAACACAACACAAAACATAACACAAAACATAACATAACACAACACAAAACATAACACAAAACATAACATAACACATAACATAACATATCATAACACAAAACATAACATAACACAACACAAAACATAACATAACATAACACAAAACATAACATAACATAACATAACACAAAACATAACATAACACAAAACATAACATAACACAACACAAAACATAACCTAACATAACACATAACATAACATAATACAAAACATAACATAACATAACACAAAACATAACTTTACACAAAACATAACATAACACAACACAAAACATAACAACACAAAACATAACATAACACAAAACATAACAAAACATAACACAAAACATAACATAACACAAAACATAACATAACATAACACAAAACATAACATAACACAAAACATAACATAACATAACACAAAACATAACATAACACAACACATAACATAACACAAAACATAACATAACACAACACAAAACATAACATAACACAACACAAAACATAACATAACACTTACCATAACATAACACAACACAAAACATAACATAACATAACACAAATCATAACATAACACAACACAAAACATAACATAACATAAAACAAAACATAACACAAAACATAACACAACACAAAACATAACAAAACAAAACATAACACAAAACATAACACAACACAAAACATAACATAACACAACACAAAACGTAACATAACACAACACAAAACATAACATAACATAACACAAAACATAACACAACAAAAAACATAATATAACACAAAACATAACATAACACAAAACATAACCTAACATAACACAAAACGTAAGATATATAACACAAAACATAACACAACACAATACATAACACAACACAAAACATAACATAACACAAAACATAACATAACACAAAACATAACATAACAAAAAACATAACATTACACAAAACATAACATAACACAAAACATAACATTACAACAAACATAACATAACACAACACAAAACATAACATAACACAACACATAACATAACACAAAACATAACATAACACAAAACATAACATAACACAACACAAAACATAACATAAAACAAAACATAACATAACACAAAACATAACATGACACAAAACATAACATAACACGAAACATAACATAACATACCACAAAACATAACATAACATAGCACAAAACATAACATAACACAACACATAATATAACACAAGACATAACATAACACAACATAGCACAAAACATAACATAACACAAGACATAACATAACATAACACAAAACATAACTCAAAACATAACATAACCCAACACAAAACATAATACAAAACATAACATAACACAACACAAAACATAACATAACATAACACTAAACATAACATAACATAACACAAAACATAACATAACCTAACATAACATAACACAAAACATAACATAACACAAAACATAACATAACATAACACAAAACATAACATAACATAACACTAAACATAACATAACGTAACATAACACAAAACATAACATAACACAAAACATAACATAACATAACACAACATAACACAAAACATAACATAATATAACACAAAACATAACATAGCATAACACAAAACATAACATAACATAACACAAAGCATAACATAACACAAAACATAACATAACATAACACAAAACATAACATAACATAACATAACACAAAACATAACATAACATAACATTACATACCATAACATAACATAACACAAAACATAACATAACACAACACAAAACATAACATAACACAAAACATAATATAACATAACATAACATAAAATAACACAACACAACACAAAACATAACACAACACAACACAAAGCACAACACAACACAAAACATAACATAACATAACACAAAACATAACATAACACAAAACGTAACATAACATAACACAAAACATAACATAATACATAACACAACATAACATAACACCAAACATAACATAACACAAAACATAACGTAACACAAAACATAACATAACAAAAAACATAACAAAACACAAAACATAACATAACACAACACAAATCATAACATAACACAACACATAACATAACATAACACAACACAAAACATAACATAACATAACACATAACATAACATAACATAACATAACATAACACAACACAAAACATAACATAACATAACACAAAACATAACATAACACAAAAAAACATAACACAAAACATTACACAACACAAATAATAACACAACACAAAACATAAAACAACACAAAACATAACACAAAACATAACATAACACAAAACATAACATAACATAACTCAAAATATAACATAACATAACACAGAACATAACATAACCTAACACAAAACATAACATAACACAACACAAAACATAACACAACACAACACAAAACATAACAACACAAAACATAACATAACATAACACAAAACATAACATAACATAACACAAAACATAACAAAACATAACACAAAACATAACATAACACAAAACATAACATAACACAAAACATAACATAACATATTAAAGAACATAACATAACACAACACATAACATAACACAAAACATAACATAACACAACACAAAACATAACACAAAACATAACATAACACAACACAAAACATAACACAAAACATAACATAACACATAACATAACATATCATAACACAAAACATAACATAACACAACACAAAACATAACATAACATAACACAAAACATAACATAACATAACACAAAACATAACATAACACAAAACATAACATAACACAACACAAAACATAACCTAACATAACACATAACATAACATAATACAAAACATAACATAACATAACACAAAACATAACTTTACACAAAACATAACATAACACAACACAAAACATAACAACACAAAACATAACATAACACAAAACATAACAAAACATAACACAAAACATAACATAACACAAAACATAACATAACACAAAACATAACATAACATAACACAAAACATAACATAACACAACACATAACATAACACAAAACATAACATAACACAACACAAAACATAACATAACACAACACAAAACATAACATAACACTTAACATAACATAACACAACACAAAACATAACATAACATAACACAAATCATAACATAACACAACACAAAACATAACATAACATAAAACAAAACATAACACAAAACATAACACAACACAAAACATAACAAAACAAAACATAACACAAAACATAACACAAAACATAACACAACACAAAACATAAAATAACACAACACAAAACGTAACATAACACAACACAAAACATAACATAACATAACATAACACAAAACATAACACAACAAAAAACATAATATAACACAAAACATAACATAACACAAAACATAACCTAACATAACACAAAACGTAAGATATATAACACAAAACATAACACAACACAATACATAACACAACACAAAACATAACATAACACAAAACATAACATAACACAAAACATAACATAACAAAAAACATAACATTACACAAAACATAACATAACACAAAACATAACATTACAACAAACATAACATAACACAACACAAAACATAACACAACACATAACATAACACAAAACATAACATAACACAAAACATAACATAACACAACACAAAACATAACATAAAACAAAACATAACATAACATAACACAAAACATAACATGACACAAAACATAACATAACACAAAACATAACATAACATACCACAAAACATAACATAACATAGCACAAAACATAACATAACACAACACATAATATAACACAAGACATAACATAACACAACATACCACAAAACATAACATAACACAAGACATAACATAACATAACACAAAACATAACTCAAAACATAACATAACCCAACACAAAACATAATACAAAACATAACATAACACAACACAAAACATAACATAACATAACACTAAACATAACATAACATAACACAAAACATAACATAACCTAACATAACATAACACAAAACATAACATAACACAAAACATAACATAACATAACACAACATAACACAAAACATAACATAACATAACACTAAACATAACATAACGTAACATAACACAAAACATAACATAACACAAAACATAACATAACATAACACAACATAACACAAAACATAACATAATATAACACAAAACATAACATAGCATAACACAAAACATAACATAACATAACACAAAACATAACATAACACAAAACATAACATAACATAACACAAAACATAACATAACATAACATAACACAAAACATAACATAACATAACATTACATAACATAACATAACATAACACAAAACATAACATAACACAACACAAAACATAACATAACACAACACATAAAATAACACAAAACATAACATAACAACACAAAACATAACATAACACAAAACATAACATAACATAACACAAAGCACAACTAAACATCACCTAAAACATAACATAACATAACACAAAACATAACATAACATAACACAAAACATAACATAACAAAACACAACACAACACAAAAGATAACACAACACAACATAACATAACACAACACATAACACAAAACATAACATAACACAAAACATAATATAACATAACATAACATAAAATAACACAACACAACACAAAACATAACACAACACAACACAACACAAAGCACAACACAACACAAAACATAACATAACATAACACAAAACATAACATAACATAACATAACATAACACAAAACATAACATAACACAAAACGTAACATAACATAACACAAAACATAACATAATACATAACACAACATAACATAACACCAAACATAACATAACACAAAACATAACGTAACACAAAACATAACATAACAAAAAACATAACAAAACACAAAACATAACATAACACAACACAAATCATAACATAACACAAAACATAACATAACATAACACAACACGAAACATAACATAATATAACACATAACATAACATAACATAACATGACATAACACAACACAAAACATAACATAACATAACACAAAACATAACATAACACAAAAAAACATAACACAAAACATTACACAACACAAATAATAACACAACACAAAACATAAAACAACACAAAACATAACACAAAACATAACATAACACAAAACATAACATAACACAACACAAAACATAACATAACACATAACATAACACAAAACATAACATAACACAAAACATAACATAACACAACACAAAACATAACACAACATAACATAACACAACACAAAGCATAGCATAACACATAACATAACACAAAACATAACATACCACAAAACATAACATAATATAACACAGAACATAACATAACATAACACAACACAAAACATAACATAACACAAAACATAACATAACACAACACAAAACATAACATAACACAACACAAAACATAACATAACACAAAACATGACATAACAGAAAACATAACATAACACAACACAAAGCATAACACAACACAACAAAACATAAAACATAACAAAACACAACATAACATAACACAACACATAACACAAAACATAACATAACACAAAACATAAAATAACATAACACATAACATAACATAAAATAACACAACACAACACAAAACATAACACAACACAACACAAAACACAACACAAAACATAACATAACACAAAACATAACATTACAAAAAACATAACATAACACAAAACATAACATAACATAACACAAAACATAACATAACATAACACAAAACATTACATAACACATAACATAACACAAAACATAACATAATACATAACACAAAACATAACAAAACACAAAACATAACATAACACAACACAAATCATAACATAACACAAAACATAACATAACATAACACAACACAAATTAACATAACATAACACAAAACATGACATAACACAACACAAAACATAACATAACATAGAACATAACATAACATAACACAACACAAAACATAACATAGCACAAAACATAACATAACATAACACAAAACTTAACATAACACAAAACATAACACAACACAAAACATAACACAACACATAACATAAAACAACACAAAACATAACACAAAACATAACATAACATAACACAAAACGTAACATAACATAACACAAAACATAACACAAAACATAACATAACATAACATAACACAAAACATAACATAACACAAAACATAGCATAACAAAAAACATAACATTACACAAAACATAACATAACACAAAATATAACAACACAACACAACACATAACATAACACAAAACATAATATAACACAAAACATAACATAACATAACACAAAACATAACATAACATAACATCACATAACACAACACAACACAAAACATAACACAACACAACACAAAACACAACACAACACAAAACATAACATAACACAAAACATAACATAACATAACATAACACAAAACATAATATAACATAACACAAAATATAACATAACACAAAACATAACATAACACAACACAAAACATAACACAACACAATACATAACACAACACAAAACATAACACAACATAACACAAAACATAACAGAACACAAAACATAACATTACACAAAACATAACATAACACAACACAAAACATAACATAACACAACACATAACATAACAAAAAACATAACATAACACAAAACATAACATAACACAACACAAAACATAACATAAAACAAAACATAACATAACATAACACAAAACATAACATGACACAAAACATAACATAACACAAAACATAACATAACACAACATAACACAAAACATAACATAACATAGCACAAAACATAACATAACACAACACATAATATAACACAAAACATAACATAACACAACATAACACAAAACATAACTCAAAACTTAACATAACACAACACAAAACATAATACAAAACATAACATAACACAACACAAAACATAACATAACATAACACTAAACATAGCATAACACAACACAAGACATAACATTACATAACATAACACTAAACATAACATAACATAACACAAAACATAACATAACCTAACATAACATAACACAAAACATAACATAACACAAAACATAACATAACATTACACAACATAACGCAAAACATAACATAACATAACACTAAACATAACATAACGTAACATAACACAAAACATAACATAACACAAAACATAACATAACACAACATAACACAAAACATAACATAACATAACACAAAACATAACATAACACAAAACATAACATAACATAACACAAATCATAACATAACATAACATAACATAACATAACACAAAACATAACATAACATAACATTACATAACATAACATTACATTACATAACATAACACAAAACATAACATAACACAACACAACACAAAACATAACATAACACAACACATAAAATAACACAAAACATAACATAACATAACACAAAACATAACATAACATAACATAACACAAAACATAACATAACATAACATAACACAAAACATAAAATAACATCACCTAAAACATAACATAACATAACACAAAACATAACATAACATAACACAAAACATAACATAACACAAAACATAACATAACAAAACACAACACAACACAAAACATAACACCACACAACATAACATAACACAACACATAACACAAAACATAACATAACACAAAACATAACATAACACAACATAACATAACATAAAAAAACACAACACAACACAAAACATAACACAACACAACACAAAGCACAACACAACACAAAACATAACATAACACAAAACGTAACATAACATAACACAAAACATAACATAATACATAACACAACATAACATAACACAAAACATAACATAACACAAAACATAACGTAACACAAAACATAACATAACAAAAAACAACAAAACACAAAACATAACATAACACAAAACATAACACAAAACATAACATAACATAACATAACACAAAACATAACATAACACAAAACATAGCATAACAAAAAACATAACATTACACAAAACATAACATAACACAAAATATATCAACACAACACAACACATAACATAACACAAAACATAATATAACACAAAACATAACATAACATAACACAAAACATAACATAACATAACATCACATAACACAACACAACACAAAACATAACACAACACAACACAAAACACAACACAACACAAAACATAACATAACACAAAACATAACATAACATAACATAACACAAAACATAATATAACATAACACAAAATATAACATAACACAAAACATAACATAACACAACACAAAACATAACACAACACAATACATAACACAACACAAAACATAACACAACATAACACAAAACATAACAGAACACAAAACATAACATTACACAAAACATAACATAACACAACACAAAACATAACATAACACAACACATAACATAACAAAAAACATAACATAACACAAAACATAACATAACACAACACAAAACATAACATAAAACAAAACATAACATAACATAACACAAAACATAACATGACACAAAACATAACATAACACAAAACATAACATAACACAACATAACACAAAACATAACATAACATAGCACAAAACATAACATAACACAACACATAATATAACACAAAACATAACATAACACAACATAACACAAAACATAACTCAAAACTTAACATAACACAACACAAAACATAATACAAAACATAACATAACACAACACAAAACATAACATAACATAACACTAAACATAACATAACACTAAACATAACATAACATAACACAAAACATAACATAACCTAACATAACATAACACAAAACATAACATAACACAAAACATAACATAACATTACACAACATAACGCAAAACATAACATAACATAACACTAAACATAACATAACGTAACATAACACAAAACATAACATAACACAAAACATAACATAACACAACATAACACAAAACATAACATAACATAACACAAAACATAACATAACACAAAACATAACATAACATAACACAAATCATAACATAACATAACATAACATAACACAAAACATAACATAACATAACATTACATAACATAACATTACATTACATAACATAACACAAAACATAACATAACACAACACAAAACATAACATAACACAACACATAAAATAACACAAAACATAACATAACATAACATAACATAACATAACACAAAACATAACATAACATAACATAACACAAAACATAACATAACATCACCTAAAACATAACATAACATAACACAAAACATAACATAACATAACACAAAACATAACATAACACAAAACATAACATAACACAACATAACATAACATAAAATAACACAACACAACACAAAACATAACATAACACAAAACATAACATAACATAACTCAAAACATAACATAACACAAAACGTAACATAACATAACACAAAACATAACATAATACATAACACAACATAACATAACACAAAACATAACATAACACAAAACATAACGTAACACAAAACATAACATAACAAAAAACATAACAAAACACAAAACATAACATAACACAAAACATAATGTAACACAAAACATAACATAACAAAAAACATAACAAAACACAAAACATAACATAACACAACACAAATCATAACATAACACAAAACATAACATAACATAACACAACACAAAACATAACATAACATAACACAACAAAAAACATAACATAACACATAAGATAACATAACATAACATAACATAACACAACACAAAACATAACATAACATAACACAAAACATAACATAACACCAAAAAACATAACACAAAACATTACACAACACAAAACATGACACAACACAAAACATAAAACAACACAAAACATAACATAACACTAAACATAACATAACACAACACAAAGCATAGCATAACACATAACATAACACAAAACATAACATAACACAAAACATAGTATAATATAACACAGAACATAACATAACACAACACAAAACATAACATAACACAAAACAATACAAAACACAACACAAAACAACATAACACAACACAAAACATAACATAACATAACACAAAACATAACATAACATAACACAAAACATAACATAACATAACACAAAACATGACATAACACAAAACATAACATAACACAACACAAAGCATAACACAACACAACACAACACAAAACATAACACAACACAACATAACACAACACAACACAACATAACACAACACAACACAACACAACACAAAACACAACACAAAACATAACATAACACAAAACATAACATAACATAACACAAAACATAACATTACAAAAAACATAACATAACACAAAACATAACATAACACAAAACATTACATAACACATAACATAACACAAAACATAACATAATACATAACACAAAACATAACGTAACACAAAACATAACATAACACAAAACATAACAAAACACAAAACATAACATAACACAACACAAATCATAACATAACACAAAACATAACATAACATAACACACCACAAAACATAACATAACACAAAACATAACATAACACAACACAAAACATAACATAACATAGAACATAACATAACATAACATAGCACAAAACATAACATAACATAACACAAAACATAACATAACACAAAACTTAACATAACACAAAACCTAACACAACACAAAACATAACACAACACAAAACATAAAACAACACAAAACATAACACAAAACACAACATAACATAACACAAAACGTAACATAACATAACACAAAACATAACACAACACAATACATAACACAACACAAAACATAACATAACATAACACAAAACATAACATAACACAAAACATAACATAACAAAAATCATAACATTACACAAAACATAACATAACACAAAACATAACAGTACACAAAACATAACAACTCAACACAACACATAACATAACACAAAACATAACATAACACAAAACATAACATAACATAACACAAAACATAACATAACATCACATCACATAACACAACACAACACAAAACATAACACAACACAACACAAAACACAACACAACACAAAACATAACATAACACAAAACATAACATAACACAAAACATAACATAACATAACACAAAACATAATATAACATAACACAAAATATAACATAACACAAAACATAACATAACACAACACAAAACATAACACAAAACAATACATAACACAACACAAAACATAACACAACATAACACAAAACATAACAGAACACAAAACATAACATAACACAAAACATAACATAACACAAAACAACATAACATAACACAAAACATAACATAACACAAAACATAACATAACACAAAACATAACATAACATAACACAAAATATAGCATAACATAACACAAAACATAACATAACCTAACACAAAACATAACACTACACAAAACATAACATAACACAACACAAAACATAACACAACAGAACACAAAACATAACAAAACAAAACATAACATAACATAACACAAAACATAACATAACACAAAACATAACAAAACATAACACAAAACATAACATAACACAAAATATAACATAACACAAAACATAACATAACATATTACAGAACATAACATAACACAACACATAACATAACACAAAACATAACATAACACAAAACATAACATTACAAAAAACATAACATAACACAAAACATAACATAACATAACACAAAACATTACATAACACATAACATAACACAAAACATAACATAATACATAACACAAAACATAACGTAACACAAAACATAACATAACACAAATCATAACATAACACAAAACATAACATAACATAACACAACACAAATTAACATAACATAACACAAAACATAACATAACACAACACAAAACATAGCATAACATAGAACATAACATAACACAACACAAAACATAACATAGCACAAAACATAACATAACATAACACAAAACATAACATAACACAAAACTTAACATAACACAAAACATAACACCACACAAAACATAACACAACACAAAACATAAAACAACACAAAACATAACACAAAACATAACATAACATAACACAAAACGTAACATAACATAACACAAAACATAACAACACAAAACATAACATAACATAACACAAAACATAACATAACACAAAACATAGCATAACAAAAAACATAACATTACACAAAACATAACATAACACAAAACATAACATTACACAAAACATATCAACACAACACAACACATAACATAACACAAAACATAACATACCACAAAACATAACATAACATAACACAAAACATAACATAACATCACATAACACAACACAACACAAAAAATAACACAACACAACACAAAACACAACACAACAGAAAACATAACATAACACAAAACATAACATAACATAACACAAAACATAATATAACATAACACAAAATATAACATAACACAAAACATAACATAACACAACACAAAACATAACACAACACAATACATAACATAACAAAAACATAACACAACATAACACAAAACATAACAGAACACGAAACATAACATTACACAAAACATAACATAACACAAAACATAACATTACAACAAACATAACATAACATAACACAAAACATAACATAACACAACACATAACATAACACAAAACATAAATAACACAAAACATAACATAACACAACACAAAACATAACATAAAACAAAACATAACATAACATAACACAAAACATAACATGACACAAAACATAACATAACACAAAACATAACATAACATAACATAACATAACATAACATAACATAACATAACATAACACAAAACATAACATAACGTAGCACAAAACATAACATAACACAACACATAGTATAACACAAGAGATAACATAACACAACATAACACAAAACATAACATTACAAAAAACATAACATAACACAAAACATAACATAACATAACACAAAACATTACATAACACATAACATAACACAAAACATAACATAATACATAACACAAAACATAACGTAACACAAAACATAACATAATACAAAACATAACAAAACACAAAACATAACATAACACAACACAAATCATAACATAACACAAAACATAATATAACATAACACAACACAAAACATAACATAACACAAAACATAACATAACACAACACAAAACATAACATAACATAGAACATAACATAACATAACACAACACAAAACATAACATAAAACAAAACATAACATAACATAACACAAAACATAACATAACACAAAACTTAACATAACACAAAACATAACACAACACTTAACATCACACAACACAAAACATAAAACAACACAAAACATAACACAAAACACAGCATAACATAACACAAAACGTAACATAACATAACACAAAACATAACACAACACAATACATAACACAACACAAAACATAACATAACATAACACAAAACATAACATAACACAACACAAAGCATAACACAACACAACAAAACATAAAACATAACAAAACACAACATAACATAACACAACACATAACACAAAACATAACATAACACAAAACATAAAATAACATAACACATAACATAACATAAAATAACACAACACAACACAAAACATAACACAACACAACACAAAACACAACACAAAACATAACATAACACAAAACATAACATTACAAAAAACACAACATAACACAAAACATAACATAACATAACACAAAACATAACATAACATAACACAAAACATTACATAACACATAACATAACACAAAACATAACATAATACATAACACAAAACATAACAAAACACAAAACATAACATAACACAACACAAATCATAACATAACACAAAACATAACATAACATAACACAACACAAATTAACATAACATAACACAAAACATGACATAACACAACACAAAACATAACATAACATAGAACATAACATAACATAACACAACACAAAACATAACATAGCACAAAACATAACATAACATAACACAAAACTTAACATAACACAAAACATAACACAACACAAAACATAACACAACACATAACATAAAACAACACAAAAGATAACACAAAACATAACATAACATAACACAAAACGTAACATAACATAACACAAAACATAACACAAAACATAACATAACATAACATAACACAAAACATAACATAACACAAAACATAGCATAACAAAAAACATAACATTACACAAAACATAACATAACACAAAATATAACAACACAACACAACACATAACATAACACAAAACATAATATAACACAAAACATAACATAACATAACACAAAACATAACATAACATAACATCACATAACACAACACAACACAAAACATAACACAACACAACACAAAACACAACACAACACAAAACATAACATAACACAAAACATAACATAACATAACATAACACAAAACATAATATAACATAACACAAAATATAACATAACACAAAACATAACATAACACAACACAAAACATAACACAACACAATACATAACACAACACAAAACATAACACAACATAACACAAAACATAACAGAACACAAAACATAACATTACACAAAACATAACATAACACAACACAAAACATAACATAACACAACACATAACATAACAAAAAACATAACATAACACAAAACATAACATAACACAACACAAAACATAACATAAAACAAAACATAACATAACATAACACAAAACATAACATGACACAAAACATAACATAACACAAAACATAACATAACACAACATAACACAAAACATAACATAACATAGCACAAAACATAACATAACACAACACATAATATAACACAAAACATAACATAACACAACATAACACAAAACATAACTCAAAACTTAACATAACACAACACAAAACATAATACAAAACATAACATAACACAACACAAAACATAACATAACATAACATAACACTAAACATAGCATAACACAACACAAGACATAACATTACATAACATAACACTAAACATAACATAACATAACACAAAACATAACATAACCTAACATAACATAACACAAAACATAACATAACACAAAACATAACATAACATTACACAACATAACGCAAAACATAACATAACATAACACTAAACATAACATAACGTAACATAACACAAAACATAACATAACACAAAACATAACATAACACAACATAACACAAAACATAACATAACATAACACAAAACATAACATAACACAAAACATAACATAACATAACACAAATCATAACATAACATAACATAACATAACACAAAACATAACATAACATAACATTACATAACATAACATTACATTACATAACATAACACAAAACATAACATAACACAACACAACACAAAACATAACATAACACAACACATAAAATAACACAAAACATAACATAACATAACACAAAACATAACATAACATAACATAACACAAAACATAACATAACATAACATAACACAAAACATAAAATAACATCACCTAAAACATAACATAACATAACACAAAACATAACATAACATAACACAAAACATAACATAACACAAAACATAACATAACAAAACACAACACAACACAAAACATAACACCACACAACATAACATAACACAACACATAACACAAAACATAACATAACACAAAACATAACATAACACAACATAACATAACATAAAATAACACAACACAACACAAAACATAACACAACACAACACAAAGCACAACACAACACAAAACATAACATAACACAAAACGTAACATAACATAACACAAAACATAACATAATACATAACACAACATAACATAACACAAAACATAACATAACACAAAACATAACGTAACACAAAACATAACATAACAAAAAACAACAAAACACAAAACATAACATAACACAAAACATAACACAAAACATAACATAACATAACATAACACAAAACATAACATAACACAAAACATAGCATAACAAAAAACATAACATTACACAAAACATAACATAACACAAAATATATCAACACAACACAACACATAACATAACACAAAACATAATATAACACAAAACATAACATAACATAACACAAAACATAACATAACATAACATCACATAACACAACACAACACAAAACATAACACAACACAACACAAAACACAACACAACACAAAACATAACATAACACAAAACATAACATAACATAACATAACACAAAACATAATATAACATAACACAAAATATAACATAACACAAAACATAACATAACACAACACAAAACATAACACAACACAATACATAACACAACACAAAACATAACACAACATAACACAAAACATAACAGAACACAAAACATAACATTACACAAAACATAACATAACACAACACAAAACATAACATAACACAACACATAACATAACAAAAAACATAACATAACACAAAACATAACATAACACAACACAAAACATAACATAAAACAAAACATAACATAACATAACACAAAACATAACATGACACAAAACATAACATAACACAAAACATAACATAACACAACATAACACAAAACATAACATAACAAGGCACAAAACATAACATAACACAACACATAATATAACACAAAACATAACATAACACAACATAACACAAAACATAACTCAAAACTTAACATAACACAACACAAAACATAATACAAAACATAACATAACACAACACAAAACATAACATAACATAACACTAAACATAACATAACACTAAACATAACATAACATAACACAAAACATAACATAACCTAACATAACATAACACAAAACATAACATAACACAAAACATAACATAACATTACACAACATAACGCAAAACATAACATAACATAACACTAAACATAACATAACGTAACATAACACAAAACATAACATAACACAAAACATAACATTACATTACATAACATAACACAAAACATAACATAACACAACACAAAACATAACATAACACAACACATAAAATAACACAAAACATAACATAACATAACATAACATAACACAAAACATAACATAACATAACATAACACAAAACATAACATAACATCACCTAAAACATAACATAACATAACACAAAACATAACATAACATAACACAAAACATAACATAACACAAAACATAACATAACACAACATAACATAACATAAAATAACACAACACAACACAAAACATAACATAACACAAAACATAACATAACATAACTCAAAACATAACATAACACAAAACGTAACATAACATAACACAAAACATAACATAATACATAACACAACATAACATAACACAAAACATAACATAACACAAAACATAACGTAACACAAAACATAACATAACAAAAAACATAACAAAACACAAAACATAACATAACACAAAACATAATGTAACACAAAACATAACATAACAAAAAACATAACAAAACACAAAACATAACATAACACAACACAAATCATAACATAACACAAAACATAACATAACATAACACAACACAAAACATAACATACCATAACACAACAAAAAACATAACATAACACATAAGATAACATAACATAACATAACATAACACAACACAAAACATAACATAACATAACACAAAACATAACATAACACCAAAAAACATAACACAAAACATTACACAACACAAAACATGACACAACACAAAACATAAAACAACACAAAACATAACATAACACTAAACATAACATAACACAACACAAAGCATAGCATAACACATAACATAACACAAAACATAACATAACACAAAACATAGTATAATATAACACAGAACATAACATAACACAACACAAAACATAACATAACACAAAACAATACATAACACAACACAAAACAACATAACACAACACAAAACATAACATAACATAACACAAAACATAACATAACATAACATAACACAAAACATAACATAACATAACACAAAACATGACATAACACAAAACATAACATAACACAACACAAAGCATAACACAACACAACACAACACAAAACATAACACAACACAACATAACACAACACAACACAACATAACACAACACAACACAACACAACACAAAACACAACACAAAACATAACATAACACAAAACATAACATAACATAACACAAAACATAACATTACAAAAAACATAACATAACACAAAACATAACATAACACAAAACATTACATAACACATAACATAACACAAAACATAACATAATACATAACACAAAACATAACGTAACACAAAACATAACATAACACAAAACATAACAAAACACAAAACATAACATAACACAACACAAATCATAACATAACACAAAACATAACATAACATAACACACCACAAAACATAACATAACACAAAACATAACATAACACAACACAAAACATAACATAACATAGAACATAACATAACATAACATAGCACAAAACATAACATAACATAACACAAAACATAACATAACACAAAACTTAACATAACACAAAACCTAACACAACACAAAACATAACACTACACAAAACATAAAACAACACAAAACATAACACAAAACACAACATAACATAACACAAAACGTAACATAACATAACACAAAACATAACACAACACAATACATAACATAACACAAAACATAACATAACATAACACAAAACATAACATAACACAAAACATAACATAACAAAAATCATAACATTACACAAAACATAACATAACACAAAACATAACAGTACACAAAACATAACAACTCAACACAACACATAACATAACACAAAACATAACATAACACAAAACATAACATAACATAACACAAAACATAACATAACATCACATCACATAACACAACACAACACAAAACATAACACAACACAACACAAAACACAACACAACACAAAACATAACATAACACAAAACATAACATAACACAAAACATAACATAACATAACACAAAACATAATATAACATAACACAAAATATAACATAACAAAACATAACATAACACAACACAAAACATAACACAAAACAATACATAACACAACACAAAACATAACACAACATAACACAAAACATAACAGAACACAAAACATAACATAACACAAAACATAACATAACACAAAACAACATAACATAACACAAAACATAACATAACACAAAACATAACATAACACAAAACATAACATAACATAACACAAAATATAACATAACATAACACAAAACATAACATAACCTAACACAAAACATAACACTACACAAAACATAACATAACACAACACAAAACATAACACAACACAACACAAAACATAACAAAACAAAACATAACATAACATAACACAAAACATAACATAACACAAAACATAACAAAACATAACACAAAACATAACATAACACAAAATATAACATAACACAAAACATAACATAACATATTACAGAACATAACATAACACAACACATAACATAACACAAAACATAACATAACACAAAACATAACATTACAAAAAACATAACATAACACAAAACATAACATAACATAACACAAAACATTACATAACACATAACATAACACAAAACATAACATAATACATAACACAAAACATAACGTAACACAAAACATAACATAACACAAATCATAACATAACACAAAACATAACATAACATAACACAACACAAATTAACATAACATAACACAAAACATAACATAACACAACACAAAACATAGCATAACATAGAACATAACATAACACAACACAAAACATAACATAGCACAAAACATAACATAACATAACACAAAACATAACATAACACAAAACTTAACATAACACAAAACATAACACCACACAAAACATAACACAACACAAAACATAAAACAACACAAAACATAACACAAAACATAACATAACACAAAACGTAACATAACATAACACAAAACATAACAACACAAAACATAACATAACATAACACAAAACATAACATAACACAAAACATAGCATAACAAAAAACATAACATTACACAAAACATAACATAACACAAAACATAACATTACACAAAACATATCAACACAACACAACACATAACATAACACAAAACATAACATACCACAAAACATAACATAACATAACACAAAACATAACATAACATCACATAACACAACACAACACAAAAAATAACACAACACAACACAAAACACAACACAACAGAAAACATAACATAACACAAAACATAACATAACATAACACAAAACATAATATAACATAACACAAAATATAACATAACACAAAACATAACATAACACAACACAAAACATAACACAACACAATACATAACATAACAAAAACATAACACAACATAACACAAAACATAACAGAACACGAAACATAACATTACACAAAACATAACATAACACAAAACATAACATTACAACAAACATAACATAACATAACACAAAACATAACATAACATAACACATAACATAACACAAAACATAAATAACACAAAACATAACATAACACAACACAAAACATAACATAAAACAAAACATAACATAACATAACACAAAACATAACATGACACAAAACATAACATAACACAAAACATAACATAACATAACATAACATAACATAACATAACATAACATAACACAAAACATAACATAACGTAGCACAAAACATAACATAACACAACACATAGTATAACACAAGAGATAACATAACACAACATAACACAAAACATAACATTACAAAAAACATAACATAACACAAAACATAACATAACATAACACAAAACATTACATAACACATAACATAACACAAAACATAACATAATACATAACACAAAACATAACGTAACACAAAACATAACATAATACAAAACATAACAAAACACAAAACATAACATAACACAACACAAATCATAACATAACACAAAACATAATATAACATAACACAACACAAAACATAACATAACACAAAACATAACATAACACAACACAAAACATAACATAACATAGAACATAACATAACATAACACAACACAAAACATAACATAAAACAAAACATAACATAACATAACACAAAACATAACATAACACAAAACTTAACATAACACAAAACATAACACAACACTTAACATCACACAACACAAAACATAAAACAACACAAAACATAACACAAAACACAACATAACATAACACAAAACGTAACATAACATAACACAAAACATAACACAACACAATACATAACACAACACAAAACATAACATAACATAACACAAAACATAACATAACACAAAACATAACATAACAAAAAACATAACATTACACAAAACATAACATAACACAAAACATAACATTACACAAAACATAACAACACAACACAACACATAACATAACACAAAACATAACATAACACAAATCATAACATAACATAACACAAAACATAACATAACATAATATCACATAACACAACACAACACAAAACATAACACAACACAACACAAAACACAACACAACACAAAACATAACATAACACAAAACATAACATAACATAACATAACACAAAACATAATATAACATAACACAAAATATAACATAGCACAAAACATAACATAACACAACACAAAACATAACTCAACACAATACATAACACAACACAAAACATAACACAACATAACACAAAACATAACAGAACACAAAACTTAACATAACACAAAACATAACATAACACAAAACAACATAACATAACACAAAACATAACATAACACAAAACATAACATAACACAAAACATAACATAACATAACACAAAATATATATTAACATAACACAAAACATAACATAACCTAACACAAAACATAACACTACACAAAACATAGCATAACACAACACAAAACATAACACAACACAACACAAAACATAACAACACAAAACATAACATAACATAACACAACACATAACATAACACAAAACATAACAACACAACACAACACATAACATAACACAAAACATAACATACCACAAAACATAACATAACATAACACAAAACATAACATAACATCACATAACACAACACAACACAAAAAATAACACAACACAACACAAAACACAACACAACACAAAACATAACATAACACAAAACATAACATAACATAACACAAAACATAATATAACATAACACAAAATATAACATAACACAAAACATAACATAACACAACACAAAACATAACACAACACAATACATAACACAACAAAAACATAACACAACATAACACAAAACATAACAGAACACGAAACATAACATTACACAAAACATAACATAACACAAAACATAACATTACAACAAACATAACATAACATAACACAAAACATAACATAACACAACACATAACATAACACAAAACATAACATAACACAAAACATAACATAACACAACACAAAACATAACATAAAACAAAACATAACATAACATAACACAAAACATAACATGACACAAAACATAACATAACACAAAACATAACATAACATAACATAACATAACATAACATAACATAACATAACATAACACAAAACATAACATAACGTAGCACAAAACATAACATAACACAACACATAGTATAACACAAGAGATAACATAACACAACATAACACAAAACATAACATTACAAAAAACATAACATAACACAAAACATAACATAACAAAACACAAAACATTACATAACACATAACATAACACAAAACATAACATAATACATAACACAAAACATAACGTAACACAAAACATAACATAATACAAAACATAACAAAACACAAAACATAACATAACACAACACAAATCATAACATAACACAAAACATAATATAACATAACACAACACAAAACATAACATAACACAAAACATAACATAACACAACACAAAACATAACATAACATAGAACATAACATAACATAACACAACACAAAACATAACATAAAACAAAACATAACATAACATAACACAAAACATAACATAACACAAAACTTAACATAACACAAAACATAACACAACACTTAACATCACACAACACAAAACATAAAACAACACAAAACATAACACAAAACACAACATAACATAACACAAAACGTAACATAACATAACACAAAACATAACATAACACAAAACATAACATAACAAAAAACATAACATTACACAAAACATAACATAACACAAAACATAACATAACACAACACAAATCATAACATAACACAAAACATAATATAACATAACACAACACAAAACATAACATAACACAAAACATAACATAACACAACACAAAACATAACATAACATAGAACATAACATAACATAACACAACACAAAACATAACATAAAACAAAACATAACATAACATAACACAAAACATAACATAACACAAAACTTAACATAACACAAAACATAACACAACACTTAACATCACACAACACAAAACATAAAACAACACAAAACATAACACAAAACACAACATAACATAACACAAAACGTAACATAACACAACACAATACATAACACAACACAAAACATAACATAACATAACACCAAACATAACATAACACAAAACATAACATAACAAAAAACATAACATTACACAAAACATAACATAACACAAAACATAACATTACACAAAACATAACAACACAACACAACACATAACATAACACAAAACATAACATAACACAAATCATAACATAACATAACACAAAACATAACATAACATAATATCACATAACACAACACAACACAAAACATAACACAACACAACACAAAACACAACACAACACAAAACATAACATAACACAAAACATAACATAACATAACACAAAACATAATATAACATAACACAAAATATAACATAGCACAAAACATAACATAACACAACACAAAACATAACTCAACACAATACATAACACAACACAAAACATAACACAACATAACACAAAACATAACAGAACACAAAACTTAACATAACACAAAACATAACATAACACAAAACAACATAACATAACACAAAACATAACATAACACAAAACATAACATAACACAAAACATAACATAACATAACACAAAATATAACATAACATAACACAAAACATAACATAACCTAACACAAAACATAACACTACACAAAACATAGCATAACACAACACAAAACATAACACAACACAACACAAAACATAACAACACAAAACATAACATAACATAACACAACACATAACATAACACAAAACATAACAAAACATAACACAAAACATAACATAACACAAAATATAACATAACACAAAACATAACATAACATATTACAGAACATAACATAACACAACACATAACATAACACAAAACATAACATAACATAACACAAAACATAACATAACACATAACATAACATATCATAACACAAAACATAACATAACACAACACAAAACATAACATAACACAAAACATAACATAACACAAAACATAACATAACACAAAACATAACATAACATAACACAAAACATAACATAACACATTACATAACACAACACAAAACATAACCTAACATAACACATAACATAACAACACATAACATAACATAACATAACACAAAACATAACATAACACAAAACATTACATAACACAACACAAAACATAACAACACTAAACATAACATAACACAAAACATAACAAAACATAACAAAACATAACACAAAACATAACATAACACAAAACATAACATAACATAACACAAAACATAACATATCACAAAACATAACATAACACAAAACATAACAAAACACAAAACATAACATAACACAATACATAACATAACACAACACAAAACATAACACAAAACATAACATAACACAACACAAAACATAACATAACACAAAACATAACATAACACAACACAAAACATAACATAACACAAAACATAACATAACATAACACAAAACATAACATAACATAAAACAAAACATAACATAACACAAAACATAACATAACATAACACAACACTATACATAACATAACACATAACATAACATAACATAACACAAAATATAACATAACATAACACAAAACAAAACATAACACAAAACATAACACAACACAAAACATAACATAACACAACACAAAACATAACATAACACAACACAGAACATAACATAACATAACACAAAACATAACACAACACAAAACATAATATAACACAAAACATAACATAACACAAAACAAACATAACACAAAACTTAACCTAACATAACACAAAACGTAACATAACATAACACAAAACATAACACAACACAATACATAACAAAACACAAAACATAACATAACACAAAACATAACATAACACAAAACATAACATAACAAAAAACATAACATTACACAAAACATAACATAACACAAAACATAACATTACACAAAACATAACATAACGCAACACAAAACATAACATAACACAACACATAACATAACACAAAACATAACATAACACAAAACATTACATAACACAACACAAAACATAACATAAAACAAAACATAACATAACATAACACAAAACATAACATGACACAAAACATAACATAACACAAAACATAACATAACATAGCACAAAACATAACATAACACAACACATAACATAACACAAGACATAACATAACACAACATAACACAAAACATAACATAACATAAAACAAAACATAGCATAACATAACCTAAAACATAACATAACATAACACAAAACATAACATAACATAACACAAAACGTAACATAACACAAAACATAACATAACAAAACACAACACAACACAAAACATAACACAACACAACATAACATAACGCAACACATAACACAAAACATAACATAACACAAAACATAGAATTACATAACATAACATAAAATAACACAACACAACACAAAACATAACACAACACAACACAAAGCACAACACAACACAAAACATAACATAACATAACACAAAACATAACATAACATAACACAAAACATAACATAACACAAAACGTAACATAACATAACACAAAACATAACATAATACATAACACAACATAACATAACACAAAACATAACATAACACAAAACATAACGTAACACAAAACATAACATAACAAAAAACATAACAAAACACAAAACATAACACAACACAAATCATAACATAACACAAAACATAACATAACACAACAGAAAACATAACACAAAACATAACATAACACATAACATAACATAACACAACACAAAACATAACATAACATAACATTACATAACATAACATAACACAAAACATAACATAACACAACACATAACATAACACAACACATAAAATAACACAAAACAACATAACATAACACAAAACATAACATAACATAACACAAAACATAACATAACATAACATAACACAAAACATAACATAACATCACCTAAAACATAACATAACATAACACAAAACATAACATAACATAACACAAAACATAACATAACACAAAACATAACATAACAAAACACAACACAACACAAAACATAACACAACACAACATAACATAACACAACACAAAACATAAAACATAACATAACACAAAACATAACATAACATAACATAAAATAACACAACACAACACAAAACATAACACAACACAACACAAAGGACAACACAACACAAAACATAACATAACATAACATAACACAAAACATAACATAACATAACTCAAAACATAACATAACACAAAACGTAACATAACATAACACAAAACATAACATAATACATAACACAACATAACATAACACAAAACATAACATAACACAAAACATAACGTAACACAAAACATAACATAACAAAAAACATAACAAAACACACAACATAACACAACACAAATCATAACATAACACAAAACATAACATAACATAACACAACACAAAACATAACATAACATAACACAAAACATAACATAACATAACACAAAACATAACATAACATAAAACAAAACATAACATAACACAAAACATAACATAATATAACACAACACTATACATAACATAACACATAACATAACATAACATAACACAAAATATAACTTAACATAACACAAAACAAAACATAACACAAAACATAACACAACACAAAACATAACATAACACAACACAAAACATAACATAACACAACACAAAACATAACATAACATAACACAAAACATAACACAACACAAAACATAATATAACACAAAACATAACATAAGACAAAACATAACATAACACAAAACTTAACCTAACATAACACAAAACGTAACATAACATAACACAAAACATAACACAACACAATACATAACACAATACAAAACATAACATAACACAAAACATAACATAACACAAAACATAACATAACAAAAAACATAACATTACACAAAACATAACATAACACAAAACATAACATTACACAAAACATAACATAACACAACACAAAACATAACATAACACAACACATAACATAACACAAAACATAACATAACACAAAACATTACATAACACAACACAAAACATAACATAAAACAAAACATAACATAACATAACACAAAACATATCATGACACAAAACATAACATAACACAAAACATAACATAACATAGCACAAAACATAACATAACACAACACATAACATAACACAAGACATAACATAACACAACATAACACAAAACATAACATAACATAAAACAAAACATAGCATAACATAACCTAAAACATAACATAACATAACACAAAACATAACATAACATAACACAAAACGTAACATAACACAAAACATAACATAACAAAACACAACACAACACAAAACATAACACAACACAACATAACATAACACAACACATAACACAAAACATAACATAACACAAAACATAGAATAACATAACATAACATAACATAAAATAACACAACACAACACAAAACATAACACAACACAACACAAAGCACAACACAACACAAAACATAACATAACATAACATAACACAAAACATAACATAACATAACACAAAACATAACATAACACAAAACGTAACATAACATTACACAAAACATAACATAATACATAACACAACATAACATAACACAAAACATAACATAACACAAAACATAACGTAACACAAAACATAACATAACAAAAAACATAACAAAACACAAAGCATAACATAACACAACACAAATCATAACATAACACAAAACATAACATAACACAACAGAAAACATAACACAAAACATAACATAACACATAACATAACATAACATAACACAACACAAAACATAACATAACATAACATTACATAACATAACATTACATAACATAACACAAAACATAACATAACACAAAACATAACATAACAAAAAACATAACATTACACAAAACATAACATAACACAAAACATAACATGACACAAAACATAACATAACACATAACATATCACAAATCATAACATAACATAACACAAAACATAACATAACATAATATCACATAACACAACACAACACAAAACATAACACAACACAACACAAAACACAACACAACACAAAACATAACATAACACAAAACATAACATAACATAACATAACACAAAACATAATATAACATAACACAAAATATAACATAGCACAAAACATAACATAACACAACACAAAACATAACTCAACACAATACATAACACAACACAAAACATAACACAACATAACACAAAACATAACAGAACACAAAACTTAACATAACACAAAACATAACATAACACAAAACAACATAACATAACACAAAACATAACATAACACAAAACATAACATAACACAAAACATAACATAACATAACACAAAATATAACATAACATAACACAAAACATAACATAACCTAACACAAAACATAACACTACACAAAACATAGCATAACACAACACAAAACATAACACAACACAACACAAAACATAACAACACAAAACATAACATAACATAACACAACACATAACATAACACAAAACATAACAAAACATAACACAAAACATAACATAACACAAAATATAACATAACACAAAACATAACATAACATATTACAGAACATAACATAACACAACACATAACATAACACAAAACAAAACATAACATAACACAAAACATAACATAACACATAACATAACATATCATAACACAAAACATAACATAACACAACACAAAACATAACATAACACAAAACATAACATAACACAAAACATAACATAACACAAAACATAACAAAACATAACACAAAACATAACAACACAAAATATAACATAACTCAAAACATAACATAACATATTACAGAACATAACACAACACATAACATAACACAACATGACACAAAACATAACATAACATAAAACAAAACATAGCATAACATAACCTAAAACATAACATAACATAACACAAAACATAACATAACATAACACAAAACGTAACATAACACAAAACATAACATAACAAAACACAACACAACACAAAACATAACACAACACAACATAACATAACACAACACATAACACAAAACATAACATAACACAAAACATAACAAAACATAACACAAAACATAACATAACACAAAATATAACATAACTCAAAACATAACATAACAT
This sequence comes from Tenodera sinensis, assembly GCA_030765045.1. NCBI lineage: Eukaryota > Metazoa > Arthropoda > Insecta > Mantodea > Mantidae > Tenodera > Tenodera sinensis. The sequence continues at coordinate 32,926,979 of CM060971.1, forward strand.
ATTACAGAACATAACACAACACATAACATAACACAAAACATAACATAACACAATACATAACATTACAAAAAACATAACATAACACAAAACATAACATAACATAACACAAAACATTACATAACACATAACATAACACAAAACATAACATAATACATAACACAAAACATAACGTAACACAAAACATAACATAACACAAATCATAACATAACACAAAACATAACATAACATAACACAACACAAATTAACATAACATAACACAAAACATAACATAACACAACACAAAACATAACATAACATAGAACATAACATAACATAACACAACACAAAACATAACATAGCACAAAACATAACATAACATAACACAAAACATAACATAACACAAAACTTAACATAACACAAAACATAACACAACACAAAACATAGCACAACACAAAACATAAAACAACACAAAACATAACACAAAACATAACATAACACAAAACGTAACATAACATAACACAAAACATAACAACACAAAACATAACATAACATAACACAAAACATAACATAACACAAAACATAGCATAACAAAAAACATAAAATTACACAAAACATAACATAACACAAAACATAACATTACACAAAACATAACAACACAACACAACACATAACATAACACAAAACATAACATACCACAAAACATAACATAACATAACACAAAACATAACATAACACAAAACTTAACATAACACAAAACATAACACAACACAAAACATAACACTACACAAAACATAAAACAACACAAAACATAACACAAAACACAACATAACATAACACAAAACGTAACATAACACAACACAAAACACAACACAACACAAAACATAACATAACACAAAACATAACATAACATAACATAACACAAAACATAATATAACATAACACAAAATATAACATAACACAAAACATAACATAACACAACACAAAACATAACACAACACAATACATAACACAACAAAAACATAACACAACATAACACAAAACATAACAGAACACAAAACATAACATTACACAAAACATAACATAACACAAAACATAACATTACACCAAACATAACATAACACAACACAACACATATCATAACACAACACATAACATAACACAAAACATAACATAACAAAAAACATAACAACACAACACAAAACATAACATAAAACTAAACATAACATAACATAACACAAAACATAACATGACACAAAACATAACATAACACAAAACATAACATTACATAACATAACATAACACAAAACATAACATAACATAGCACAAAACATAACATAACACAACACATAATATAACATAAGACATAACATAACACAACATAACACAAAACATAACATTACAAAAAACATAACATAACACAAAACATAACATAACATAACACAAAACATTACATAACACATAACATAACGCAAAACGTAACATAATACATAACACAAAACATAACGTAACACAAAACATAACATAACACAAAACATAACAAAACACAAAACATAACATAACACAACACAAATCATAACATAACACAAAACATAACATAACATAACACAACACAAAACATAACATAACACAAAACATAACATAACACAACACAAAACATAACATAACATAGAACATAACATAACATAACACAACACAAAACATAACATAAAACAAAACATAACATAACATAACACAAAACATAACATAACACAAAACTTAACATAACACAAAACATAACACAACACAAAACATCACACAACACAAAGCATAAAACAACACAAAACATAACACAAAACACAACATAACATAACACAAAACGTAACATAACATAACACAAAACATAACACAACACAATACATAACACAACACAAAACATAACATAACATAACACAAAACATAACATAACACAAAACATAACATAACAAAAAACATAACATTACACAAAACATAACATTACACAAAACATAACAACACAACACAACACATAACATAACACAAAACATAACATAACACAAAACATAACATAACATAACACAAAACATAACATAACATAATATCACATAACACAACACAACACAAAACATAACACAACACAACACAAAACACAACACAACACAAAACATAACATAACACAAAACATAACATAACATAACATAACACAAAACATAATATAACATAACACAAAATATAACATAACACAAAACATAACATAACACAACACAAAACATAACACAACACAATACATAACACAACACAAAACATAACACAACATAACACAAAACATAACAGAACACAAAACATAACATAACACAAAACATAACATAACACAAAACAACATAACATAACACAAAACATAACATAACACAAAACATAACATAACACAAAGCATAACATAACATAACACAAAATATAACATAACATAACACAAAACATAACATAACCTAACACAAAACATAACACAACACAAAACATAACATAACACAACACAAAACATAACACAACACAACACAAAACATAACAACACAAAACATAACATAACATAACACAACACATAACATAACACAAAACATAACAAAACATAACACAATACATAACATAACACAAAATATAACATAACACAAAACATAACATAACATATTACAGAACATAACATAACACAACACATAACATAACACAAAACATAACATAACATAACACAAAACATAACATAACATAACACATAACATAACATATCATAACACAAAACATAACATAACACAACACAAAACATAACATAACAAAAAACATAACATAACACAAAACATAACATAACACAAAACATAACATAACATAACACAAAACATAACATAACACATTACATAACACAACACAAAACATAACCTAACATCACACATAACATAACAACACATAACATAACATAACATAACACAAAACATAACATAACACAAAACATAACATAACACAACACAAAACATAACAACACAAAACATAACATTACACAAAACATAACAAAACATAACACAAAACATAACATAACATAACACAAAACATAACATATCACAAAACATAACATAACACAACACATAACAAAACACAAAACATAACATAACACAAAACATAACATAACACAACACAAAACATAACACAAAACATAACATAACACAACACAAAGCATAACATAACACAAAACATAACATAACACAACACAAAACATAACATAACATAACACAAAACATAACATAACATAACACAAAACATAACATAACATAAAACAAAACATAACATAACAAAGCATAACATAACACAACACTATACATAACATAACACATAACATAACATAACATAACACAAAATATAACATAACATAACACAAAACAAAACATAACACAAAACATAACACAACACAAAACATAACATAACACAACACAAAACATAACATAACACAACACAAAACATAACATAACATAACACAAAACATAACACAACACAAAACATAATATAACACAAAACATAACATAACACAAAACATAACATAACACAATAATAACCTAACATAACACAAAACGTAACATAACATAACACAAAACATAACACAACACAATACATAACACAACACAAAACATAACATAACACAAAACATAACATAACACAAAACATAACATAACAAAAAACATAACATTACACAAAACATAACATAACACAAAACATAATATTACACAAAACATAACATAACAGAACACAAAACATAACATAACACAACACATAACATAACACAAAACATAACATAACACAAAACATTACATAACACAACACAAAACATAACATAAAACATAACATAACATAACATAACACAAAAAATAACATGACACAAAACATAACATAACACAAAACATAACATAACATAACACAACACAAAACATAACATAACATAGCACAAAGCATAACATAACACAACACATAACATAACACAAGACATAACATAACACAACATAACACAAAACATAACATAACATAAAACAAAACATAGCATAACATAACCTAAAACATAACATAACATAACACAAAACATAACATAACATAACACAAAACGTAACATAACACAAAACATAACATAACAAAACACAACACAACACAAAACATAACACAACACAACATAACATAACACAACACATAACACAAAACATAACATAACACAAAACATGGAATAACATAACATAACATAAAATAACACAACACAACACAAAACATAACACAACACAACACAAAGCACAACACAACACAAAACATCACATAACATAACATAACACAAAACATAACATAACATAACACAAAACGTAACATAACATAACACAAAACATAACATAATACATAACACAACATAACATAACACAAAACATAACATAACACAAAACATAACGTAACACAAAACATAACATAACAAAAAACATAACAAAACACAAAACATAACATAACACAACACAAATCATAACATAACACAAAACATAACATAACACAACAGAAAACATAACACAAAACATAACATAACACATAACACAACATAACACAACACAAAACATAACATAACATAACACAAAACATAACATAACACAAAAAAAACATAACACAAAACATTACACAACACAAAACATAACACAACACAAAACATAAAACAACACAAAACATAACACAAAACATAACATAACACAAAACATAACATAACACAACACAAAACATAACATAACACATAACATAACATAACAAAAAACATAACATAACACAAAACATAACATAACACAAAACATAACATAACACAACACAAAACATAACACAACATAACATAACACAACACAAAGCATAGCATAACACATAACATAACACGAAACATAACATATCACAACACAAAACATAACATAACACAACACAAAACATAACATAACATAACACAAAACATAACATAACATAACAATACATAACACAAAACATAACATAACACAAAACATGACAACACAAAACATAACATAACACAACACAAAGCATAACACAACACAACACAAAACAAAATACAACACAACATAACATAACACAACACATAACACAAAACATAACATAACACAAAACATAACATAACACAAAACATAACATAACACAAAACATAACATAACATAACACAAAACATAACATTACAAAAAACATAACATAACACAAAAAATAACATAACATAACACAAAACATTACATAACACATAAAATAACACAAAACATATCATAATACATAACACAAAACATAACGTAACACAAAACATAACATAACACAAAACAACGAAACACAAAACATAACATAACACAACACAAATCATAACATAACACAAAACATAACATAACATAAAACAACACAAAACATAACATAACACAAAACATAACATAACACAACACAAAACATAACAGAACTTAGAACATAACATAAAATAACACAACACAAAACATAACATAGCACAAAACATAACATAACAGAACACAAAACATAACATAACACAAAACTTAACATAACACAAAACATAACACAACACAAAACATAACACAACACAAACATAAAACAACACAAAACATAACACAAAACATAACATAACATAACACAAAACATAACATAACACAACACAAAACATAACATAACACAAAACATAACATAACACAAAACATAACATAACACAAAACATAACACGACACAATACATAACACAACACAAAACATAACATAACATAACACAAAACATAACATAACACAAAACATAACATAACACAAAACATAACACAACACAAAACATAACACAACACAAAACATAACATAGCACAACACAACACATAACATAACACAAAACATAACATAACACAAAACATAACATAACATAACATAACACAAAACATAACATAACATCACATAACACAACACAACACAAAACATAACACAACACTACACAAAACACAACACAACCCAAAACATAACATAACACAAAACATAACATAACATAACATAAAACAAAACATAATATAACATAACACAAAATATAACATAACACAAAACATAACATAACACAACACAAAACATAACACAACACAATACATAACACAACACAAAACATAACACAACATAACACAAAACATAACATAACACAAAACATAACATAACACAAAACATAACATAACGTAACACAAAACAACATAACATAACACAAAACATAACATAACACAAAAAGTAACATAACATAACAAAACATAACATAACATAACACAAAATATAACATAACATAACACAAAACATAACATAACATAACACAAAACATAACATAACACAAAACATAACAATTCACAAAACATAACATAACATATTACAGAACATAACATAACACAACACATAACATAACACAAAACATAACATAACACAACACAAAACAACACAACACATAACATTACATAACACATAACATAACATATCATAACACAAAACATAACATAACACAACACAAAACATAACATAACATAACACAAAACACAACATAACATAGCACATAACATAACACAAAACATAACATAACACAAAACATAACATAACACATAACATAACACAACACAAAACATAACCTAACATAACATAACACATAACATAACATAACACAAAATATAACATAACATAACACAAAACATAACATAACACAAAACATAACATAACACAACACAAAACATAACAACACAAAACATAACAAAACATAACACAAAACATAACACAACACAAAACATAACATAACATAACATAACACAAAACATAACATAACATAAAACAAAACATAACATAACACAAAGCATAACATAACATAACACAACACTATACATAACATAACACATAACATAACATAACATAACACAAAATATAACATAACATAACACAAAACAAAACATAACACAAAACATAACACAACACAAAACATAACATAACACAACACAAAACATAACATAACACAACACAAAACATAACATAACATTACACAAAACATAACACAACACAAAACATAACATAACACAAAACATAACATAACACAAAACATAACATAACACAAAACATAACATAACAAAAAACATAACATTACACAAAACATAACATAACACAAAACATAACATTACACAAAACATAACATAACACAACACAAAACATAACATAACACAACACATAACATAACACAAAACATAACATAACACAAAACATTACATAACACAACACAAAACATAACATAAAACAAAACATAACATAACATAACACAAAAAATAACATGACACAAAACATAACATAACACAAAACATAACATAACATAACACAACACAAAACATAACATAACATAGCACAAAACATAACATAACACAACACATAACATAACACAAGACATAACATAACACAACATAACACAAAACATAACATAACATAAAACAAAACATAGCATAACATAACCTAAAACATAACATAACATAACACAAAACATAACATAACATAACACAAAACGTAACATAACACAAAACATAACATAACAAAACACAACACAACACAAAACATAACACAACACAACATAACATAACACAACACATAACACAAAACATAACATAACACAAAACATGGAATAACATAACATAACATAAAATAACACAACACAACACAAAACATAACACAACACAACACAAAGCACAACACAACACAAAACATCACATAACATAACATAACACAAAACATAACATAACATAACACAAAACGTAACATAACATAACACAAAACATAACATAATACATAACACAACATAACATAACACAAAACATAACATAACACAAAACATAACGTAACACAAAACATAACATAACAAAAAACATAACAAAACACAAAACATAACATAACACAACACAAATCATAACATAACACAAAACATAACATAACACAAAAAAAACATAACACAAAACATTACACAACACAAAACATAACACAACACAAAACATAAAACAACACAAAACATAACACAAAACATAACATAACACAAAACATAACATAACACAACACAAAACATAACATAACACATAACATAACATAACAAAAAACATAACATAACACAAAACATAACATAACACAAAACATAACATAACACAACACAAAACATAACACAACATAACGTAACACAACACAAAGCATAGCATAACACATAACATAACACGAAACATAACATATCACAACACAAAACATAACATAACACAACACAAAACATAACATAACACAAAACATAACATAACATAACAATACATAACACAAAACATAACATAACACAAAACATGACAACACAAAACATAACATAACACAACACAAAGCATAACACAACACAACACAAAACAAAATACAACACAACATAACATAACACAACACATAACACAAAACATAACATAACACAAAACATAACATAACACAAAACATAACATAACACAAAACATAACATAACATAACACAAAACATAACATTACAAAAAACATAACATAACACAAAAAATAACATAACATAACACAAAACATTACATAACACATAAAATAACACAAAACATAACATAATACATAACACAAAACATAACGTAACACAAAACATAACATAACACAAAACAACGAAACACAAAACATAACATAACACAACACAAATCATAACATAACACAAAACATAACATAACATAAAACAACACAAAACATAACATAACACAAAACATAACATAACACAACACAAAACATAACAGAACTTAGAACATAACATAAAATAACACAACACAAAACATAACATAGCACAAAACATAACATAACAGAACACAAAACATAACATAACACAAAACTTAACATAACACAAAACATAACACAACACAAAACATAACACAACACAAACATAAAACAACACAAAACATAACACAAAACATAACATAACATAACACAAAACATAACATAACACAACACAAAACATAACATAACACAAAACATAACATAACACAAAACATAACATAACACAAAACATAACACGACACAATACATAACACAACACAAAACATAACATAACATAACACAAAACATAACATAACACAAAACATAACATAACACAAAACATAACACAACACAAAACATAACACAACACAAAACATAACATAGCACAACACAACACATAACATAACACAAAACATAACATAACACAAAACATAACATAACATAACATAACACAAAACATAACATAACATCACATAACACAACACAACACAAAACATAACACAACACAACACAAAACACAACACAACCCAAAACATAACATAACACAAAACATAACATAACATAACATAAAACAAAACATAATATAACATAACACAAAATATAACATAACACAAAACATAACATAACACAACACAAAACATAACACAACACAATACATAACACAACACAAAACATAACACAGCATAACACAAAACATAACATAACACAAAACATAACATAACACAAAACATAACATAACGTAACACAAAACAACATAACATAACACAAAACATAACATAACACAAAAAGTAACATAACATAACAAAACATAACATAACATAACACAAAATATAACATTACATAACACAAAACATAACATAACATAACACAAAACATAACATAACACAAAACATAACAATTCACAAAACATAACATAACATATTACAGAACATAACATAACACAACACATAACATAACACAAAACATAACATAACACAACACAAAACAACACAACACATAACATTACATAACACATAACATAACATATCATAACACAAAACATAACATAACACAACACAAAACATAACATAACATAACACAAAACACAACATAACATAGCACATAACATAACACAAAACATAACATAACACAAAACATAACATAACACATAACATAACACAACACAAAACATAACCTAACATAACATAACACATAACATAACATAACACAAAATATAACATAACATAACACAAAACATAACATAACACAAAACATAACATAACACAACACATAACATAACAACACAAAACATAACAAAACATAACACAAAACATAACACAACACAAAACATAACATAACATAACATAACACAAAACAAAACATAACATAACACAAAACATAACATAACACAACACATAACATAACACAAAACATAACATAACACAAAACATTACATAACACAACACAAAACATAACATAAAACAAAACATAACATAACATAACACAAAACATAACATAACACAAAACATAACATAACATAACACAACACAAAACATAACATAGCACAAAACATAACATAACACAACACATAACATAACACAAGACATAACATAACACAACATAACACAAAACATGACATAACATAAAACAAAACATAACATAACCTAAAACATAACATAACATAACACAAAACATAACATAACATAACACAAAACGTAACATAACACAAAACATAACATAACAAAACACAACACAACACAAAACATAACACAACACAACATAACATAACACAACACATAACACAAAGGATAACATAACACAAAACATAAAATAACATAACATAAAATAACACAACACAACACAAAACATAACACAACACAACACAAAGCACAACACAACACAAAACATAACATAACATAATATAACACAAAACATAACATAACATAACATAACACAAAACATAACATAACACAAAACGTAACATAACATAACACAAAACATCACATAATACATAACACAACATAACATAACACAAAACATAGCATAACACAAAACATAACGTAACACAAAACATAACATAACAAAAAACATAATAAAAACACAAAACATAACATAACACAACACAAATCAAAACATAACACAAAACATAACATAACACAACAGAAAACATAACACAAAACATAACATAACACATAACATAACATAACACAACACAAAACATAACATAACATAACACAAAACATAACATAACACAAAAAAAACATAACACAAAATATTACACAACACAAAACATAACACAACACAAAACATAAAATAACACAAAACATAACACAAAACATAACATAACACAAAACATAACATAACACAACACAAAACATAACATAAAACATATCATAACATAACAAAAAACATAACATAACACAAAACATAACATAACACAAAACATAACATAACACAACACAAAACATAACACAACATAACATAACACAACACAAAGCATAGCATAACACATAACATAACACAAAACATAACAACACAAAACAAAATATAATATAACACAGAACATAACATAACATAACACAACACAACACATAACATAACACAAAACATAACATATCACAACACAAAACATAACATAACACAACACAAAACATAACATAACATAACACAAAACATAACATAACATAACAATACATAACACAAAACATAACATAACATAACATAACACAAAACATGACATAACACAAAACATAACATAACACAACACAAAGCATAACACAACACAACACAAAACAAAATACAACACAACATAACATAACACAACACATAACACAATACATAACATAACACAAAACATAACATAACACAAAACATAACATAACACAAAACATAACATAACATAACACAAAACATAACATTCCAAAAAACATAACATAACACAAAAAATAACATAACATAACACAAAACATTACATAACACATAACATAACACAAAACATAACATAATACATAACACAAAACATAACGTAACACAAAACATAACATAACACAAAACATAACGAAACACAATACATAACATAACACAACACAAATCATAACATAACACAAAACATAACATAACATAAAACAACACAAAACATAACATAACACAAAACATAACATAACACAACACAAAACATAACAGAACTTAGAACATAACATAACATAACACAACACAAAATATATCATGGCACAAAACATAACATAACATAACACAAAACATAACATAACATAACACAAAACTTAACATAACACAAAACATAACACAACACAAAACATAACACAACACAAAACATAAAACAACACAAAACATAACACAAAACATAACATAACATAACACAAAACATAACATAACACAACACAAAACATAACATAACACAAAACATAACATAACACAAAACATAACATAACACAAAACATAACACGACACAATACATAACACAACACAAAACATAACATAACATAACACAAAACATAACATAACACAAAACATAACATAACACAAAACATAACATAACATAACACAAAACATAGCATAACATAACATAACATCACATAACACAACACAACACAAAACATAACACAACACAACACAAAACACAACACAACCAAAAACATAACATAACACAAAACATGACATAACATAACATAAAACAAAACATAATATAACATAACACAAAATATAACATAACACAAAACATAACATAACACAACACAAAACATAACACAACACAATACATAACACAACACAAAACATAACACAACATAACACAAAACATAACAGAACACAAAACATAACATAACACAAAACATAACATAACACAAAACAACATAACATAACACAAAACATAACATAACACAAAAAGTAACATAACACAAAACATAACATAACATAACACAAAATATAACATAACATAACACAAAACATAACATAACATAACACAAAACATAACATAACACAAAACATAACAATTCACAAAACATAACATAACATATTACAGAACATAACATAACACAACACATAACATAACACAAAACATAACATAACACAACACAAAACAACACAAAACATAACATTACATAACACATAACATAACATATCATAACACAAAACATAACATAACACAACACAAAACATAACATAACACAAAACACAACATAACATAGCACATAACATAACACAAAACATAACATAACACAAAACATAACATAACACATAACATAACACAACACAAAACATAACCTAACATAACATAACACATAACATAACACAAAATATAACATAACATAACACAAAACATAACATAACACAAAACATAACATAACACAACACAAAACATAACAACACAAAACATAACAAAACATAACACAAAACATAACACAACACAAAACATAACATAACATTACATAACACTAAACAAAACATAACATAACACAAAACATAACATAACACAACACATAACATAACACAAAACATAACATAACACAACACAAAACATAACACAAAACATAACATAACATAACACAACACAAAACGTAACATAACACAAAACATAACATACCACAACACAAAACATAACATAACATAACACAAAACATAACATAACATAACACAAAACATAACATAACATAACATAAAGCAAAACATAACATAACACAAAACATAACATAACGTAACACAACACTATACATAACATAACACATAACATGACATAACATAACACAAAATATAACATAACATAACACAAAACAAAACATAACACAAAACATAACACAACACAAAACATAACATAACATAACATAAAACATAACACAACACAAAACATAATATAACACAAAACACAACATAACACAAAACATAACATAACACAAAACATAACCTAACATAACACAAAACGTAACATAACATAACACAAAACATAACACAACACAATACATAACACAACACAAAACATAACATAACATAACACAAAACATAACATAACACAAAACATAACATAACAAAAAACATAACATTACACAAAATATAACATAACACATAACACAACATTACACAAAATATAACATAACACAACCGAAAACATAACATAACACAACTCATAACATAACACAAAACATAACATAACACAAAACATAACATATAATACAAAACATAACATAACACAACACAAAACATAACATAACACATAACATAACATAACAATAAACATAACATGACACAAACATAACATAACACAAAACATAACATAACATAACACAACACAATACATAACATAACATAACACAAGACATAACACAACATAACACAAAAATAACATAACACAAGACATAACATAACACAACATAACACAAAACATAACATAACACAAAACATAACATAACATAACATAACATAACACAAAACATAACATAACATTACACAAAACATAACATAACATAACACAAAACATAACAAACATAACATAACACAAAACATAACATAACCTAAAACATAACATAACATAACCTAAAACATAACATAACATAACCTAAAACATAACATAACATAACATAAAACATAACATAACACAAAACATAACATAACAAAACACAACAAAACATAACATAACATAACACAAAACATAACATAACACTAAACATAACATAACACAACACAAAACATAACACAACACAACAAAAAACTTAACACAACACAACACAAAACATAACATAACACAACACATAACATAACACAAAACATAACATAACACAAAACATAACATAAAACAACACATAACATAACATCACATAACACAACACAACACAAAACATAACACAACACAACACAAAACACAACACAACACAAAACATAACATAACATAAAGCAAAACATAACATAACATAACACACAACATAACATACACAACACAAAACATAACACAACACAAATCATAACACAACACAAAACATAACATAACACAAAACATAACATAACACAAAGCATAACATAACACAAAACATAACATAACATAACACAAAACATAACATAACATAACACAAAACATAACATAACACAAAACATAACATAACATAACACAAAATATAACATAAAATAACACAAAACATGACATAACCTAACACAAAACATAACATAACACAACACAAAGCATAACACAACACAACACAAAACATAACACAACACAAAACATAACACTTCCCAACACAAAACATAACACATCACAAGACATAACATAACATAACACAAAACATAACACAAAACATAACACATAACAAAACATAACATAACACAAAACACAACATAACACAAAACATAACATAACACAAAACATAACATAACACAAAACATAACATAACACAACACAAACCATAACATAACACAAAACATAACATAACACAGCACAAAACATAAGATAACATAACACAAAACATAGCATAACATAACTTAACATAACACAACACAAAAAATAACATAACACAAAACATAACATAACATAACACAACACAAAACATTACATAGCACAAAGGATAACACAACATAACACAAACCATAACACAACACAACACAAAACGTAACATACCATAACACAACACAAAACATAACATAACATAACACAAAACATAACATAACTAAAACATAAGATAACACAAAACAAAATATAACATAACACAAAACATAACATAACACAAAACATAACATAACACAACACAAAACATAACATAACACAAAACATAACATAACACAACACAAAACATAACATAACACAAAACATAACATACAACAAAACATAACATAACATGACACAAAACATAACATAACATAAAATAACACAAAACATAACATAACACAAAACATAACATAACATAACACAAAATATAACATAAGATAACACAAAACATCACATAACCTAACACAAAACATAACACAACACAATACATAACATAGCACAACACAAAACATAACACAACACAACACAAAACATAACACAACAAAAGACATAACATAACATAACACAAAACATAACACAAAACATAACACATAACAAAACATAACATAATACAAAACACAACATAAGACAAAACATAACATAACACAAAACATAACATAACACAAAACATAACATAACACAACACAAACCATAACATAACACAAAACATAACATAACACAACACAAAACATAACATAACACAAAGCATAACATAACACAACACAAAACATAACATAACATAACACAAAACATAACATAACATAACTTAACATAACACAACACAAAACATAACATAACACAAAACATAACATAACACAAAACATAACATAACACAAAGCATAACATAACACAAAACATAACATAACATAACGCAAAACATAACATAACATAACACAAAACATAACATAACACAAAACATAACATAACATAACATAACACAAAATATAACATAAGATAACACAAAACATCACATAACCTAACACAAAACATAACATAACACAACACAAAACATAACATAGCACAACACAAAACATAACACAACACAACACAAAACATAACACAACACAACACAAAACATAACACAACACAACACAAAACATAACACAACATAACATAAAGCAAAACATAACATAACACAAAACATAACATAACGTAACACAACACTATACATAACATAACACATAACATGACATAACATAACACAAAATATAACATAACATAACACAAAACAAAACATAACACAAAACATAACACAACACAAAACATAACATAACATAACACAAAACATAACACAACACAATACATAACACAACACAAAACATAACACAACATAACAAAAAACATAACATGACACAAAACATAACATAACACAAAACATAACATAACGTAACACAAAACAACATAACATAACACAAAACATAACATAACACAAAAAGTAACATAACATAACAAAACATAACATAACATAACACAAAATATAACATAACATAACACAAAACATAACATAACATAACACAAAACATAACATAACACAAAACATAACAATTCACAAAACATAACATAACATATTACAGAACATAACATAACACAACACATAACATAACACAAAACATAACATAACACAACACAAAACAACACAACACATAACATTACATAACACATAACATAACATATCATAACACAAAACATAACATAACACAACACAAAACATAACATAACATAACACAAAACACAACATAACATAGCACATAACATAACACAAAACATAACATAACACAAAACATAACATAACACATAACATAACACAACACAAAACATAACCTAACATAACATAACACATAACATAACATAACACAAAATATAACATAACATAACACAAAACATAACATAACACAAAACATAACATAACACAACACAAAACATAACAACACAAAACATAACAAAACATAACACAAAACATAACACAACACAAAACATAACATAACATAACATAACACAAAACAAAACATAACATAACACAAAACATAACATAACACAACACATAACATAACACAAAACATAACATAACACAAAACATTACATAACACAACACAAAACATAACATAAAACAAAACATAACATAACATAACACAAAACATAACATGACACAAAACATAACATAACACAAAACATAACATAACATAACACAACACAAAACATAACATAACATAGCACAAAACATAACATAACACAACACATAACATAACACAAGACATAACATAACACAACATAACACAAAACATGACATAACATAAAACAAAACATAACATAACCTAAAACATAACATAACATAACACAAAACATAACATAACATAACACAAAACGTAACATAACACAAAACATAACATAACAAAACACAACACAACACAAAACATAACACAACACAACATAACATAACACAACACATAACACAAAAGATAACATAACACAAAACATAAAATAACATAACATAAAATAACACAACACAACACAAAACATAACACAACACAACACAAAGCACAACACAACACAAAACATAACATAACATAATATAACACAAAACATAACATAACATAACATAACACAAAACATAACATAACACAAAACGTAACATAACATAACACAAAACATAACATAATACATAACACAACATAACATAACACAAAACATAGCATAACACAAAACATAACGTAACACAAAACATAACATAACAAAAAACATAATAAAAACACAAAACATAACATGACACAACACAAATCAAAACATAACACAAAACATAACATAACACAACAGAAAACATAACACAAAACATAACATAACACATAACATAACATAACACAACACAAAACATAACATAACATAACACAAAACATAACATAACACAAAAAAAACATAACACAAAATATTACACAACACAAAACATAACACAACACAAAACATAAAATAACACAAAACATAACACAAAACATAACATAACACAAAACATAACATAACACAACACAAAACATAACATAAAACATATCATAACATAACAAAAAACATAACATAACACAAAACATAACATAACACAAAACATAACATAACACAACACAAAACATAACACAACATAACATAACACAACACAAAGCATAGCATAACACATAACATAACACAAAACATAACAACACAAAACAAAACATAATATAACACAGAACATAACATAACATAACACAACACAACACATAACATAACACAAAACATAACATATCACAACACAAAACATAACATAACACAACACAAAACATAACATAACATAACACAAAACATAACATAACATAACAATACATAACACAAAACATAACATAACATAACATAACACAAAACATGACATAACACAAAACATAACATAACACAACACAAAGCATAACACAACACAACACAAAACAAAATACAACACAACATAACATAACACAACACATAACACAATACATAACATAACACAAAACATAACATAACACAAAACATAACATAACACAAAACATAACATAACATAACACAAAACATAACATTCCAAAAAACATAACATAACACAAAAAATAACATAACATAACACAAAACATTACATAACACATAACATAACACAAAACATAACATAATACATAACACAAAACATAACGTAACACAAAACATAACATAACACAAAACATAACGAAACACAATACATAACATAACACAACACAAATCATAACATAACACAAAACATAACATAACATAAAACAACACAAAACATAACATAACACAAAACATAACATAACACAACACAAAACATAACAGAACTTAGAACATAACATAACATAACACAACACAAAATATATCATGGCACAAAACATAACATAACATAACACAAAACATAACATAACATAACACAAAACTTAACATAACACAAAACATAACACAACACAAAACATAACACAACACAAAACATAAAACAACACAAAACATAACACAAAACATAACATAACATAACACAAAACATAACATAACACAACACAAAACATAACATAACACAAAACATAACATAACACAAAACATAACATAACACAAAACAAAACACGACACAATACATAACACAACACAAAACATAACATAACATAACACAAAACATAACATAACACAAAACATAACATAACACAAAACATAACATAACATAACACAAAACATAACATAACATAACATCACATAACACAACACAACACAAAACATAACACAACACAACACAAAACACAACACAACCAAAAACATAACATAACACAAAACATGACATAACATAACATAAAACAAAACATAATATAACATAACACAAAATATAACATAACACAAAACATAACATAACACAACACAAAACATAACACAACACAATACATAACACAACACAAAACATAACACAACATAACACAAAACATAACAGAACACAAAACATAACATAACACAAAACATAACATAACACAAAACAACATAACATAACACAAAACATAACATAACACAAAAAGTAACATAACATAACACAAAACATAACATAACATAACACAAAATATAACATAACATAACACAAAACATAACATAACATAACACAAAACATAACATAACACAAAACATAACAATTCACAAAACATAACATAACATATTACAGAACATAACATAACACAACACATAACATAACACAAAACATAACATAACACAACACAAAACAACACAAAACATAACATTACATAACACATAACATAACATATCATAACACAAAACATAACATAACACAACACAAAACATAACATAACACAAAACACAACATAACATAGCACATAACATAACACAAAACATAACATAACACAAAACATAACATAACACATAACATAACACAACACAAAACATAACCTAACATAACATAAAACATAACATAACACAAAATATAACATAACATAACACAAAACATAACATAACACAAAACATAACATAACACAACACAAAACATAACAACACAAAACATAACAAAACATAACACAAAACATAACACAACACAAAACATAACATAACATTACATAACACTAAACAAAACATAACATAACACAAAACATAACATAACACAACACATAACATAACACAAAACATAACATAACACAACACAAAACATAACACAAAACATAACATAACATAACACAACACAAAACGTAACATAACACAAAACATAACATACCACAACACAAAACATAACATAACATAACACAAAACATAACATAACATAACACAAAACATAACATAACATAACATAAAGCAAAACATAACATAACACAAAACATAACATAACGTAACACAACACTATACATAACATAACACATAACATGACATAACATAACACAAAATATAACATAACATAACACAAAACAAAACATAACACAAAACATAACACAACACAAAACATAACATAACATAACATAAAACATAACACAACACAAAACATAATATAACACAAAACACAACATAACACAAAACATAACATAACACAAAACATAACCTAACATAACACAAAACGTAACATAACATAACACAAAACATAACACAACACAATACATAACACAACACAAAACATAACATAACATAACACAAAACATAACATAACACAAAACATAACATAACAAAAAACATAACATTACACAAAATATAACATAACACATAACACAACATTACACAAAATATAACATAACACAACCGAAAACATAACATAACACAACTCATAACATAACACAAAACATAACATAACACAAAACATAACATATAATACAAAACATAACATAACACAACACAAAACATAACATAACACATAACATAACATAACAATAAACATAACATGACACAAACATAACATAACACAAAACATAACATAACATAACACAACACAAAACATAACATAACATAACACAAGACATAACACAACATAACACAAAAATAACATAACACAAGACATAACATAACACAACATAACACAAAACATAACATAACATAACATAACATAACACAAAACATAACATAACATTACACAAAACATAACATAACATAACACAAAACATAACAAACATAACATAACACAAAACATAACATAACCTAAAACATAACATAACATAACCTAAAACATAACATAACCTAAAACATAACATAACATAACATAAAACATAACATAACACAAAACATAACATAACAAAACACAACAAAACATAACATAACATAACACAAAACATAACATAACACTAAACATAACATAACACAACACAAAACATAACACAACACAACAAAAAACTTAACACAACACAACACAAAACATAACATAACACAACACATAACATAACACAAAACATAACATAACACAAAACATAACATAAAACAACACATAACATAACATCACATAACACAACACAACACAAAACATAACACAACACAACACAAAACAAAACACAACACAAAAATTAACATAACATAAAGCAAAACATAACATAACATAACACACAACATAACATACACAACACAAAACATAACACAACACAAAACATAACATAACACAAAACATAACATAACACAAAGCATAACATAACACAAAACATAACATAACATAACACAAAACATAACATAACATAACACAAAACATAACATAACACAAAACATAACATAACATAACACAAAATATAACATAAAATAACACAAAACATGACATAACCTAACACAAAACATAACATAACACAACACAAAGCATAACACAACACAACACAAAACATAACACAACACAAAACATAACACTTCCCAACACAAAACATAACACATCACAAGACATAACATAACATAACACAAAACATAACACAAAACATAACACATAACAAAACATAACATAACACAAAACACAACATAACACAAAACATAACATAACACAAAACATAACATAACACAAAACATAACAACACAACACAAACCATAACATAACACAAAACATAACATAACACAACACAAAACATAAGATAACATAACACAAAACATAGCATAACATAACTTAACATAACACAACACAAAAAATAACATAACACAAAACATAACATAACATAACACAACACAAAACATTACATAGCACAAAGGATAACACAACATAACACAAACCATAACACAACACAACACAAAACGTAACATACCATAACACAACACAAAACATAACATAACATAACACAAAACATAACATAACTAAAACATAAGATAACACAAAACAAAATATAACATAACACAAAACATAACATAACACAAAACATAACATAACACAACACAAAACATAACATAACACAAAACATAACATAACACAACACAAAACATAACATAACACAAAACATAACATACAACAAAACATAACATAACATAACACAAAACATAAAATAACATAAAATAACACAAAACATAACATAACACAAAACATAACATAACATAACACAAAATATAACATAAGATAACACAAAACATCACATAACCTAACACAAAACATAACACAACACAATACATAACATAGCACAACACAAAACATAACACAACACAACACAAAACATAACACAACACAAGACATAACATAACATAACACAAAACATAACACAAAACATAACACATAACAAAACATAACATAATACAAAACACAACATAAGACAAAACATAACATAACACAAAACATAACATAACACAAAACATAACATAACACAACACAAACCATAACATAACACAAAACATAACATAACACAACACAAAACATAACATAACACAAAACATAACATAACAAAACACAAAACATAACATAACATAACACAAAACATAACATAACATAACTTAACATAACACAACACAAAACATAACATAACACAAAACATAACATAACACAAAACATAACATAACACAAAGCATAACATAACACAAAACATAACATAACATAACGCAAAACATAACATAACATAACACAAAACATAACATTACACAAAACATAACATAACATAACACAAAATATAACATAAGATAACACAAAACATCACATAACCTAACACAAAACATAACATAACACAACACAAAACATAACATAGCACAATACAAAACATAACACAACACAACACAAAACATAACACAACACAACACAAAACATAACACAACACAACACAAAACATAACACAACATAACATAAAGCAAAACATAACATAACACAAAACATAACATAACGTAACACAACACTATACATAACATAACACATAACATGACATAACATAACACAAAATATAACATAACATAACACAAAACAAAACATAACACAAAACATAACACAACACAAAACATAACATAACATAACACAAAACATAACACAACACAAAACATAATATAACACAAAACATAACATAACACAAAACATAACATAACACAAAACATAACCTAACATAACACAAAACGTAACATAACATAACACAAAACATAACACAACACAATACATAACACAACACGAAACATAACATAACACAAAACATAACATAACACAAAACATAACATAACAAAAAACATAACATTACACAAAATATAACATAACACATAACACAACATTACACAAAATATAACATAACACAACACAAAACAACATAACACAACTCATAACATAACACAAAACATAACATAACACAAAACATAACATATAATACAAAACATAACATAAATCAACACAAAACATAACATAACACATAACATAACATAACACAAAACATAACATGACACAAACATAACATAACACAAAACATAACATAACATAACATAACACAACACAAAACATAACATAACATAACACAAGACATAACACAACATAACACAAAAATAACATAACACAAGACATAACATAACACAACATAACACAAAACATAACATAACACAAAACATAACATAACATAACATAACATAACACAAAACATAACATAACATTACACAAAACATAACATAACATAACACAAAACATAACAAACATAACATAACACAAAACATAACATAACACAACAAAACACATGACATAACACAAAACATAACATAACATAACACTAAACATAACATAACATAACACAAAACATAACATAACCTAAAACATAACATAACATAACCTAAAACATAACATAACCTAAAACATAACATAACATAACATAAAACATAACATAACACAAAACATAACATAACAAAACACAACAAAACATAACATAACATAACACAAAACATAACACAAAACATAACATAACACAACACAAAACATAACACAACACAACAAAAAACTTAACACAACACAACACAAAACATAACATAACACAACACATAACATAACACAAAACATAACATAACACAAACCATAACATAAAACAACACATAACATAACATCACATAACACAACACAACACAAAACATAACACAACACAACACAAAACACAACACAACACAAAACATAACATAACATAAAGCAAAACATAACATAACATAACACACAACATAACATACACAACACAAAACATAACACAACACAAAACATAACACAACACAAAACATAACATAACACAAAACATAACATAACACAAAGCATAACATAACACAAAACATAAAATAACATAACACAAAACATAACATAACATAACACAAAATATAACATAAGAAAACACAAAACATGACATAACCTAACACAGAACATAACATAACACAACACAAAGCATAACACAACACAACACAAAACATAACACAACACAACACAAAACATAACACAACACAACACAAAACATAACACAACACAAGACATAACATAACATAACACAAAACATAACACAAAACATAACACATAACAAAACATAACATAATACAAAACACAACATAACACAAAACATAACATAACACAAAACATAACATAACACAGCACAAACCATAACATAACACAAAACATAACATAACACAACACAAAACATAACACAACATAACATAACACAACACAAAGCATAGCATAACACATAACATAACACAAAACATAACAACACAAAACAAAACATAATATAACACAGAACATAACATAACATAACACAACACAACACATAACATAACACAAAACATAACATATCACAACACAAAACATAACATAACACAACACAAAACATAACATAACATAACACAAAACATAACATAACATAACAATACATAACACAAAACATAACATAACATAACATAACACAAAACATGACATAACACAAAACATAACATAACACAACACAAAGCATAACACAACACAACAAAAAACAAAATACAACACAACATAACATAACACAACACAAAACACAATACATAACATAACACAAAACATAACATAACACAAAACATAACATAACACAAAACATAACATAACATAACACAAAACATAACATTCCAAAAAACATAACATAACACAAAAAATAACATAACATAACACAAAACATTACATAACACATAACATAACACAAAACATAACATAATACATAACACAAAACATAACGTAACACAAAACATAACATAACACAAAACATAACGAAACACAATACATAACATAACACAACACAAATCATAACATAACACAAAACATAACATAACATAAAACAACACAAAACATAACATAACACAAAACATAACATAACACAACACAAAACATAACAGAACTTAGAACATAACATAACATAACACAACACAAAATATATCATGGCACAAAACATAACATAACATAACACAAAACATAACATAACATAACACAAAACTTAACATAACACAAAACATAACACAACACAAAACATAACACAACACAAAACATAAAACAACACAAAACATAACACAAAACATAACATAACATAACACAAAACATAACATAACACAACACAAAACATAACATAACACAAAACATAACATAACACAAAACATAACATAACACAAAACATAACACGACACAATACATAACACAACACAAAACATAACATAACATAACACAAAACATAACATAACACAAAACATAACATAACACAAAACATAACATAACATAACACAAAACATAACATAACATAACATAACATCACATAACACAACACAACACAAAACATAACACAACACAACACAAAACACAACACAACCAAAAACATAACATAACACAAAACATGACATAACATAACATAAAACAAAACATAATATAACATAACACAAAATATAACATAACACAAAACATAACATAACACAACACAAAACATAACACAACACAATACATAACACAACACAAAACATAACACAACATAACACAAAACATAACAGAACACAAAACATAACATAACACAAAACATAACATAACACAAAACAACATAACATAACACAAAACATAACATAACACAAAAAGTAACATAACATAACACAAAACATAACATAACATAACACAAAATATAACATAACATAACACAAAACATAACATAACATAACACAAAACATAACATAACACAAAACATAACAATTCACAAAACATAACATAACATATTACAGAACATAACATAACACAACACATAACATAACACAAAACATAACATAACACAACACAAAACAACACAAAACATAACATTACATAACACATAACATAACATATCATAACACAAAACATAACATAACACAACACAAAACATAACATAACACAAAACACAACATAACATAGCACATAACATAACACAAAACATAACATAACACAAAACATAACATAACACATAACATAACACAACACAAAACATAACCTAACATAACATAACACATAACATAACACAAAATATAACATAACATAACACAAAACATAACATAACACAAAACATAACATAACACAACACAAAACATAACAACACAAAACATAACAAAACATAACACAAAACATAACACAACACAAAACATAACATAACATTACATAACACTAAACAAAACATAACATAACACAAAACATAACATAACACAACACATAACATAACACAAAACATAACATAACACAACACAAAACATAACACAAAACATAACATAACATAACACAACACAAAACGTAACATAACACAAAACATAACATACCACAACACAAAACATAACATAACATAACACAAAACATAACATAACATAACACAAAACATAACATAACATAACATAAAGCAAAACATAACATAACACAAAACATAACATAACGTAACACAACACTATACATAACATAACACATAACATGACATAACATAACACAAAATATAACATAACATAACACAAAACAAAACATAACACAAAACATAACACAACACAAAACATAACATAACATAACATAAAACATAACACAACACAAAACATAATATAACACAAAACACAACATAACACAAAACATAACATAACACAAAACATAACCTAACATAACACAAAACGTAACATAACATAACACAAAACATAACACAACACAATACATAACACAACACAAAACATAACATAACATAACACAAAACATAACATAACACAAAACATAACATAACAAAAAACATAACATTACACAAAATATAACATAACACATAACACAACATTACACAAAATATAACATAACACAACCGAAAACATAACATAACACAACTCATAAAATAACACAAAACATAACATAACACAAAACATAACATATAATACAAAACATAACATAACACAACACAAAACATAACATAACACATAACATAACATAACAATAAACATAACATGACACAAACATAACATAACACAAAACATAACATAACATAACACAACACAAAACATAACATAACATAACACAAGACATAACACAACATAACACAAAAATAACATAACACAAGACATAACATAACACAACATAACACAAAACATAACATAACACAAAACATAACATAACATAACATAACATAACACAAAACATAACATAACATTACACAAAACATAACATAACATAACACAAAACATAACAAACATAACATAACACAAAACATAACATAACCTAAAACATAACATAACATAACCTAAAACATAACATAACCTAAAACATAACATAACATAACATAAAACATAACATAACACAAAACATAACATAACAAAACACAACAAAACATAACATAACATAACACAAAACATAACATAACACTAAACATAACATAACACAACACAAAACATAACACAACACAACAAAAAACTTAACACAACACAACACAAAACATAACATAACACAACACATAACATAACACAAAACATAACATAACACAAAACATAACATAAAACAACACATAACATAACATCACATAACACAACACAACACAAAACATAACACAACACAACACAAAACACAACACAACACAAAACATAACATAACATAAAGCAAAACATAACATAACATAACACACAACATAACATACACAACACAAAACATAACACAACACAAAACATAACACAACACAAAACATAACATAACACAAAACATAACATAACACAAAGCATAACATAACACAAAACATAACATAACATAACACAAAACATAACATAACATAACACAAAACATAACATAACACAAAACATAACATAACATAACACAAAATATAACATAATATAACACAAAACATGACATAACCTAACACAAAACATAACATAACACAACACAAAGCATAACACAACACAACACAAAACATAACACAACACAAAACATAACACTTCCCAACACAAAACATAACACATCACAAGACATAACATAACATAACACAAAACATAACACAAAACATAACACATAACAAAACATAACATAACACAAAACACAACATAACACAAAACATAACATAACACAAAACATAACATAACACAAAACATAACATAACACAACACAAACCATAACATAACACAAAACATAACATAACACAACACAAAACATAAGATAACATAACACAAAACATAGCATAACATAACTTAACATAACACAACACAAAAAATAACATAACACAAAACATAACATAACATAACACAACACAAAACATTACATAGCACAAAGGATAACACAACATAACACAAACCATAACACAACACAACACAAAACGTAACATACCATAACACAACACAAAACATAACATAACATAACACAAAACATAACATAACTAAAACATAAGATAACACAAAACAAAATATAACATAACACAAAACATAACATAACACAAAACATAACATAACACAACACAAAACATAACATAACACAAAACATAACATAACACAACACAAAACATAACATAACACAAAACATAACATACAACAAAACATAACATAACATAACACAAAACATAACATAACATAAAATAACACAAAACATAACATAACACAAAACATAACATAACATAACACAAAATATAACATAAGATAACACAAAACATCACATAACCTAACACAAAACATAACACAACACAATACATAACATAGCACAACACAAAACATAACACAACACAACACAAAACATAACACAACACAAGACATAACATAACATAACACAAAACATAACACAAAACATAACACATAACAAAACATAACATAATACAAAACACAACATAAGACAAAACATAACATAACACAAAACATAACATAACACAAAACATAACATAACACAACACAAACCATAACATAACACAAAACATAACATAACACAACACAAAACATAACATAACACAAAACATAACATAACACAACACAAAACATAACATAACATAACACAAAACATAACATAACATAACTTAACATAACACAACACAAAACATAACATAACACAAAACATAACATAACACAAAACATAACATAACACAAAGCATAACATAACACAAAACATAACATAACATAACGCAAAACATAACATAACATAACACAAAACATAACATAACACAAAACATAACATAACATAACACAAAATATAACATAAGATAACACAAAACATCACATAACCTAACACAAAACATAACATAACACAACACAAAACATAACATAGCACAACACAAAACATAACACAACACAACACAAAACATAACACAACACAACACAAAACATAACACAACACAACACAAAACATAACACAACATAACATAAAGCAAAACATAACATAACACAAAACATAACATAACGTAACACAACACTATACATAACATAACACATAACATGACATAACATAACACAAAATATAACATAACATAACACAAAACAAAACATAACACAAAACATAACACAACACAAAACATAACATAACATAACACAAAACATAACACAACACAAAACATAATATAACACAAAACATAACATAACACAAAACATAACATAACACAAAACATAACCTAACATAACACAAAACGTAACATAACATAACACAAAACATAACACAACACAATACATAACACAACACGAAACATAACATAACACAAAACATAACATAACACAAAACATAACATAACAAAAAACATAAAATTACACAAAATATAACATAACACATAACATAACATTACACAAAATATAACATAACACAACACAAAACAACATAACACAACTCATAACATAACACAAAACATAACATAACACAAAACATAACATATAATACAAAACATAACATAACACAACACAAAACATAACATAACACATAACATAACATAACACAAAACATAACATGACACAAACATAACATAACACAAAACATAACATAACATAACATAACACAACACAAAACATAACATAACATAACACAAGACATAACACAACATAACACAAAAATAACATAACACAAGACATAACATAACACAACATAACACAAAACATAACATAACACAAAACATAACATAACATAACATAACATAACATAACATAACACAAAACATAACATAACATTACACAAAACATAACATAACATAACACAAAACATAACAAACATAACATAACACAAAACATAACATAACACAACACAACACATAACATAACACAAAACATAACATAACATAACACTAAACATAACATAACATAACACAAAACATAACATAACCTAAAACATAACATAACATAACCTAAAACATAGCATAACCTAAAACATAACATAACATAACATAAAACATAACATAACACAAAACATAACATAACAAAACACAACAAAACATAACATAACATAACACAAAACATAACACAAAACATAACATAACACAACACAAAACATAACACAACACAACAAAAAACTTAACACAACACAACACAAAACATTACATAACACAACACATAACATAACACAAAACATAACATAACACAAACCATAACATAAAACAACACATAACATAACATCACATAACACAACACAACACAAAACATAACACAACACAACACAAAACACAACACAACACAAAACATAACATAACATAAAGCAAAACATAACATAACATAACACACAACATAACATACACAACACAAAACATAACACAACACAAAACATAACACAACACAAAACATAACATAACACAAAACATAACATAACACAAAGCATAACATAACACAAAACATAAAATAACATAACACAAAACATAACATAACATAACACAAAATATAACATAAGAAAACACAAAACATGACATAACCTAACACAGAACATAACATAACACAACACAAAGCATAACACAACACAACACAAAACATAACACAACACAACACAAAACATAACACAACACAACACAAAACATAACACAACACAAGACATAACATAACATAACACAAAACATAACACAACATAACACATAACAAAACATAACATAATACAAAACACAACATAACACAAAACATAACATAACACAAAACATAACATAACACAGCACAAACCATAACATAACACAAAACATAACATAACACAACACAAAACATAAGATAACATA
Source organism: Tenodera sinensis (assembly GCA_030765045.1). Taxonomy (NCBI): domain Eukaryota; kingdom Metazoa; phylum Arthropoda; class Insecta; order Mantodea; family Mantidae; genus Tenodera; species Tenodera sinensis. Next base: position 32,959,320 of record CM060971.1, read on the forward strand.
ACACAAAACATAGCATAACATAACTTAACTAAACACAACACAAAACATAACATAACACAAAACATAACATAACACAACACAAAACATTACATAGCACAAAGGATAACATAACATAACACAAAACATAACACAACACAACACAAAACGTAACATACCATAACACAACACAAAACATAACATAACATAACACAAAACATAACATAACACAAAACATAACATAACACAAAACATAACATAACACAAAACATAACATAACATAAAATAACACAAAACATAACATAACACAAAACATAACATAACATAACACAAAATATAACATAAGATAACACAAAACATCACATAACCTAACACAAAACATAACATAACACAACACAAAACATAACATAGCACAACACAAAACATAACACAACACAACACAAAACATAACACAACACAACACAAAACATAACACAACACAACACAAAACATAACACAACACAAGAGATAACATAACATAACACAAAACATAACACAAAACATAACATATAACAAAACATAACATAATACAAAACACAACATAAGACAAAACATAACATAACACAAAACATAACATAACACAAAACATAACATAACACAACACAAACCATAACATAACACAAAACATAACATAACACAAAACATAACATAAAACAACACATAACATAACATCACATAACACAACACAACACAAAACATAACATAACATAAAGCAAAACATAACATAACATAACACACAACATAACATACACAACACAAAACATAACACAACACAAAACATAACACAACACAAAACATAACATAACACAAAACATAACATAACACAAAGCATAACATAACACAAAACATAACATAACATAACACAAAACATAACATAACATAACACAAAACATAACATAACACAAAACATAACATAACATAACACAAAATATAACATAAGATAACACAAAACATGACATAACCTAACACAAAACATAACCTAACACAACACAAAGCATAACACAACACAACACAAAACATAACACAACACAACACAAATTATAACACTTCCCAACACAAAACATAACACAACACAAGACATAACATAACATAACACAAAACATAACACATAACAAAACATAACATAACACAAAACACAACATAACACAAAACGTAACATAACACAAAACATAACATAACACAAAACATAACATAACACAACACAAACCATAACATAACACAAAACATAACATAACACAACACAAAACATAAGATAACATAACACAAAACATAGCATAACATAACTTAACATAACACAACACAAAAAATAACATAACACAAAACATAACATAACACAACACAAAACATTACATAGCACAAAGGATAACATAACATAACACAAAACATAACACAACACAACACAAAACGTAACATACCATAACACAACACAAAACATAACATAACATAACACAAAACATAACATAACACAAAACATAAGATAACAAAAAACAAAACATAACATAACACAAAACATAACATAACACAAAACATAACATAACACAACACAAAACATAACATAACACAAAACATAACATAACACAACACAAAACATAACATAACACAAAACATAACATACAACAAAACATAACATAACATAACACAAAACATAACATAACATAAAATAACACAAAACATAACATAACACAAAACATAACATAACATAACACAAAATATAACATAAGATAACACAAAACATCACATAACCTAACACAAAACATAACACAACACAATACATAACATAGCACAACACAAAACATAACACAACACAACACAAAACATAACACAACACAAGACATAACATAACATAACACAAAACATAACACAAAACATAACACATAACAAAACATAACATAATACAAAACACAACATAACACAAAACATAACATAACACAAAACATAACATAACACAACACAAACCATAACATAACACAAAACATAACATAACACAACACAAAACATAACATAACACAAAACATAACATAACACAACACAAAACATAACATAACATAACACAAAACATAACATAACATAACTTAACATAACACAACACAAAACATAACATAACACAAAACATAACATAACACAAAACATAACATAACACAAAGCATAACATAACACAAAACATAACATAACATAACGCAAAACATAACATAACATAACACAAAACATAACATAACACAAAACATAACATAACATAACACAAAATATAACATAAGATAACACAAAACATCAGATAACCTAACACAAAACATAACATAACACAACACAAAACATAACATAGCACAACACAAAACATAACACAACACAAAACATAACACAACACAACACAAAACATAACACAACACAACACAAAACATAACACAACATAACATAAAGCAAAACATAACATAACACAAAACATAACATAACGTAACACAACACTATACATAACATAACACATAACATGACATAACATAACACAAAATATAACATAACATAACACAAAACAAAACATAACACAAAACATAACACAACACAAAACATAACATAACATAACACAAAACATAACACAACACAAAACATAATATAACACAAAACATAACATAACACAAAACATAACATAACACAAAACATAACCTAACATAACACAAAACGTAACATAACATAACACAAAACATAACACAACACAATACATAACACAACACAAAACATAACATAACACAAAACATAACATAACACAAAACATAACATAACAAAAAACATAACATTACACAAAATATAACATAACACATAACATAACATTACACAAAATATAACATAACACAACACAAAACAACATAACACAACTCATAACATAACACAAAACATAACATAACACAAAACATAACATATAATACAAAACATAACATAACACAACACAAAACATAACATAACACATAACATAACATAACACAAAACATAACATGACACAAACATAACATAACACAAAACATAACATAACATAACATAACACAAAACATAACATAACATAACACAAGACATAACACAACATAACACAAAAATAACATAACACAAGACATAACATAACACAACATACCACAAAACATAACATAACACAAAACATAACATAACATAACATAACACAAAACATAACATAACATTACACAAAACATAACATAACACAAAACATAACAAACATAACATAACACAAAACATAACATAACACAACACAACACATAACATAACACAAAACATAACATAACATTACACTAAACATAACATAACATAACACAAAACATAACATAACCTAAAACATAACATAACATAACCTAAAACATAACATAACCTAAAACATAACATAACATAAAACATAACATAACACAAAACATAAAATAACAAAACACAACAAAACATAACATAACATAACACAAAACATAACACAAAACATATCATAACACAACACAAAACATAACACAACACAACAAAAAACTTAACACAACACAACACAAAACATAACATAACACAACACATAACATAACACAAAACATAACATAACACAAAACATAACATAAAACAACACATAACATAACATCACATAACACAACACAAAACAAAACATAACACAACTCAACACAAAACACAACACAACACAAAACATAACATAACATAAAGCAAAACATAACATAACATAACACACAACATAACATACACAACACAAAACATAACACAACACAAAACATAACACAACACAAAACATAACATAACACAAAACATAACATAACACAAAGCATAACATAACACAAAACATAACATAACATAACACAAAACATAACATAACATAACACAAAATATAACATAAGAAAACACAAAACATGACATAACCTAACACAGAACATAACATAACACAACACAAAGCATAACACAACACAACACAAAACATAACACAACACAACACAAAACATAACACAACACAACACAAAACATAACACAACACAAGACATAACATAACATAACACAAAATATAACACAAAACATAACACATAACAAAACATAACATAATACTAAACACAACATAACACAAAACATAACATAACACAAAACATAACATAACACAACACAAACCATAACATAACACAAAACATAACATAACACAACACAAAACATAAGATAACATAACACAAAACATAGCATAACATAACTTAACATAACACAACACAAAACATAACATAACACAAAACATAACATAACACAACACAAAACATTACATAGCACAAAGGATAACATAACATAACACAAAACATAACACAACACAACACAAAACGTAACATACCATAACACAACACAAAACATAACATAACATAACACAAAACATAACATAACACAAAACATAAGATAACACAAAACAAAACATAACATAACACAAAACATAACATAACACAAAACATAACATAACACAACACAAAACATAACATAACACAAAACATAACATAACACAACACAAAACATAACATAACACAAAACATAACATAACACAAAACATAACATAACATAAAATAACACAAAACATAACATAACACAAAACATAACATAACATAACACAAAATATAACATAAGATAACACAAAACATCACATAACCTAACACAAAACATAACATAACACAACACAAAACATAACATAGCACAACACAAAACATAACACAACACAACACAAAACATAACACAACACAACACAAAACATAACACAACACAACACAAAACATAACACAACACAAGACATAACATAACACAAAACATAACACAAAACATAACACATAACAAAACATAAGATAATACAAAACACAACATAAGACAAAACATAACATAACACAAAACATAACATAACACAAAACATAACATAACACAACACAAACCATAACATAACACAAAACATAACATAACACAACACAAAACATAACATAACATAACACAAAACATAACATAACATAACTTAATATAACACAACACAAAACATAACATAACACAAAACATAACATAACACAAAACATAACATAACACAAAACATAACATAACACAAAACATAACATAACACAAAGCTTAACATAACACAAAACATAACATAACATAACGCAAAACATAACATAACATAACACAAAACATAACATAACACAAAACATAACATAACACAAAACATAACATAACATAACACAAAATATAACATAAGATAACACAAAACATCACATAACCTAACACAAAACATAACATAACACAACACAAAACATAACATAGCACAACACAAAACATAACACAACACAACACAAAACATAACACAACACAAAACAAAACATAACACAACACAACACAAAACATAACACAACACAACACATAACATAACATAACACAAAACATAACACAAAACATAACACATAACAAAACATAACATAATACAAAACACAACATAAGACAAAACATAACATAACACAAAACATAACATAACACAAAACATAACATAACACAACACAAACCATAACATAACACAAAACATAACATAACACAACACAAAACATAACATAACATAACACAAAACATAACATAACATAACTTAACATAACACAACACAAAACATAACATAACACAAAACATAACATAACACAACACAAAACATTAGATAACACAAAAGATAACATAACATAACACAAAACATAACACAACACAACACAAAACGTAACATAACATAACACAACACACAACATATATTAACATAACACAAAACATAACATAACACAAAACATAAGATAACACAAAACAAAACATAACATAACACAAAACATAACATAACTAAAAACATAACATAACACAACACAAAACATAACATAACACAAAACATAACATAACACAACACAAAACATAAATAACACAAAACATAACATAACATAACACAAAACATAACATAACATAACACAAAACATAACATAACATAAAATAAGACAAAACATAACATAACATAACACAAAACATAACATTACATAACACAAAACATAACATAACATAACATAACACAAAACATAACATAACATAACACAAAACATAACATAACATAACACAAAACATAACATATCACAACACAAAGAATAACATAACACAATACATAACATAACGTACCACAAAAAATAACATAACACAACACATCACATAACACAACACAAAACATAACATATCACAAAATATAACATAACACAAAACATAACATAACATAACACAACACAAAACATAACATAACATAACACAAAACATAACATAACATAACACAAAACATAACACAAAACATAACATAACACAAAACATAACATAACAAAGCACAACACAAAACATAACATAACACAACACAAAACATAACATAGCATAACACAAAACATACAATAACATAACACAAAACATAACATAACACAACACAAAACATAACATAACACAAAACATAACATAACACAAAACAAAACATAACACAACAAAACACAAAACATAACACAACACAACACAAAACATAACATAACACAACACATAACATAACATGACACAAAACATAACATAACACAAAACAACATAACGCAACACATAACATAACACAAAACATAACATAACACAAAACATAACATAACATAACACAAAACATAACATAACACAAAACATAACATAACATAACACAAAACATAACATAACCTAAAACATAACATAACACAAAACATAACATAACACAAAACATAACATAACACAACACAAAACATAACATAACATGACACAAAACATAACATAACATAAAACAAAACATAACATAACACAACACAAAACATAACATAACATAGCACATAACATAACATAACACAAAATATAACATAACATAACACAAAACATAACATAACAAAAAACATAACATAACACAACACAAAACATAACACAACACACTACAAAACATAACACAACACAAAACATAACATAACATAACACAAAACATATCACAACACAAAACATAATATAACACAAAACATAACACAAAACATAACATAACTCAAAACATAACCTAACGTAACACAAAACGTAACATAACATACCACAAAACATAACACGACACAATACATAACAACACAAAACAACATAACATAAAACATAATGTAACACAAAACATAACTTAACACAAGACATAACATAACACATCACAAAACATAACACAACACAAAAAAAACTTAACACAAAACAACACAAAACATAACATAACACAACACAACTCATAACATAACACAAAACATAACATAACACAACACAAAGCATAACATAATATAACATGACATAACACAACACAACACAAAAACATAACACAACACAACACAAAACACAACACAACACAAAACATAACATAACACAAAACATAACATAACATAACACAAAACATAATATAACATAACACAAAATATAACATAACACAAAACATAACATAACACAACACAAAACATAACACAACACAATACATAACACAACACAAAACATAACACAACATAACACAAAACATAACAGAACACAAAACATAACATAACACAAAACATAACATAACCAAACACAAAACAACATAACATAACACAAAACATAACATAACACAAAACATAACATAACATAACACAAAACATAACATAACAAAACACATAACATAACACAACACAAAACATAACACAACACAAGACATAACATAACATAACACAAAACATAACACAAAACATAACATATAACAAAACATAACATAATACAAAACACAACATAAGACAAAACATAACATAACACAAAACATAACATAACACAAAACATAACATAACACAACACAAACCATAACATAACACAAAACATAACATAACACAACACAGAACATAACATAACACAAAACATAACATAACACAACACAAAACATAACATAACATAACACAAAACATAACATAACATAACTTAACATAACACAACACAAAACATAACAAAACACAAAACATAACATAACACAAAACATAACATAACACAAAGCATAACATAACACAAAACATAACATAACATAACGCAAAACATAACATAACATAACACAAAACATAACATAACACAAAACATAACATAACATAACACAAAATATAACATAAGATAACACAAAACATCACATAACCTAACACAAAACATAACATAACACAACACAAAACATAACATAGCACAACACAAAACATAACACAACACAACACAAAAAATAACACAACACAACACAAAACATAACACAACACAACACAAAACATAACACAACATAACATAAAGCAAAACATAACATAACACAAAACATAACATAACGTAACACAACACTATACATAACATAACACATAACATGACATAACATAACACAAAATATAACATAACATAACACAAAACAAAACATAACACAAAACATAACACAACACAAAACATAACATAACATAACACAAAACATAACACAACACAAAACATAATATAACACAAAACATAACATAACACAAAACATAACATAACACAAAACATAACCTAACATAACACAAAACGTAACATAACATAACACAAAACATAACACAACACAATACATAACACAACACGAAACATAACATAACACAAAACATAACATAACACAAAACATAACATAACAAAAAACATAACATTACACAAAATATAACATAACACATAACATAACATTACACAAAATATAACATAACACAACACAAAACAACATAACACAACTCATAACATAACACAAAACATAACATAACACAAAACATAACATATAATACAAAACATAACATAACACAACACAAAACATAACATAACACATAACATAACATAACACAAAACATAACATGACACAAACATAACATAACACAAAACATAACATAACATAACATAACACAACACAAAACATAACATAACATAACACAAGACATAACACAACATAACACAAAAATAACATAACACAAGACATAACATAACACAACATAACACAAAACATAACATAACACAAAACATAACATAACATAACATAACATAACATAACACAAAACATAACATAACATTACACAAAACATAGCATAACATAACACAAAACATAACAAACATAACATAACACAAAACATAACATAACACAACACAACACATAACATAACACAAAACATAACATAACATAACACTAAACATAACATAACATAACACAAAACATAACATAACCTAAAACATAACATAACATAACCTAAAACATAACTTAACCTAAAACATAACATAACATAACATAAAACATAACATAACACAAAACATAACATAACAAAACACAACAAAACATAACATAACATAACACAAAACATAACACAAAACATAACATAACACAACACAAAACATAACACAACACAACAAAAAACTTAACACAACACAACACAAAACATAACATAGCACAACACATAACATAACACAAAACATAACATAACTCAAACCATAACATAAAACAACACATAACATAACATCACATAACACAACACAACACAAAACATAACACAACACAACACAAAACACAACACAACACAAAACATAACATAACATAAAGCAAAACATAACATAACATAACACACAACATAACATACACAACACAAAACATAACACAACACAAAACATAACACAACACAAAACATAACATAACACAAAAAATAACATAACACAAAGCATAACATAACACAAAACATAACATAACATAACACAAAACATAACATAACATAACACAAAATATAACATAAGAAAACACAAAACATGACATAACCTAACACAGAACATAACATAACACAACACAAAGCATAACACAACACAACACAAAACATAACACAACACAACACAAAACATAACACAACACAACACAAAAGATAACACAACACAAGACATAACATAACATAACACAAAACATAACACAAAACATAACACATAACAAAACATAACATAATACAAAACACAACATAACACAAAACATAACATAACACAAAACATAACATAACACAGCACAAACCATAACATAACACAAAACATAACATAACACAACACAAAACATAAGATAACATAACACAAAACATAGCATAACATAACTTAACATAACACAACACAAAACATAACATAACACAAAACATAACATAACACAACACAAAACATTACATAGCACAAAGGATAACATAACATAACACAAAACATAACACAACACAACACAAAACGTAACATACCATAACACAACACAAAACATAACATAACATAACACAAAACATAACATAACACAAAACATAACATAACACAAAACATAACATAACATAACACAAAACATAACATAACATAAAATAACACAAAACATAACATAACACAAAACATAACATAACATAACACAAAATATAACATAAGATAACACAAAACATCACATAACCTAACACAAAACATAACATAACACAACACAAAACATAACATAGCACAACACAAAACATAACACAACACAACACAAAACATAACACAACACAACACAAAACATAACACAACACAACACAAAACATAACACAACACAAGAGATAACATAACATAACACAAAACATAACACAAAACATAACATATAACAAAACATAACATAATACAAAACACAACATAAGACAAAACATAACATAACACAAAACATAACATAACACAAAACATAACATAACACAACACAAACCATAACATAACACAAAACATAACATAACACAAAACATAACATAAAACAACACATAACATAACATCACATAACACAACACAACACAAAGCATAACATAACATAAAGCAAAACATAACATAACATAACACACAACATAACATACACAACACAAAACATAACACAACACAAAACATAACACAACACATAACATAACACAAAACATAACATAACACAAAGCATAACATAACACAAAACATAACATAACACAAAACATAACATAACATAACACAAAACATAACATAACACAAAACATAACATAACATAACACAAAATATAACATAAGATAACACAAAACATGACATAACCTAACACAAAACATAACATAACACAACACAAAGCATAACACAACACAACACAAAACATAACACAACACAACACAAATTATAACACTTCCCAACACAAAACATAACACAACACGAGACATAAATAACATAACACAAAACATAACACAAAACATAACACATAACAAAACATAACATAACACAAAACACAACATAACACAAAACATAACATAACACAAAACATAACATAACACAAAACATAACATAACACAACACAAACCATAACATAACACAAAACATAACATAACACAACACAAAACATAAGATAACATAACACAAAACATAGCATAACTTAACTTAACATAACACAACACAAAAAATAACATAACACAAAACATAACATAACACAACACAAAACATTACATAGCACAAAGGATAACATAACATAACACAAAACATAACACAACACAACACAAAACGTAACATACCATAACACAACACAAAACATAACATAACATAACACAAAACATAACATAACACAAAACATAAGATAACACAAAACAAAACATAACATAACACAAAACATAACATAACACAAAACATAACATAACACAACACAAAACATAACATAACACAAAACATAACATAACACAACACAAAACATAACATAACACAAAACATAACATACAACAAAACATAACATAACACAAAACATAACATAACATAAAATAACACAAAACATAACATAACACAAAACATAACATAACATAACACAAAATATAACATAAGATAACACAAAACATCACATAACCTAACACAAAACATAACACAACACAATACATAACATAGCACAACACAAAACATAACACAACACAACACAAAACATAACACAACACAAGACATAACATAACATAACACAAAACATAACACAAAACATAACACATAACAAAACATAACATAATACAAAACACAACATAAGACAAAACATAACATAACACAAAACATAACATAACACAAAACATAACATAACACAACACAAACCATAACATAACACAAAACATAACATAACACAACACAAAACATAACATAACACAAAACATAACATAACACAACACAAAACATAACATAACATAACACAAAACATAACATAACATAACTTAACATAACACAACACAAAACATAACATAACACAAAACATAACATAACACAAAACATAACATAACACAAAGCATAACATAACACAAAACATAACATAACGCAAAACATAACATAACATAACACAAAACATAACATAACACAAAACATAACATAACACAAAATATAACATAAGATAACACAAAACATCAGATAACCTAACACAAAACATAACATAACACAACACAAAACATAACATAGCACAACACAAAACATAACACAACACAAAACATAACACAACACAACACAAAACATAACACAACACAACACAAAACATAACACAACATAACATAAAGCAAAACATAACATAACACAAAACATAACATAACGTAACACAACACTATACATAACATAACACATAACATGACATAACATAACACAAAATATAACATAACATAACACAAAACAAAACATAACACAAAACATAACACAACACAAAACATAACATAACATAACACAAAACATAACACAACACAAAACATAATATAACACAAAACATAACATAACACAAAACATAACATAACACAAAACATAACCTAACATAACACAAAACGTAACATAACATAACACAAAACATAACACAACACAATACATAACACAACACAAAACATAACATAACACAAAACATAACATAACACAAAACATAACATAACAAAAAACATAACATTACACAAAATATAACATAACACATAACATAACATTACACAAAATATAACATAACACAACACAAAACAACATAACACAACTCATAACATAACACAAAACATAACATAACACAAAACATAACATATAATACAAAACATAACATAACACAACACAAAACATAACATAACACATAACATAACATAACACAAAACATAACATGACACAAACATAACATAACACAAAACATAACATAACATAACATAACACAAAACATAACATAACATAACACAAGACATAACACAACATAACGCAAAAATAACATAACACAAGACATAACATAACACAACATACCACAAAACATAACATAACACAAAACATAACATAACATAACATAACACAAAACATAACATAACATTACACAAAACATAACATAACATAACACAAAACATAACAAACATAACATAACACAAAACATAACATAACACAACACAACACATAACATAACACAAAACATAACATAACATTACACTAAACATAACATAACATAACACAAAACATAACATAACCTAAAACATAACATAACATAACCTAAAACATAACATAACCTAAAACATAACATAACATAACATAAAACATAACATAACACAAAACATAACATAACAAAACACAACAAAACATAACATAACATAACACAAAACATAACACAAAACATATCATAACACAACACAAAACATAACACAACACAACAAAAAACTTAACACAACACAACACAAAACATAACATAACACAACACATAACATAACACAAAACATAACATAACACAAAACATAACATAAAACAACACATAACATAACATCACATAACACAACACAACACAAAACATAACACAACTCAACACAAAACACAACACAACACAAAACATAACATAAAGCAAAACATAACATAACATAACACACAACATAACATACACAACACAAAACATAACACAACACAAAACATAACACAACACAAAACATAACATAACACAAAACATAACATAACACAAAGCATAACATAACACAAAACATAACATAACATAACACAAAACATAACATAACATAACACAAAATATAACATAAGAAAACACAAAACATGACATAACCTAACACAGAACATAACATAACACAACACAAAGCATAACACAACACAACACAAAACATAACACAACACAAAACATAACACAACACAACACAAAACATAACACAACACAAGACATAACATAACATAACACAAAATATAACACAAAACATAACACATAACAAAACATAACATAATACTAAACACAACATAACACAAAACATAACATAACACAAAACATAACATAACACAACACAAACCATAACATAACACAAAACATAACATAACACAACACAAAACATAAGATAACATAACACAAAACATAGCATAACATAACTTAACATAACACAACACAAAACATAACATAACACAAAACATAACATAACACAACACAAAACATTACATAGCACAAAGGATAACATAACATAACACAAAACATAACACAACACAACACAAAACGTAACATACCATAACACAACACAAAACATAACATAACATAACACAAAACATAACATAACACAAAACATAAGATAACACAAAACAAAACATAACATAACACAAAACATAACATAACACAAAACATAACATAACACAACACAAAACATAACATAACACAAAACATAACATAACACAACACAAAACATAACATAACACAAAACATAACATAACACAAAACATAACATAACATAACACAAAACATAACATAACATAAAATAACACAAAACATAACATAACACAAAACATAACATAACATAACACAAAATATAACATAAGATAACACAAAACATCACATAACCTAACACAAAACATAACATAACACAACACAAAACATAACATAGCACAACACAAAACATAACACAACACAACACAAAACATAACACAACACAACACAAAACATAACACAACACAACACAAAACATAACACAACACAAGACATAACATAACACAAAACATAACACAAAACATAACACATAACAAAACATAAGATAATACAAAACACAACATAAGACAAAACATAACATAACACAAAACATAACATAACACAAAACATAACATAACACAACACAAACCATAACATAACACAAAACATAACATAACACAACACAAAACATAACATAACATAACACAAAACATAACATAACATAACTTAATATAACACAACACAAAACATAACATAACACAAAACATAACATAACACAAAACATAACATAACACAAAGCTTAACATAACACAAAACATAACATAACATAACGCAAAACATAACATAACATAACACAAAACATAACATAACACAAAACATAACATAACACAAAACATAACATAACATAACACAAAATATAACATAAGATAACACAAAACATCACATAACCTAACACAAAACATAACATAACACAACACAAAACATAACATAGCACAACACAAAACATAACACAACACAACACAAAACATAACACAACACAACACAAAACATAACACAACACAACACAAAACATAACACAACACAAGACATAACATAACATAACACAAAACATAACACAAAACATAACACATAACAAAACATAACATAATACAAAACACAACATAAGACAAAACATAACATAACACAAAACATAACATAACACAAAACATAACACAACACAAACCATAACATAACACAAAACATAACATAACACAACACAAAACATAACATAACATAACACAAAACATAACATAACTTAACATAACACAACACAAAACATAACATAACACAAAACATAACATAACACAACACAAAACATTAGATAACACAAAAGATAACATAACATAACACAAAACATAACACAACACAACACAAAACGTAACATAACATAACAAAACACACAACATATATTAACATAACACAAAACATAACATAACACAAAACATAAGATAACACAAAACAAAACATAACATAACACAAAACATAACATAACAAAAAACATAACATAACACAACACAAAACATAACATAACACAAAACATAACATAACACAACACAAAACATAAATAACACAAAACATAACATAACATAACACAAAACATAACATAACATAACACAAAACATAACATAACATAAAATAAGACAAAACATAACATAACATAACACAAAACATAACATTACATAACACAAAACATAACATAACATAACATAACACAAAACATAACATAACATAACACAAAACATAACATAACATAACACAAAACATAACATATCACAACACAAAGAATAACATAACACAATACATAACATAACGTACCACAAAAAATAACATAACACAACACATCACATAACACAACACAAAACATAACATATCACAAAATATAACATAACACAAAACATAACATAACATAACACAACACAAAACATAACATAACATAACACAAAACATAACATAACATAACACAAAACATAACACAAAACATAACATAACACAAAACATAACACAAAACATAACATAACACAAAACATAACATAACAAAGCACAACACAAAACATAACATAACACAACACAAAACATAACATAGCATAACACAAAACATACAATAACATAACACAAAACATAACATAACACAACACAAAACATAACATAACACAAAACATAACATAACACAAAACAAAACATAACACAACAAAACACAAAACATAACACAACACAACACAAAACATAACATAACACAACACATAACATAACATGACACAAAACATAACATAACACAAAACAACATAACGCAACACATAACATAACACAAAACATAACATAACACAAAACATAACATAACATAACACAAAACATAACATAACACAAAACATAACATAACACAAAACATAACATAACCTAAAACATAACATAACACAAAACATAACATAACACAAAACATAACATAACATAACACAAAACATAACATAACATGACACAAAACATAACATAACATAAAACAAAACATAACATAACACAACACAAAACATAACATAACATAGCACATAACATAACATAACACAAAATATAACATAACATAACACAAAACATAACATAACAAAAAACATAACATAACACAACACAAAACATAACACAACACACTACAAAACATAACACAACACAAAACATAACATAACATAACACAAAACATATCACAACACAAAACATAATATAACACAAAACATAACACAAAACATAACATAACTCAAAACATAACCTAACGTAACACAAAACGTAACATAACATACCACAAAACATAACACGACACAATACATAACAACACAAAACATAACATAACATAAAACATAATGTAACACAAAACATAACTTAACACAAGACATAACATAACACATCACAAAACATAACACAACACAAAAAAAACTTAACACAAAACAACACAAAACATAACATAACACAACACAACTCATAACATAACACAAAACATAACATAACATAACACAAAGCATAACATAATATAACATGACATAACACAACACAACACAAAAACATAACACAGCACAACACAAAACACAACACAACACAAAACATAACATAACACAAAACATAACATAACATAACACAAAACATAATATAACTTAACACAAAATATAACATAACACAAAACATAACATAACACAACACAAAACATAACACAACACAATACATAACACAACACAAAACATAACACAACATAACACAAAACATAACAGAACACAAAACATAACATAACACAAAACATAACATAACCTAACACAAAACATAACATAACACAATACAAAACATAACATAACACAACACAAAACATAACACAACACAACACAAAACATAACATAACACAAAACATAACACAACACAAAACATAACATAACACAAAACATAACATAACATAACATAACATAAAACATAACAAAACATAACACAAAACATAACATAACACAAATTATAACATAACATATTACAGAACATAACATAACACAACACATAACATAACACAAAACATAACATAACACAACACAAAACATAACACAAAACATAACATAACATAACACATAACATAACATATCATAACACAAAACATAACATAACACAACACAAAACATAACATAACATAACACAAAACATACAATAACATAACACAAAACATAACATAACACAACACAAAACATAACATAACACAAAACATAACATAACACAAAACAAAACATAACACAACACAACACAAAACATAACACAACACAACACAAAACAACATAACACAACACATAACATAACACAAAACATAACATAACACAAAACATAACATAACACAACACATAACATAACACAAAACATAACATAATACAAAACATAACATAACAGAACACAAAACATAATATACACAAAACATAACATAACGTAACACAAAACATAACATAACCTAAAACATAACATAACATAACACAAAACATAACATAACACAAAACATAACATAACATAGCACAACACAAAACATAACATAACATAACACAAAACATAACATAACATAACATAAAACAAAACATAACGTAACACAACACAAAACATAACATAACATAACACATAACGTAACATAACACAAAATATAACATAACATAACACAAAACATAACAAAACAAAAAACATAACATAACACAACACAAAACATAACACAACACAATACAAAACATAACACAACACAAAACATAACATAACATAACACAAAACATATCACAACACAACACATAATATAACACAAAACATAACATAACACAAAAAATAACATAACACAAAACATAACCTAACGTAACACAAAACGTAACATAACATAAAACAAAACATAACACGAAACAATACATAACACAACACAAAACATAACATAACACTTCACAAAATATAACACAACACAAAACTTAACACAACACAACACAAAACATAACATAACACAACACAACACATTACATAACACAAAACATAACATAACATAACACAAAGCATAACATAACATCACATAACACAACACAACACAAAACATAACACAACACAAGAGAAAACACAACACAACACAAAACATAACATAACACAAAACATAACATAACATAACACAAAACATAATATAACATAACACAAAATATAACATAACACAAAACATAACATAATACAACACAAAACATAACACAACACAATACATAACACAACACAAAACATAACACAACATAACACAAAACATAACAGAACACAAAACATAACATAACACAAAACATAACATAACATAACATAACACAAAACAACATAACATAACACAAAACATTACATAACACAAAACATAACAACATAACACAAAACATAACATAACATAACACAAAATATAACATAACATAACACAAAACATAAATTAACCTAACACAAAACATAACATAACACAACACAAAACATAACATAACACAACACAAAACATAACACAACACAACACAAAACATAAAATTGCACAAAACATAACACAACACAAAACATAACATAACACAAAACATAACATAACATAACACAAAACATAACAAATTATGACACAAAACATAACATAACACAAAACATAACATAACACAAAACATAACATAACATATTACAGAACATAACATAACACAACACATAACATAACACAAAACATAACATAACACAACACAAAACATAACACAATGCATAAAATAACATAACACATAACATAACATATCATAACACAAAACATAACATAACACAACACAAAACATAACATAACATAACACAAAGCATAACATAACACAAAACATAACATAACATAACGCAAAACACAACATAACATAACACAAAACATAACATAACACAAAACATAACATAACACAAAATATAACATAAGATAACACAAAACATCACATAACCTAACACAAAACATAACATAACACAACACAAAACATAACATAGCACAACACAAAACATAACACAACACAACACAAAACATAACACAACACAACACAAATCATAACACAACAAAACACAAAACATAACACAACACAAGACATAACATAACATAACACAAAACATAACACATAACAAAACATAACATAATACAAAACACAACATAAGACAAAACATAACATAACACAAAACATAACATAACACAAAACATAACATAACACAACACAAACCATAACATAACACAAAACATAACATAACACAACACAAAACATAACATAACATAACACAAAACATAACATAACATAACTTAACATAACACAACACAAAGCATAACATAACACAAAACATAACATAACACAACACAAAACATTAGATAACACAAAAGATAACATAACATAACACAAAACATAACACAACAAAACACAAAACGTAACATAACTTAACACAACACAAAACATATATTAACATAACACAAAACATAACATAACACAAAACATAAGATAACACAAAACAAAACATAACATAACACAAACCATAACATAACACAAAACATAACATAACACAAAACAAAACATAACATAACACAAAACATAACATAACACAACACAAAACATAACATAACACAAAACATAACATAACACAAAACATAACATAACATAACACAAAACATAACATAACATAAAATAACAGAAAACATAACATAACATAACACAAAACATAACATTACATAACACAAAACATAACATAACATAACATAACATAACACAAAACATAACATAACATAACACAAAACATAACATAACATAACACAAAACATAACATATCACAACACAAAGCATAACATAACACAATACATAACATAACGCAACACAAAACATAACATAACACAACACATCACATAACACAACACAAAACATAACATATCACAAAACATAACATAACACAAAACATAACATAACATAACACAACACAAAACATAACATAACACAAAACATAACATAACATAACACAAAACATAACACAAAACATAACATAACACAAAACATAACATAACAGAGCACAACACAAAACATAACATAACACAACACAAAACATAACATAACACAAAACATACAATAACATAACACAAATCTTAACATAACACAACACAAAACATAACATAACACAAAACATAACATAACACAAAACAAAGCATAACACAACAAAACACAAAACATAACACAACACAACACAAAACATAACATAACACAACACATAACATAACATGACACAAAACATAACATAACACAAAACATAACATAACACAACACATAACATAACACAAAACATAACATAACACAAAACATAACATAACATAACACAAAACATAACATAACACAAAACATAACATAACATAACACAAAACATAACATAACCTAAAACATAACATAACATAACACAAAACATAACATAACACAAAACATAACATACCATAACACAACACAAAACATAACATAACATGACACAAAACATAACATAACATAAAACAAAACATAACATAACACAACACAAAACATAACATAACATAGCACATAACATAATATAACACAAAATATAACATAACATAACACAAAACATAACATAACAAAAAACATAACATAACACAACACAAAACATAACACAACACAATACAAAACATAACACAACACAAAACATAACATTACATAACACAAAACATATCACAACACAAAACACAATATAACACAAAACATAACATAACACAAAACATAACATAACACAAAACATAACCTAACGTAACACAAAACGTATCATAACATACCACAAAACATAACACGACACAATATATAACACAACACAAAACATAACATAACATAAAACATAATATAACACAAAACATAACTTAACACAAAACATAACATAACACATCACAAAACATAACACAACACAACAAAAAACTTAACACAAAACTACACAAAACATAACATAACACAACACAACTCATAACATAACACAAAACATAACATAACACAAAACATAACATCACATAACACAAAGCATAACATAACATAACATGATATAACACAACACAACACAAAAACATAACACAACACAACACAAAACACAACACAACACAAATCATAACATAACACAAAACATAACATAACATAACATAACACAAAACATAATATAACATAACACAAAATATAACATAACACAAAACATAACATAACACAACACAAAACATAACACAACACAATACATAACACAACACAAAACATAACACAACATAACACAAAACATAACAGAACACAAAACATAACATAACACAAAACATAACACAAAACAACATAACATAACAAAAAACATAACATAACACAAAACATAACATAACATAACACAAAACAACATAACAAAAAACATAACATAACACAACACAAAACATAACACAACACAATACAAAAAATAACACAAAACATAACACAACACAAAACATAACATAACACAACACAAAACATAACATAACATAACACAAAACATAACACAACACAAAACATAATATAACACAAATCATTACATAACACAAAACATAACATAACACAAAACATAACATAACATAAAACATAACATAACACAAAACATAACATAACACATCACAAAACATAACACAACACAACAAAAAACTTAACACAACACAACACAAAACATAACATAACACAAAACATAACATAACATAACACAAAGCATAACATAACATCACATAACACAACACAACACAAAAACATAACACAACACAACACAAAACACAACACAACACAAAACATAACATAACACAAAACATAACATAACATAACATAACACAAAACATAATATAACATAACACAAAATATAACATAACACAAAACATAACATAACACAACACAAAACATAACACAACACAACACATAACTCAACACAAAACATAACACAACATAACACAAAACATAACACAACACAAAACATAACATAACTTAACACAAAACATATCACAACACAAAACATAATATAACACAAAACATAACATAACACAAAACATAACATAACACAAAACATATCCTAACGTAACACAAAACGTAACATAACATAACACAAAACATAACACGACACAACACATAACACAACACAAAACATAACATAACATAACACAAAACATAATACAACACAAAACATAACATAACACAAAACATAACATAACACGTCACAAAACATAACACAATACAACAAAAAACTTAACACAACACAACACAAAACATAACATAACACAACACATAACATAACACAAAACATAACATAACACAAAACATAACATAACATAACACAAAGCATAACATAACATAACATCACATAAAAAACACAACACAAAAACATAACACAACACAACACAAAACACAACACAACACAAAACATAACATTACACAAAACATAACATAACATAACACAAAACATAATATAACATAACACAAAATATAACATAACACAAAACACAACATAACACAACACAAAACATAACACAACACAATACATAACACAACACAAAACATAACACAACATAACACAAAACATAACAGAACACAAAACATAACATAACACAAAACATAACATAACCTAACACAAAACATAACATAACACAATACAAAACATAACATAACACAACACAAAACATAACACAACACAACACAAAACATAACATAACACAAAACATAACACAACACAAAACATAACATAACACAAAACATAACATAACATAACACAAAACATAACAAAACATAACACAAAACATAACATAACACAAAACATAACATAACACAAAACATAACATAACACATTACAGAACATAACATAACACAACACATAACATAACACAAAACATAACATAACACAACACAAAACATAACACAAAACATAACATAACATAACACATAACATAACATATCATAACACAAAACATAACATAACACAACAGAAAACATAACATAACATAACACAAAACATACAATAACATAACACAAAACATAACGTAACACAACACAAAACATAACATAACACAAAACATAACATAACACAAAACAAAACATAACACAACACAACACAAAACATAACACAACACAACAAGAAACATAACATAACACAACACATAACATAACACAAAACATAAGATAACACAAAACATAACATAACACAACACATAACATAACACAAAACATAACATAATACAAAACATAACAACAGAACACAAAACATAATATACACAAAACATAACATAACATAACACAAAACATAACATAACCTAAAAAATAACATAACATAACACAAACCATAACATAACACAACACATAACATAACATAACACAACACAAACCATAACATAACATAACACAAAACATAACATAACATAACATAACATAAAACAAAACATAACATAACACAACACAAAACATAACATAACATAGCACATAACGTAACATAACACAAAATATAACATAACATAACACAAAACATAACATCACAAAAAACATAACATAACACAACACAAAACATAACACAACACAATACAAAACATAACACAACACAAAACATTACATAACATAACACAAAACATATCACAACACAAAACATAATATAACACAAAACATAACATAACACAAAAAATAACATAACACAAAACATAACCTAACGTAACACAAAACGTAACATAACATAACACAAAACATAACACGACACAATACATAACACAACACAAAACATAACATAACACATCACAAAACATAACACAACACAACAAAAAACTTAACACAACACAACACAAAACATAACATAACATAACACAAAGCATAACATAACATCACATAACACAACACAACACAAAACATAACATAAAACAACACAAAACACAACACAACACAAAACATAACATAACACAAAACATAACATAACATAACACAAAACATAATATAACATAACACAAAATACAACGTAACACAAAACATAACATAATACAACACAAAACATAACACAAAACATAACATAACATAACATAACACAACACAAAACATAACATAACACAACACATAACATAACACAAAACATAACATAACACAAAACATAACAGATAATACAAAACATAACACAACACAACACAAAACATAACATAAAACAAAACATAACATAACATAACACAAAACATAACATGACAAAAAACATAACATAACACAAAACATAACATAACACAACACAAAACATAACATAACATAGCACAAAACATAACATAACACAACACATAACATAACACAAGACATAACATAACACAACATAACACAAAACATAACATAACACAAAACATAACATAACATAACACAAAACATAACTCAAAACATAACATAACACAACACATAACATAATACAAAACATAACATAACACAACACAAAACATAACATAACATAACACTAAACATAACATAACATAACACAAAACATAACATAACCTAACATAACATAACACAAAACATAACATAACACAAAACATAACATAACATAACACAACATAACACAAAACATAACATAACATAACACTAAACATAACATAACGTAACATAACACAAAACATAACATAACACAGAACATAACATAACATAACACAACATAACACAAAACATAACATAATATAACACAAAACATAACATAGCATAACACAAAACATAACATAACATAACACAAAACAAAACATAACATAACATAACATAACACAAAACATAACATAACATAACATAACATAACACAAAACATAACATAACATAACATAACACAAAACATAACATAACATAACATAACATAACACAAAACATAACATAACACAACACAAAACATACCATAACACAACACATAACATAACACAAAACATAACATAACACAAAACATAACATAACATAACACAAAACATAACATAACATAACCTAAAACATAACATAAAACAAAGCATAACATAACTCAAAACATAACATAACAAAACACAACACAACACAAAACATAACACAACACAACATAACATAACACAACACATAACACAAAACATAACATAACACAAAACATAAAATAAAATAACATAACATAAAATAACACAATACAACACAAAACATAACACAACACAAAGGACAACACAACACAAAACATAACATAACATAACACAAAACATAACATAACACAAAACGTAACATAACATAACACAAAACATAACATAATACATAACACAACATAACATAACACAAAACATAACATAACACAAAACATATCGTAACACAACACAAATCATAACATAACACAAAACATAACATAACAGAACACAACACAAAACATAACACAAAACATAACATAACACAACAGAAAACATAACATAACACAAAACATAACATAACACAACACAAAACATAACATAACATAACACAAAACATAACATAACACAAAACATAACAAAACATAAAACAAAACATAACATAACACAAAACATAACATATCATAACACAACACTATACATAACATAACAGATAACATAACATAACATAACATAACACAAAATATAACATAACATAACACAAAACAAAACATAACACAAAACATAACACAACACAAAACATAACATAACACAACATAAAACATAACATAACACAACACAAAACATAACATAACATAACACAAAACATAACACAACACAAAACATAATATAACACAAATCATTACATAACACAAAACATAACATAACACAAAACATAACCTAACATAACACAAAACGTAACATAACATAACACAAAACATAACACAACACAATACATAACACAACCCAAAACATAACATAACACAAAACATAACATAACACAAAACATAACATAACAAAAAACATAACATTATACAAAACATAACATAACACAAAACATAACATTACACAAAACATAACATAACACAACACAAAACATAACATAACACAACACATAACATAACACAAAACATAACATAACACAAAACATAACATATAATACAAAACATAACATAACACAACACAAAACATAACATAAAACAAAACATAACATAACATAACACAAAACATAACATGACACAAAACATAACATAACACAAAACATAACATAACACAACACAAAACATAACATAACACAACACATAACATAACACAAGACATAACATAACACAACATAACACAAAACATAACATAACACAGAACATAACATAACATAACACAAAACATAACTCAAAACATAACATAACACAACACAAAACATAATACAAAACATAACATAACACAACACAAAACATAACATAACATAACACTAAACATAACATAACATAACACAAAACATAACATAACCTAACATAACATAACACAAAACATAACATAACACAAAACATAACATAACATAACACAACATAACACAAAACATAACATAACATAACACTAAACATAACATAACGTAACATAACACAAAACATAACATAACACAAAACATAACATAACATAACACAACATAACACAAAACATAACATAATGTAACACAAAACATAACATAGCATAACACAAAACATAACATAACATAACACAAAACAAAACATAACATAACATAACATAACACAAAACATAGCATAACATAACATAACATAACACAAAACATAACATAACATAACATAACACAAAACATAACATAACATAACATAACATAACATAACACAAAACATAACATAACACAACACAAAACATACCATAACACAACACATAACATAACACAAAACATAGCATAACACAAAACATAACATAACATAACACAAAACATAACATAACATAACCTAAAACATAACATAAAACAAAGCATAACATAACTCAAAACATAACATAACAAAACACAACACAACACAAAACATAACACAACACAACATAACATAACACAACACATAACACAAAACATAACACAAAACATAATATAACACAACACAAAACATAACATAACACAAGACATAACATATTACAACACAAAACATAACATAACATAACACAAAACATAACATAACACAAAACATAACAAAACAAAACAAAACATAACATAACACAAATATAACATATCATAACACAACACTATACATAACATAACACACAACATAACATAACAAAACACAAAATATAACATAACACAAAACAAAACATAACACAAAACATAACACAACACAAAACATAACATAACACAACACAAAACATAACATAACACAACACAAAACATTACATAACATAACACAAAACATAACACAACACAAAACATAATATAACACAAATCATTACATAACACAAAACATAACATAACACAAAACATAACCTAACATAATACAAAACGTAACATAACATAACACAAAACATAACACAACACAATACATAACACAACACAAAACATAACATAACACAAAACATAACATAACACAAAACATAACATAACAAAAAACATAACATTACACAAAACATAACATAACACAAAACATAACATTACACAAAACATAACATAACACAACACAAAACATAACATAACACAACACATAACATAACACAAAACATAACATAACACAAAACATAACAGATAATACAAAGCATAACATAACACAACACAAAACATAACATAAAACAAAACATAACATAACATAACACAAAACATAACATGACAAAAAACATAACATAACACAAAACATAACATAACACAAAACATAACATAACATAACACAAAACATAACATAACATAACCTAAAACATAACATAAAACAAAGCATAACATAACTCAAAACATAACATAACAAAACACAACACAACACAAAACATAACACAACACAACATAACATAACACAACACATAACACAAAACATAACATAACACAAAACATAAAATAAAATAACATAACATAAAATAACACAATACAACACAAAACATAACACAACACAAAGGACAACACAACACAAAACATAACATAACATAACACTAAACATAACATAACATAACACAAAACATAACATAACCTAACATAACATAACACAAAACATAACATAACACAAAACATAACATAACATAACACAACATAACACAAAACATAACATAACATAACACTAAACATAACATAACGTAACATAACACAAAACATAACATAACACAAAACATAACATAACACAACATAACACAAAACATAACATAATATAACACAAAACATAACATAACACAACAGAAAACATAACATAACACAAAACATAACATAACACAACACAAAACATAACATAATATAACACAAAACATAACATAGCATAACACAAAACATAACATAACATAACACAAAACAAAACATAACATAACATAACATAACACAAAACATAACATAACATAACATAACATAACATAACACAAAACATAACATAACATAACACAAAACATAACATAACATAACATAACATAACATAACACAAAACATAACACAACACAACACAAAACATACCATAACACAACACATAACATAACACAACACATAACATAACACAAAACATAACATAACACAAAACATAACATAACATAACCTAAAACATAACATAAAACAAAGCATAACATAACTCAAAACATAACATAACATAACACAACATAACACAAAACGTAACATAACATAACACTAAACATAACATAACGTAACATAACACAAAACATAACATAACACAAAACATAACCTAACATAACACAAAACGTAACATAACATAACACAAAACATAACACAACACAATACATAACACAACCCAAAACATAACATAACACAAAACATAACATAACCTAACACAAAACATAACATAACACAATACAAAACATAACATAACACAAAACATAACACAACACAACACAAAACATAACATAACACAAAACATAACACAACACAAAACATAACATAACACAAAACATAACATAACATAACAAAAAACATAACAAAACATAACACAAAACATAACATAACACAAAACATAACATAACACAAAACATAACATAACATATTGCAGAACATAACATGACACAAAACATAACATAACACAAAACATAACATAACACAACACAAAACATAACATAACATAGCACAAAACATAACATAACACAACACATAACATAACACAAGACATAACATAACACAACATAACACAAAACATAACATAACACAGAACATAACATAACATAACACAAAACATAACTCAAAACATAACATAACACAACACAAAACATAATACAAAACATAACATAACACAACACAAAACATAACATAACATAACACTAAACATAACATAACATAAAACATAACATAACCTAACATAACATAACACAAAACATAACATAACACAAAACATAACATAACATAACACAACATAACACAAAACATAACATAACATAACACTAAACATAACATAACGTAACATAACACAAAACATAACATAACACAAAACATAACATAACACAACATAACACAAAACATAACATAATATAACACAAAACATAACATAGCATAACACAAAACATAACATAACAAAACACAACACAACACAAAACATAACACAACACAACATAACATAACACAACACATAACACAAAACATAACATAACACAAAACATAAAATAACATAACATAACATAAAATAACACAACACAACACAAAACATAACACAACACAAAGGACAACACAACACAAAACATAACATAACACAAAACGTAACATAACATAGCACAAAACATAACATAATACATAACACAACATAACATAACACAAAACATAACATAACACAAAACATATCGCAACACAACACAAATCATAACATAACACAACACAAAACATAACACAAAACATAACATAACACAAAACATAACATAACAAAAAACATAACATAACACAACACAATACATAACATAACATAACACAAAACATATCACAACACAAAACATAATATAACACAAAACATAACATAACACAAAACATAACACAACACAAAACATAACCTAACGTAACACAAAACGTAACATTACATAACACAAAACATAACACGACACAACACATAACACAACACAAAACATAACATAACATAACACAACACATAATATAACACAAAACATAACATAACACAAAACATAACATAACACGTCACAAAACATAACACAACACAACAAAAAACTTAACACAACACAACACAAAACATAACATAGCACAACACAACACATAACATAACACAAAACATAACATAACACAAAACATAACATAACATAACACAAAGCATAACATAACATATCATCACATAACACAACACAAAAACATAACACAACACAACACAAAACACAACACAACACAAAACATAACATAACACAAAACATAACATAACATAACATAACACAAAACATAATATAACATAAGACAAAATATAACATAACACAAAACATAACATAACACAACACAAAACATAACACAACACAATACATAACACAACACAAAACATAACACAACATAAGACAAAACATAACAGAACACAAAACATAACATAACACAAAACATAACATAACCTGACACAAAACATAACATAACACAATACAAAACATAACATAACACAACACAAAACATAACACAACACAACACAAAACATAACATAACACAAAACATAACACAACACAAAACATAACATAACACAAAACATAACATAACATAACACAAAATATAACAAAACATAACTCAAAACATAACATAACACAAAACATAACATAACACAAAACATAACATAACATATTACAGAACATAGCATAACACAACACATAACATATCACAAAACATAACATAACACAACACAAAACAAAACACAAAACAACACAAAACATAACACAACACAACACAAAACATAACATAACACAACACATAACATAACACAAAACATAACATAACACAAAACATAACATAACACTTCACATAAAATAACACAAAACATAACATAATACAAAACATAACATAACAGAACACAAAACATAATATACACAAAACATAACATAACATAACACAAAACATAACATAACCTAAAACATAACATAACATAACACAAAACATAACATAACATAACACAACACAAAACATAACATAACATAACAAAAAAAAACATAACATAACATAACATAAAACAAAACATAACATAACACAACACAAAACCTAACATAACATAGCACATAACGTAACATAACACAAAATATAACATAACATAACACAAAACATAACATAACAAAAAACATAACATAACACAACACAAAACATAACACAACACAATACAAAACATAACACAACACAAAACATAACATAACATAACACAAAACATATCACCACACAAAACATAATATGACACAAAACATAACATAACACAAAACATAACATAACACAAAACATAACATAACATATTACAGAACATAACATAACACAACACATAACATAACACAAAACATAACATAACACGTCACAAAACATAACACAACACAACAAAACACTTAACACAACACAACACAAAACTTAACATAGCACAACACAACACATAACATAACACAAAACATAACATAACACAAAACATAACATAACATAACACAAAGCATAACATAACATAACATCACATAACACAACACAACACAAAAACATAACACAACACAACACAAAACACAACACAACACAAAACATAACATAACACAAAACATAACATAACACAAAACATAACATAACACAAAACATAATATAACATAACACAAAATATAACATAACACAAAACATAACATAACACAACACAAAACATAACACAACACAATACATAACACAACACAAAACATAACACAACATAACACAAAACATAACAGAACACAAAACATAACATAACACAACACATAACATAACCTAACACAAAACATAACATAACACAATACAAAACATAACATAACACAAAACATAACACAACACAACACAAAACATAACATAACACAAAACATAACACAACACAAAACATAACATAACACAAAACATAACATAACATAACACAAAACATAACAAAACATAACACAAAACATAACATAACACAAAACATAACATAACACAAAACATAACATAACATATTACAGAACATAACATAACACAACACATAACATAACATAACACAAAACATAACATAACACAACACAAAACATAACACAAAACATAACATAACATAACACATAACATAACATATCATAACACAAAACATAACATAACACAACACAAAACATAACATAACATAACACAAAACATACAATAACATAACACAAAACATAACATAACACAACACAAAACATAACATAACACAAAACATAACATAACACAAAACAAAACATAACATAACACAACACAAAAATAACACAACACAACACAAAACATAACATAACACAACACATAACATAACACAAAACATAACATAACACAAAACAAAACATAACACAACACATAACATAACACAAAACATAACATAATACAAAACATAACATAACAGAACACAAAACATAATATACACAAAACATAACATAACATAACACAAAACATAACATAACCTAAAACATAACATAACATAACACAAAACATAACATAACACAAAACATAACATAACATAACACAACACAAAACATAACATAACATAACATAACATAACACAAAACATAACATAACATAACATAAAACAAAACATTAACATAACACAACACAAAACATAACATAACATAGCACATAACGTAACATAACACAAAATATAACATAACACAAAACATAACATAACAAAAAACATAACATAACACAACACAAAACATAACACAACACAATACAAAACATAACAACACAAAACATAACATAACACAAAACATATCACAACACAAAACATAATATAACACAAAACATAACATAACACAAAACATAACATAACACAAAACATAACCTAACGTAACACAAAACGTAACATAACATAACACAAAACATAACACGACACAATACATAACACAACACAAAACATAACATAACACATCACAAAACATAACACAACACAACAAAAAACTTAACACAACACAACACAAAACATAACATAACACAACACAACACATAACATAACACAAAGCATAACATAACACAAAACATAACATAACATAACACAAAGCATAACATAACATCTCATAACACAACACAACACAAAACATAACACAACACAACACAAAACACAACACAACACAAAACATAACATAACACAAAACATAACATAACATAACACAAAACATAATATAACATAACACAAAACATAACATAATACAACACAAAACATAACACAACACAATACATAACACAACACAAAACATAACACAACATAACACAAAACATAACAGAACACAAAACATAACATAACACAACATAACATAACATAACATAACACAAAACAACATAACATAACACAAAACATAACATAACACAAAACATAACATAACATAACACAAAGCATAACATAACATAACCCAAATATAACATAACATAACACAAATCATAACATAACCTAACACAAAACATAACATAACACAACACAAAACATAACATAACACAACACAAAACATAACACAACACAACACAAAACATAACATTGCACAAAACATAACACAACACAATACATAACATAACACAAAACATAACATAACACAAAACATAACAAAACATAACACAAAACATAACATAACACAAAACATAACATAACACAAAACATAACATAACACAACACAAAACATAACAACACAAAACATGACATAACACAAAGCATAACAAAACATAACACAAAACATAACATAACACAAAACATAACATAACACAACACATAACATAACACAAATTATAACATAACACAACACAAAACATAACAACACAAAACATGACATAACACAAAGCATAACAAAACATAACACAAGACATAACATATTACAACACAAAACATAACATAACATAACACAAAACATAACATAACATAACACAACACATAACATAGCACAAAACATAACATAACATAACACAAAACATAACATAACACATAACATAACACATCACAAAACATAACCTAACATAACACATAACATAACATAACACAAAACATAACATAACATAACACAAAACATAACATAACACAAAACATAACATAACACAACACAAAACATAACAACACAAAACATGACATAACACAAAGCATAACAAAACATAACACAAAACATAACATAACACAAAACATAACATAACACAACACATAACATAACACAAAACATAACATAACACAACACAAAACATAACACAAAACATAACATAACACAACACAAAACATAACATAACACAAGACATAACATATTACAACACAAAACATAACATAACATAACACAAAACATAACATAACACAAAACATAACAAAACAAAACAAAACATAACATAACACAAATATAACATATCATAACACAACACTATACATAACATAACACACAACATAACATAACATAACACAAAATATAACATAACATAACACAAAACAAAACATAACACAAAACATAACACAACACAAAACATAACATAACACAACACAAAACATAACATAACACAACACAAAACATTACATAACATAACACAAAACATAACACAACACAAAACATAATATAACACAAATCATTACATAACACAAAACATAACATAACACAAAACATAACCTAACATAATACAAAACGTAACATAACATAACACAAAACATAACACAACACAATACATAACACAACACAAAACATAACATAACACAAAACATAACATAACACAAAACATAACATAACAAAAAACATAACATTACACAAAACATAACATAACACAAAACATAACATTACACAAAACATAACATAACACAACACAAAACATAACATAACACAACACATAACATAACACAAAACATAACATAACACAAAACATAACAGATAATACAAAACATAACATAACACAACACAAAACATAACATAAAACAAAACATAACATAACATAACACAAAACATAACATGACAAAAAACATAACATAACACAAAACATAACATAACACAACACAAAACATAACATAACATAGCACAAAACATAACATAACACAACACATAACATAACATAACATAACACAAGACATAACATAACACAACATAACACAAAACATAACATAACACAAAACATAACATAACTTAACACAAAACATAACTCAAAACATAACATAACACAACACATAACATAATACAAAACATAACATATCACAACACAAAACATAACATAACATAACACTAAACATAACATAACATAACATAACATAACACAAAACATAACATAACCTAACATAACATAACACAAAACATAACATAACACAAAACATAACATAACATAACACAACATAACACAAAACATAACATAACACTAAACATAACATAACGTAACATAACACAAAACATAACATAACACAAAACATAACATAACACAACATAACACAAAACATAACATAATATAACACAAAACATAACATAGCATAACACAAAACATAACATAACACAAAACAAAACATAACATAACATAACATAACATAACACAAAACATAACATAACATAACATAACACAAAACATAACATAACATAACATAACACAAAACATAACATAACATAACATAACATAACATAACATAACATAACATAACATAACATAACATAACATAACATAACACAAAACATAACATAACACAACACAAAACATACCATAACACAACACATAACATAACACAAAACATAACATAACACAAAACATAACATAACATAATACAAAACATAACATAACATAACCTAAAACATAACATAAACCAAGCATAACATAACTCAAAACATAACATAACAAAACACAACACAACACAAAACATAACACAACACAACATAACATAACACAACACATAACACAAAACATAACATAACAAAACATAAAATAAAATAACATAACATAAAATAACACAATACAACACAAAACATAACACAACACAAAGGACAACACAACACAAAACATAACATAACATAACACAAAACATAACATAACACAAAACGTAACATAACATAACACAAAACATAACATAATACATAACACAACATAACATAACACAAAACATAACATAACACAAAACATATCGTAACACAACACAAATCATAACATAACACAAAACATAACATAACAGAACACAACACAAAACATAACACAAAACATAACATAACATAACATAACACAAGACAAAACATAGCATAACACATAACATAACATAACATAACACAACACAAAACATAACATAACATAACACAAAACATAATATAACACAAAACATATTATAACACAAAACATAACATAACACGTCACAAAACATAACACAACACAACAAAACACTTAACACAACACAACACAAAACTTAACATAGCACAACACAACACATAACATAACACAAAACATAACATAACACAAAACATAACATAACATAACACAAAGCATAACATAACATAACATCACATAACACAACACAACACAAAAACATAACACAACATAACACAAAACACAACACAACACAAAACATAACATAACACAAAACATAACATAACATAACATAACACAAAACATAATATAACATAACACAAAATATAACATAACACAAAACATAACATAACACAACACAAAACATAACACAACACAATACATAACACAACACAAAACATAACACAACATAACACAAAACATAACAGAACACAAAACATAACATAACACAAAACATAACATAACCTAACACAAAACATAACATAACACAATACAAAACATAACATAACACAAAACATAACACAACACAACACAAAACATAACATAACACAAAACATAACACAACACAAAACATAACATAACACAAAACATAACATAACACAAAACATAACAAAACATAACACAAAACATAACATAACACAAAACATAACATAACACAAAACATAACATAACATATTACAGAACATAACATAACACAACACATAACATAACATAACACAAAACATAACATAACACAACACAAAACATAACACAAAACATAACATAACATAACACATAACATAACATATCATAACACAAAACATAACATAACACAACACAAAACATAACATAACATAACACAAAACATACAATAACATAACACAAAACATAACATAACATAACACAACACAAAACATAACATAACACAAAACATAACATAACACAAAACAAAACATAACACAACACAACACAAAAATAACACAACACAACACAAAACATAACATAACACAACACATAACATAACACAAAACATAACATAACACAAAACAAAACATAACACAACACATAACATAACACAAAACATAACATAATACAAAACATAACATAACAGAAAACAAAACATTATATACACAAAACATAACATAACATAACACAAAACATAACATAACCTAAAACATAACATAACATAACACAAAACATAACATAACACAAAGCATAACATAACATAACACAACACAAAACATATCATAACATAACATAACACAAAACATAACATAACATAACATAAAACAAAACATTAACATAACACAACACAAAACATAACATAACATAGCACATAACGTAACATAACACAAAATATAACATAACACAAAACATAACATAACAAAAAACATAACATAACACAACACAAAACATAACACAACACAATACAAAACATAACAACACAAAACATAACATAACACAAAACATATCACAACACAAAACATAATATAACACAAAACATAACATAACACAAAACATAACTTAACACAAAACATAACCTAACGTAACACAAAACGTAACAGAACATAACACAAAACATAACACGACACAATACATAACACAACACAAAACATAACATAACACATCACAAAACATAACACAACACAACAAAAAACTTAACACAACACAACACAAAACATAACATAACACAACACAACACATAACATAACACAAAACATAACATAACGTAACACAAAGCATAACATAACATCACATAACACAACACAACACAAAACATAACACAACACAACACAAAACACAACACAACACAAAACATAACATAACACAAAACATAACATAACATAACACAAAACATAATATAACATAACACAAAACATAACATAATACAACACAAAACATAACACAACACAATACATAACACAACACAAAACATAACACAACATAACACAAAACATAACAGAACACAAAACATAACATAACACAACATAACATAACATAACATAACACAAAACAACATAACATAACACAAAACATAACATAACACAAAACATAACATAACATAACACAAAACATAACATAACATAACACAAAATATAACATAACATAACACAAAACATAACATAACCTAACACAAAACATAACATAACACAACACCAAACATAACATAACACAACACAAAACATAACACAACACAACACAAAACATAACATTGCACAAAACATAACACAACACAATACATAACATAACAC
This sequence comes from Tenodera sinensis, assembly GCA_030765045.1. Taxonomy (NCBI): domain Eukaryota; kingdom Metazoa; phylum Arthropoda; class Insecta; order Mantodea; family Mantidae; genus Tenodera; species Tenodera sinensis. The sequence goes on from CM060971.1 coordinate 32,999,042, forward strand.
AAAACATAACATAACACAACACATAACAAAACATAACACAAAACATAACATAACACAAAACATAACATAACACAAAACATAACATAACATATTACAGAACATAACATAACACAACACATAACATAACACAAAACATAACATAACACAACACAAAACATAACACAAAGCATAAAATAACATAACACATAACATAACATATCATAACACAAAACATAACATAACACAACACAAAACATAACATAACATAACATAAAACATAACATAACATAACACAACACATAACATAGCACAAAACATAACATAACATAACACAAAACATAACATACCACATAACATAACACAACACAAAACATAACCTAACATAACACATAACATAACATAACACAAAACATAACATAACATAACAAAACATAACATAACACAAAACATAACATAACACAACACAAAACATAACAACACAAAACATGACATAACACAAAACATAACAAAACATAACACAAAACATAACATAACACAAAACATAACATAACACAACACATAACATAACACAAAACATAACATAACACAACACAAAACATAACACAAAACATAACATAACACAACACAAAACATAACATAACACAAAACATAACATATTACAACACAAAACATAACATAACATAACACAAAACATAACATAACACAAAACATAACAAAACATAACAAAACAAAACAAAACATAACATAACACAAATATAACATATCATAACACAACACTATACATAACATAACACATAACATAACATAACATAACATAACACAAAATATAACATAACATAACACAAAACAAAACATAACACAAAACATAACACAACACAAAACATAACATAACACAACACAAAACATAACATAACACAACACAAAACATTACATAACATAACACAACATAACACAAAACATAACATAACATAACACTAAACATAACATAACGTAACATAACACAAAACATAACATAACACAAAACATAACATAACATAACACAACATAACACAAAACATAACATAATATAACACAAAACATAACATAGCATAACACAAAACATAACATAACATAACACAAAACAAAACATAACATAACATAACACAAAACATAACATAACATAACATAACACAAAACATAACATAACATAACATAACACAAAACATAACATAACATAACATAACATAACACAAAACATAACATAACACAACACAAAACATACCATAACACAACACATAACATAACACAAAACATAACATAACACAAAACATAACATAACATAACACAAAACATAACATAACATAACCTAAAACATAACATAAAACAAAGCATAACATAACTCAAAACATAACATAACAAAACACAACACAACACAAAACATAACACAACACAACATAACATAGCACAACACATAACACAAAACATAACATAACACAAAACATAAAATAAAATAACATAACATAAAATAACACAATACAACACAAAACATAACACAACACAAAGGACAACACAACACAAAACATAACATAACATAACACAAAACGTAACATAACATAACACAAAACATAACATAATACATAACACAACATAACATAACACAAAACATAACATAACACAAAACATATCGTAACACAACACAAATCATAACATAACACAAAACATAACATAACATAACACAACACAAAACATAACACAAAACATAACATAACATAACATAACACAACACAAAGCATAGCATAACACATAACATAACATAACATAACACAACACAAAACATAACATAACATAACACAAAACATAATATAACACAAAACATAACATAACACAAAACATAACATAACACGTCACAAAACATAACACAACACAACAAAACACCTAACACAACACAACACAAAACTTAACATAGCACCACACAACACATAACATAACACAAAACATAACATAACACAAAACATAACATAACATAACACAAAGCATAACATAACATAACATCACATAACACAACACAACGCAAAAACATAACACAACACAACACAAAACACAACACAACACAAAACATAACATAACACAAAACATAACATAACATAACACAAAACATAATATAACATAACACAAAATATAACATAACACAAAACATAACATAACACAACACAAAACATAAAACAACACAATACATAACACAACACAAAACATAACACAACATAACACAAAACATAACAGAACACAAAACATAACATAACACAAAACATAACATAACCTAACACAAAACATAACATAACACAATACAAAACATAACATAACACAAAACATAACACAACACAACACAAAACATAACATAACACAAAACATAACACAACACAAAACATAACATAACACAAAACATAACATAACATAACACAAAACATAACAAAACATAACACAAAACATAACATAACACAAAACATAACATAACACAAAACATAACATAACATATTACAGAACATAACATAACACAACACATAACATAACATAACACAAAACATAACATAACACAACACAAAACATAACACAAAACATAACATAACATAACACATAACATAACATATCATAACACAAAACATAACATAACACAACACAAAACATAACATAACATAACACAAAACATACAATAACATAACACAAAACATAACATAACATAACACAACACAAAACATAACATAACACAAAACATAACATAACACAAAACAAAACATAACACAACACAACACAAAAATAACACAACACAACACAAAACATAACATAACACAACACATAACATAACACAAAACATAACATAACACAAAACAAAACATAACACAACACATAACATAACACAAAACATAACATAATACAAAACATAACATAACAGAACACAAAACATTATATACACAAAACATAACATAACATAACACAAAACATAACATAACCTAAAACATAACATAACATAACACAAAACATAACATAACACAAAGCATAACATAACATAACACAACACAAAACATATCATAACATAACATAACACAAAACATAACATAACATAACATAAAACAGAACATTAACATAACACAACACAAAACATAACATAACATAGCACATAACGTAACATAACACAAAATATAACATAACACAAAACATAACATAACAAAAAACATAACATAACACAACACAAAACATAACACAACACAATACAAAACATAACAACACAAAACATAACATAACACAAAACATATCACAACACAAAACATAATATAACACAAAACATAACATAACACAAAACATAACATAACACAAAACATAACCTAACGTAACACAAAACGTAACATAACATAACACAAAACATAACACGACACAATACATAACACAACACAAAACATAACATAACACATCACAAAACATAACACAACACAACAAAAAACTTAACACAACACAACACAAAACATAACATAACACAACACAACACATAACATAACACAAAACATAACATAACACAAAACATAACATAACGTAACACAAAATATAACATAACATCACATAACACAACACAACACAAAACATAACACAACACAACACAAAACACAACACAACACAAAACATAACATAACACAAAACATAACATAACATAACACAAAACATAATATAACATAACACAAAACATAACATAATACAACACAAAACATAACACAACACAATACATAACACAACACAAAACATAACACAACATAACACAAAACATAACAGAACACAAAACATAACATAACATAACATAACATAACATAACACAAAACAACATAACATAACACAAAACATAACATAACACAAAACATAACATAACATAACACAAAACATAACATAACATAACACAAAATATAACATAACATAACACAAAACATAACATAACCTAACACAAAACATAACATAACACAACACAAAACATAACACAACACAAAACAACACAACACAACACAAAACATAACATTGCACAAAACATAACACAACACAATACATAACATAACACAAAACATAACATAACACAAAACATAACAAAACATAACACAAAACATAACATAACACAAAACATAACATAACACAAAACATAACATAACATATTACAGAACATAACATAACACAACACATAATATAACACAAAACATAACATAACACAACACAAAACATAACACAAAGCATAAAATAACATAACACATAACATAACATATCATAACACAAAACATAACATAACACAACACAAAACATAACATAACATAACACAAAACATAACATAACATAACACAACACATAATATAGCACAAAACATAACATAACATAACACAAAACATAACATAACACATAACATAACACAACACAAAACATAACCTAACATAACACATAACATAACATAGCACAAAACATAACATAACATAACACAAAACATAACATAACACAAAACATAACATAACACAACACAAAACATAACAACACAAAACATGACATAACACAAAACATAACAAAACATAACACAAAACATAACATAACACAAAACATAACATAACACAACACATAACATAACACAAAACATAACATAACACAACACAAAACATAACACAAAACATAACATAACACAACACAAAACATAACTTAACACAAAACATAACATATTACAACACAAAACATAACATAACATAACACAAAACATAACATAACACAAAACATAACAAAACATAACAAAACAAAACAAAACATAACATAACACAAATATAACATATCATAACACAACACTATACATAACATAACACATAACATAACATAACATAACACAAAATATAACATAACATATCACAAAACAAAACATAACACAAAACATAACACAACACAAAACATAACATAACACAACACAAAACATAACATAACACAACACAAAACATTACATAACATAACTCAAAACATAACACAACACAAAACATAATATAACACAAATCATTACATAACACAAAACATAACATAACACAAAACATAACCTAACATAATACAAAACGTATCATAACATAACACAAAACATAACACAACACAATACATAACACAACACAAAACATAGCATAACACAAAACATAACATAACACAAAACATAACATAACAAAAAACATAACATTACACAAAACATAACATAACACAAAACATAACATTACACAAAACATAACATAACACAACACAAAACATAACATAACACAACACATAACATAACACAAAACATAACATAACACAAAACATAACAGATAATACATAACATAACATAACACAACACAAAACATAACATAAAACAAAACATAACATAACACAAAACATAACATGACACAAAACATAACATAACACAAAACATAACATAACACAATACAAAACATAACATAACATAGCACAAAACATAACATAACACAACACATAACATAACACAAGACATAACATAACACAACATAACACAAAACATAACATAACACAAAACATAACATAACATAACACAAAACATAACTCAAAACATAACATAACACAACACATTACATAATACATAACATAACATAACACAACACAAAACATAACATAACACTAAACATAACATAACATAACACAAAACATAACATAACCTAACATAACATAACACAAAACATAACATAACACAAAACATAACATAACATAACACAACATAACACAAAACATAACATAACATAACACTAAACATAACATAACGTAACATATCACAAAACATAACATAACACAAAACATAACATAACACAACATAACACAAAACATAACATAATATAACACAAAACATAACATAGCATAACACAAAACATAACATAACATAACACAAAACAAAACATAACATAACATAACATAACACAAAACATAACATAACATAACATAACATAACATAACACAAAACATAACATAACATAACACAAAACATAACATAACATAACATAACATAACATAACATAACATAACACAAAACATAACATAACACAACACAAAACATAACATAACACAACACATAACATAACACAAAACATAACATAACACAAAACATAACATAACATAACACAAAACATAACATAACATAACCTAAAACATAACATAAAACAAAGCATAACATAACTCAAAACATAACATAACAAAACACAACACAACACAAAACATAACACAACACAACATAACATAACACAACACATAACACAAAACATAACATAACACAAAACATAAAATAAAATAACATAACATAAAATAACAATACAACACAAAACATAACACAACACAAAGGACAACACAACACAAAACATAACATAACATAACACAAAACATAACATAACACAAAACGTAACATAACATAACACAAAACATAACATAATACATAACACAACATAACATAACACAAAACATAACATAACACAAAACATATCGTAACACAACACAAATCATAACATAACACAAAACATAACATAACATAACACAACACAAAACATAACACAAAACATAACATAACATAACATAACATAACACAACACAAAACATAGCATAACACATAACATAACATAACATAACACAACACAAAACATAACATAACATAACACAAAACATAACATAACACAAAAAAACATAACACAAAACATTACACAACACAAAACATAACACAACACAAAACATAAAACAACACAAAACATAACACAAAACATAACAGAACTCAAAACATAACATAACACAACACAAAACATAACATAACACATAACATAACATAACATAACATAACACAAAACATAACATAACACAAAACATAACATAACACAAAACATAACATAACACAACACAAAACATAACACAACACAAAGCATAGTATAACACATAACATAACACAAAACATAACATAACACAAAACATAACATAATATAACACAAAACATAACATAACACAACACAAAACATAACATAACACAAAACATAATATAACGCAACACAAAACATAACATAACACAACACAAAACATAACATAACATAACATAACACAAAACATAACATAACATAACATAACATAACATAACATAACATAACATAACATAACATAACACAACACAAAACATAACACAACACAACATAACATAACACAACACATAACACAAAACATAACATAACACAAAACATAAATTAACATAACACATAACATAACATAACATAACACAACACAAAACATAACATAGCACAAAACATAACATAACATAACACAAAGCATAACATAACACAAAATTTAACATAACACAAAACATAACACAACACAAAACATAACACAACACAAAACATAAAACAACACAAAACATAACATAACATAACACAGAACATAACATAACACAACACAAAACATAACATAACACATAACATAACACAAAACATAACATAACACAAAACATAACATAACACAAAACATAACATAACACAACAGAAAACATAATACAACATTAAATAACACAACACAAAGCATAGCATAACACATAACATAACACAAAACATAACATAACACAAAACATAACATAACACAAAACATAACATAATATATCTCAAAACATAACATAACACAAAACATAACAGAACACAACACAAAACATAACATAACACAACACAAAACATAACATAACAGATCATAACAAAAAACATAACTTAACACAAAACATAACATAACATAACACAACACAACACATAACATAATATAACACAAAACATAACATAACACAAAACATAACATAACATAACACAACATAACACAAAACATAACATAACATAACACAACACAAAACATAACACAACACAAAACAAAACACAACACAAAACATAACATATCACAACACAAAGCATAACATAACACAATACATAACATAACACAACACAAAACAACATAACACAACACATAGCATAACACAACACAAAACATAACATATCACAAAACATAACATAACACAAAACATAACATAACATAGCACAACACAAAACATAACATAACATAACACAAAACATAACATAACATAACACAAAACATACCACAAAACATAACATAACACAAAACATAACATAACAAAACACAACACAAAACATAACATAACACAACACAAAACATAACATAACATAACACAAATCATACAATAACATAACACAAAACAACACATAACACAACACAAAACATAACATAACACAACACATAACATAACACAAAACATAACATAACACAACACATAACATAACACAAAACATAACATAACACAAAACATAACATAACATAACACAAAACATAACATAACACAAAACATAACATAACATAACACAAAACATAACATAACCTAAAACATAATATAACATAACACAAAACATAACATAACACAAAACATAACATAACATTACACAACACAAAACATAACATAACATAACACAAAACATAAAATAACATAGCACATAACATAACATAACACAAAACATAACATAACATAACACAAAACATAACCTTACAAAAAACATAACATAACACAACACAAAACATAACACAACAGAATACAAAACATAACACAACACAAAACATAACATAACATAACACAAATCATAACACAACACAAAGCATAATATAACACAAAACATAACACAACACAAAACATAACATAACACAAAACATACGATAACACAACATAACACAAAGCATAACATAACATAACATAACACAAAACATAACATAACATAACATCACATAACACAACACAACCCAAAACATAACACAACACAACACAAAACACAACACAACACAAAACATAACATAACACAAAGCATAACATAACATAACATAAAACAAAACATAATATAACATAACACAAAATATAACATAACACAAAACATAACACAACACAAAACATAAGACAACACAATACATAACACAACACAAAACATAACACAACATAACACAAAACATAACCGAACAAAAAACATAACATAACACAAAACATAACACAACACAAAACCTAACATAACATAACACAAAACATAACATAACATAACACAAAACATAACACAAAACATAACATAACATAACAAAACACAAAACGTAACACAACACAAAACATAACACAACACAATACATAACACAACACAAAACATAACACAACATAACACAAAACATAACAGAACACAAAACATAACATAACACATAACATAACACAACACATAACATAACACAAAACATAACATAACACGACACACAACATAACACAAAACATAACATAACATTACACAACACAAAACGTAACATAACACAAAAAATACCATACCACAACACAAAACATAACTTAACGTAACAAAACATAACATAACAAAACACAAAACATAACATAACATAACATAAAACAAAACATAACATAACACAAAACATAACATAACACAACACTATACATAACATAACACATAACATAACATAACACAAAATATAACATAACATAACACAAAACATAACATAACACAAAACATAACAGATAATACAAAACATAACATAACACAACACAAAACATAACATAAAACAAAACATAACATAACATAACACAAAACATAACATGACACAAAACATAACATAACACAAAACATAACATAACACAACACAAAACATAACATAACATAGCACAAAACATAACATAACACAACACATAACATAATACAAAACATAACATAACACAACACAAAACATAACATAACATAACACTAAACATAACATAACATAACACAAAACATAACATAACCTAACATAACATAACACAAAACATAACATAACACAAAACATAACATAACACAAAACATAACATAACACAAAACATAACATAACACAAAACATAACATAACATACTACAGAACATAACATAACACAACACATAACATAACACAAAACATAACATAACATAACAAAAAACATAACCTAAAACATAACATAACATAACACATAACATAACATATCATAACACAAAACATAACATAACACAACACAAAACATAACATAACATAACACAAAACATAACAGAACACAAAACATAACATAACACAAAACATAACCTAACATAACACAAAACAACATAACATAACACAAAACATAACATAACACAAAACATAACATAACACAAAACAACACATAACACAACACAAAACATAACATAACACAACACATAACATAACACAAAACATAACATAACACAACACATAACATAACACAAAACATAACATAACAAAAACATAACATAACATAACACAAAACATAACATATCACAAAACATAACATAACATAACACAAAACATAACATAACCTAAAACATAATATAACATAACACAAAACATAACATAACACAAAACATAACATAACATAACACAACACAAAACATAACATAGCATAACACAAAACATAACATAACATAGCACATAACATAACATAACACAAAACATAACATAACATAACACCAAACACAACCTTACAAAAAACATAACATAACACAACACAAAACATAACACAACACAATACAAAACATAACACAACACAAAACATAACATAACATAACACAAATCATAACACAACACAAAGCATAATATAACACAAAACATAACATAACACAAAACATAACATAACACAAAACATAACCTAACGTAACACAAAACGTAACATAACATAACACAAAACATAACACGACACAATACATAACACAACACAAAACATAACATAACATTACACAAAACATAACATAACACAAAACATAACATAATACATCATAACACAAAGCATAACATAACATAACATAACATAACATAACACAGAACATAACATAACATAACATCACATAACACAACACAACCCAAAACATAACACAACACAACACAAAACACAACACAACACAAAACATAACATAACACAAAGCATAACATAACATAACATAAAACAAAACATAATATAACATAACACAAAATATAACATAACACAAAACATAACACAACACAATACATAACACAACACAAAACATAACACAACATAACACAAAACATAACAGAACAAAAAACATAACATAACACAAAACATAACACAACACAAAACATAACATAACATAACACAAAACATAACATAACATAACACAAAACATAACACAAAACATAACATAACATAACACAACACAAAACGTAACACAACACAAAACATAACACAACACAAAACATAACAGAACACAAAACATAACATAACACATAACATAACACAACACATAACATAACAACATACATAACATAACACGACACAAAACATAACACAAAACATAACATAACATTACACAACACAAAACGTAACATAACACAAAAAATACCATACCACAACACAAAACATAACATAACATAACATAAAACAAAACATAACATAACACAAAACATAACATAACATAACACAACACTATACATAACATAACACATAACATAACATAACACAAAATATAACATAACATAACACAAAACAAAACATAACACAAAACATAACAACACAAAACATAACATAACACAACACAAAACATAACATAACACAACACAAAACATAACACATAACAAAACATAACATAATACAAAACACAACATAACACAAAACATAACATAACACAAAACATAACATAACACAAAACATAACATAACACAACACAAACCATAACATAACACAAAACATAACATAACACAACACAAAACATAACATAACATAACACAAAACATAACATAACATAACATAAAACAAAACATAACATAACACAACACAAAACATAACATAACATAGCACATAACATAACATAACACAAAATATAACATAACATAACACAAAACATAACATAACAAAAAACATAACATAACAAGACACAAAACATAACACAACACAATACAAAACATAACACAACACAAAACATAACATAACATAACACAAAACATATCACAACACAAAACATAATATAACACAAAACATAACATAACACAAAACATAACATAACACAAAACATAACCTAACGTAACACAAAACGTAACATAACATAACACATAACATAACAAAAATCAATACATAGCACAACACAAAACATAACATAACATAACACAAAACATAATATAACACAAAACATAACATAACACAAAACATAACATAACACATCACAAAACATAACACAACACAACAAAAATTTAACACAACACAACACAAAACATAACATAACACAACACATAACATAACACAAAACATAACATAACACAAAACATAACATAACATAACACAAAGCATAACATAACATCACATAACACAACACAAAACATAACACAACACAACACAAAACACAACACAACACAAAACATAACATAACACAAAACATAACATAACATAACACAAAACATAATATAACATAACACAAAATATAACATAACACAAAACATAACATAACACAACACAAAACATAACACAACACAATACATAACACAACACAAAACAGAACACAACATAACACAAAACATAACAGAACACAAAACATAACATAACACAAAACATAACCTAACATAACACAAAACAACATAACATAACACAAAACATAACATAACACAAAACATAACATAACACAAAACATAACATAACATAACATAACACAAAATATAACATAACATAACACAAAACATAACATAACCTAACACAAAACATAACATAACACAACACAAAACATAACATAACACAACACAAAACATAACACAACACAACACAAAACATAACATAACACAAAACATAACACAACACAAAACATAACATAACACAAAAGATAACATAACATAACACAAAACATAACAAAACATAACACAAAACATAACATAACACAAAACATAACATAACACAAAACATAACATAACATACTACAGAACATAACATAACACAACACATAACATAACAAAAACATAACATAACAACACAAAACATAACATATCACAAAACATAACATAACATAACACAAAACATAACATAACCTAAAACATAATATAACATAACACAAAACATAACATAACACAAAACATAACATAACATAACACAACACAAAACATAACATAGCATAACACAAAACATAACATAACATAGCACATAACATAACATAACACAAAACATAACATAACATAACACCAAACACAACCTTACAAAAAACATAACATAACACAACACAAAACATAACACAACACAATACAAAACATAACACAACACAAAACATAACATAACATAACACAAATCATAACACAACACAAAGCATAATATAACACAAAACATAACATAACACAAAACATAACATAACACAAAACATAACCTAACGTAACACAAAACGTAACATAACATAACACAAAACATAACACGACACAATACATAACACAACACAAAACATAACATAACATTACACAAAACATAACATAACACAAAACATAACATAACACAACATAACACAAAGCATAACATAACATAACACAGAACATAACATAACATAACATCACATAACACAACACAACCCAAAACATAACACAACACAACACAAAACACAACACAACACAAAACATAACATAACACAAAGCATAACATAACATAACATAAAACAAAACAATATAACATAACACAAAATATAACATAACACAAAACATAACACAACACAAAACATAACACAACACAATACATAACACAACACAAAACATAACACAACATAACACAAAACATAACAGAACAAAAAACATAACATAACACAAAACATAACACAACACAAAACATAACATAACATAACACAAAACATAACATAACATAACACAAAACATAACACAAAACATAACATAACATAACACAACACAAAACGTAACACAACAGAAAACATAACACAACACAATACATAACACAACACAAAACATAACACAACATAACACAAAACATAACAGAACACAAAACATAACATAACACATAACATAACACAACACATAACATAACAACAAACATAACATAACACGACACAAAACATAACACAAAACATAACATAACATTACACAACACAAAACGTAACATAACACAAAAAATACCATACCACAACACAAAACATAACATAACATAACATAAAACAAAACATAACATAACACAAAACATAACATAACATAACACAACACTATACATAACATAACACATAACATAACATAACACAAAATATAACATAACATAACACAAAACAAAACATAACACAAAACATAACAACACAAAACATAACATAACACAACACAAAACATAACATAACACAACACAAAACATAACATAACACAAAACATAACACCACACAATACATAACACAAAACAAAACATAACATAACACAACACTTAACATAACACAAAACATAACATAACACAAAACATAACATATAATACAAAACATAACATAACACAACACAAAACATAACATAACACATAACATAACATAACACAAAACATAACATGACACAAAACATAACATAACACAAAACATAACATAACATAACACAACACAAAACATAACATAACACAACACAAGACATAACATAACACAAAAATAACATAACACAAGACATAACATAACATAACATAACATAAAACATAACTTAACACAAAACATAACATAACAAAACACAACAAAACATAACATAACATAACACAACACATAACTTAACATAACACAAAACATAACATAACATAACATAAAACAAAACATAACATAACACAAAACATAACATAACACAACACAAAACATAACACAACACAACAAAAAACTTAACACAACACAACACAAAACATAACATAACACAACACATAACATAACACAAAACATAACATAAAATAACACATAACATAACATCACATAACACAACACAACACAAAACATAACACACAACACAACACAAAACACAACACAACAAAAAACATAACATAACATAACACAAAACATAACATAACATAACACGCAACATAACATACACAACACAAAACATAACACAACACAATACATGACACAACACAAAACATAACATAACACAAAACATAACATAACACAAAGCATAACATAACATAACACAAAACATAACATAACACAAAACATAACATACCACAAAACATAACATAACACAAAACATAACATAACATAACACATAATATAACATAAGATAACACAGAACATGACATGACCTAACACAAAACATAACATAACACAACACAAAACATAACATAACACAACACAAAACATAACACAACACAACACAAAATATAACACAACACAACATAAAACATAACACAACACAAGACATAACATAACATAACACAAAACATAACACATAACAAAACATAACATAATACAAAACACAACATAACACAAAACATAACATAACACAAAACATAACATAACACAAAACATAACATAACACAACACAAACCATAACATAACACAAAACATAACATAACACCACACAAAACATAACATAACATAACACAAAACATAACATAACATAACATAAAACAAAACATAACATAACACAACACAAAACATAACATAACATAGCACATAACATAACATAACACAAAATATAACATAACATAACACAAAACATAACATAACAAAAAACATAACATAACAAGACACAAAACATAACACAACACAATACAAAACATAACACAACACAAAACATAACATAACATAACACAAAACATATCACAACACAAAACATAATATAACACAAAACATAACATAACACAAAACATAACATAACACAAAACATAACCTAACGTAACACAAAACGTAACATAACATAACACATAACATAACAAAAATCAATACATAACACAACACAAAACATAACATAACATAACACAAAACATAATATAACACAAAACATAACATAACACAAAACATAACATAACACATCACAAAACATAACACAACACAACAAAAAACTTAACACAACACAACACATAACATAACACAAAACATAACATAACACAAAACATAACATAACATAACACAAAGCATAACATAACATCACATAACACAACACAAAACATAACACAACACAACACAAAACACAACACAACACAAAACATAACATAACACAAAACATAACATAACATAACACAAAACATAATATAACATAACACAAAATATAACATAACACAAAACATAACATAACACAACACAAAACATAACACAACACAATACATAACACAACACAAAACAGAACACAACATAACACAAAACATAACAGAACACAAAACATAACATAACACAAAACATAACCTAACATAACACAAAACAACATAACATAACACAAAACATAACATAACACAAAACATAACATAATACAAAACATAACATAACATAACATAACACAAAATATAACATAACATAACACAAAACATAACATAACCTAACACAAAACATAACATAACACAACACAAAACATAACATAACACAACACAAAACATAACACAACACAACACAAAACATAACATAACACAAAACATAACACAACACAAAACATAACATAACACAAAAGATAACATAACATAACACAAAACATAACAAAACATAACACAAAACATAACATAACACAAAACATAACATAACACAAAACATAACATAACATACTACAGAACATAACATAACACAACACATAACATAACACAAAACATAACATAACACAACAAAAAACATAACCTAAAGCATAACATAACATAACACATAACATAACATATCATAACACAAAACATAACATAACACAACACAAAACATAACATAACATAACACAAAACATAACAGAACACAAAACATAACATAACACAAAACATAACCTAACATAACACAAAACGACATAACATAACACAAAACATAACATAACACAAAACATAACATAACACAAAACAACACATAACACAACACAAAACATAACATAACACAACACATAACATAACACAAAACATAACATAACACAACACATAACATAACACAAAACATAACATAACAAAAACATAACATAACATAACACAAAACATAACATATCACAAAACATAACATAACATAACACAAAACATAACATAACCTAAAACATAATATAACATAACACAAAACATAACATAACACAAAACATAACATAACATAACACAACACAAAACATAACATAACATAACACAAAACATAACATAACATAGCACATAACATAACATAACACAAAACATAACATAACATAACACAAAACACAACCTTACAAAAAACATAACATAACACAACACAAAACATAACACAACACAATACAAAACATAACACAACACAAAACATAACATAACATAACACAAATCATAACACAACACAAAGCATAATATAACACAAAACATAACATAACACAAAACATAACATAACACAAAACATAACCTAACGTAACACAAAACGTAACATAACATAACACAAAACATAACACGACACAATACATAACACAACACAAAACATAACATAACATTACACAAAACATAACATAACACAAAACATAACATAACACAACATAACACAAAGCATAACATAACATAACATAACATAACATAACATAACACAAAACATAACATAACATAACATCACATAACACAACACAACCCAAAACATAACACAACACAACACAAAACACAACACAACACAAAACATAGCATAACACAAAGCATAACATAACATAACATAAAACAAAACATAATATAACATAACACAATATATAACATAACACAAAACAATACACAACACAAAACATAACACAACACAATACATAACACAACACAAAACATAACACAACATAACACAAAACATAACAGAACAAAAAACATAACATAACACAAAACATAACACAACACAAAACATAACATAACACAAAACATAACATAACATAACACAAAACATAACACAAAACATAACATAACATAACACAACACAAAACGTAACACAACACAAAACATAACACAACACAATACATAATACAACACAAAACATAACAGAACACAAAACATAACATAACACATAACATAACACAACACATAACATAACAACAAACATAACATAACACGACACAAAACATAACACAAAACATAACATAACATTACACAACACAAAACGTAACATAACACAAAAAATACCATACCACAACACAAAACATAATATAACGTAACAAAACATAACATAACATAACACAAAACATAACATAACATAAAACAAAACATAACATAACACAAAACATAACATAACATAACACAACACTATACATAACATAACACATAACATAACATAACACAAAATATAACATAACATAACACAAAACAAAACATAACACAAAACATAACAACACAAAACATAACATAACACAACACAAAACATAACATAACACAACACAAAACATAACATAACACAAAACATAACACCACACAATACATAACACAAAACAAAACATAACATAACACAACACTTAACATAACACAAAACATAACATAACACAAAACATAACATATAATACAAAACATAACATAACACAACACAAAACATAACATAACATAACACAAAACATAACATGACACAAAACATAACATAACACAAAACATAACATAACATAACACAACACAAAACATAACATAACACAACACAAGACATAACATAACACAAAAATAACATAACACAAGACATAACATAACATAACATAACATAAAACATAACTTAACACAAAACATAACATAACAAAACACAACAAAACATAACATAACATAACACAACACATAACTTAACATAACACAAAACATAACATAACATAACATAACACAAAACATAACATAACACAAAACATAACATAACACAACACAAAACATAACACAACACAACAAAAAACTTAACACAACACAACACAAAACATAACATAACACAACACATAACATAACACAAAACATAACATAACACAAAACATAACATAAAATAACACATAACATAACATCACATAACACAACACAGCACAAAACATAACACACAACACAACACAAAACACAACACAACAAAAAACATAACATAACATAACACAAAACATAACATAACATAACACACAACATAACATACACAACACAAAACATAACACAACACAATACATAACACAACACAAAACATAACATAACACAAAACATAACATAACACAAAGCATAACATAACATAACACAAAACATAACATAACACAAAACATAACATACCACAAAACATAACATAACACAAAACATAACATAACATAACACAAAATATAACATAAGATAACACAAAACATGACATATCCTAACACAAAACATAACATAACACAACACAAAACATAACATAACACAACACAAAACATAACACAACACAACACAAAATATAACACAACACAACATAAAACATAACACAACACAAGACATAACATAACATAACACAAAACATAACACATAACAAAACATAACATAATACAAAACACAACATAACACAAAACATAACATAACACAAAACATAACATAACACAAAACATAACATAACACAACACAAACCATAACATAACACAAAACATAACATAACACAACACAAAACATAACATAACATAACACAACACATAACATAACATAACATAACACAACACAAAACATAACATAACACAAAACATAACATAACACAACACAAAACATTACATAACACAAAAGATAACATAACATAACACAAAACATAACATAAAACAATACAAAACGTAACATAACATAACACAACATAACACAAAACATAACATAACATAACACAAAACATAACATAACACAAAACATAAGATAACACAAAACAAAACATAACATAACACAAAACATAACATAACACAAAACATAACATAACACAACACAAAACATAACATAACAAAAACATAACATAACACAACACAAAACATAGCATAACACAAAACATAACATAACACAACACATAACATAACACAAAACATAACAAAACACAAAACATAACATATAATACAAAACATAACATAACACAACACAAAACATAACATAACACATAACATAACATAACACAAAACATAACATGACACAAAACATAACATAACACAAAACATAACATAACATAACACAACACAAAACATAACATAACATAACACAAGACATAACATAACACAAAAATAACATAACACAAGACATAACATAACATAACATAACATAACATAACATAAAACATAACATAACACAAAACATAACATAACAAAACACAACAAAACATAACATAACATAACACAACACATAACTTAACATAACACAAAACATAACATAACATTACATAACACAAAACATAACATAACACAAAACATAACATAACACAACACAAAACATAACACAACACAACAAAAAACTTAACACAACACAACACAAAACATATTATAACACAACACATAACATAACACAAAACATAACATAACACAAAACATAACATAAAATAACACATAACATAACATCACATAACACAACACAACGCAAAACATAACACACAACACAACACAAAACACAACACAACAAAAAACATAACAACATAACACAAAACATAACATAACATAACACACAACATAACATACACAACACAAAACATAACACAACACAATACATAACACAACACAAAACATAACATAACACAGAACATAACATAACACAAAGCATAACATAACACAAAACATAACATAACATAACACAAAACATAACATAACACAAAACATAACATAACACAAAACATAACATAACACAAAACATAACATAACATAACACAAAATATAACATAAGATAACACAAAACATGACATGACCTAACACAAAACATAACATAACACAACACAAAACATAACATAACACAACACAAAACATAACACAACACAACACAAAATATAACACAACACAACACAAAACATAACACAACACAAGACATAACATAACACAAAACATAACACAAAACATAACACATAACAAAACATAACATAATACAAAACACAACATAAAACAAAACATAACATAACTCAAAACATAACATAACACAAAACATAACATAACACAACATAAACCATAACATAACACAAAACATAACATAACACAACACAAAACATAACATAACATAACACAAAACATAACATAACATAACACAACACAAAACATAACATAACACAAAACATAACATAACACAACACAAAACATTACATAACACAAAAGATAACATAACATAACACAAAACATTACATAATACAACACAAAACGTAACATAACATAACACAACATTACACAAAACATAACATAACATAACACAAAACATAACATAATACAAAACATAAGATAACACAAAACAAAACATAACATAACACAAAACATAACATAACACAAAACATAACATAACACAACACAAAACATAACATAACACAAAACATAACATAACACAACACAAAACATAGCATAACACAAAACATAACATAACACAAAACATAACATAACATAACACAGAACATAACATAAAATAATACAAAACATAACATAACATAACACAAAACATAACATAACATAACACAAACATAACATAACATAACACAAAACATAACATAACATAACACAAAACATAACATCACACAAAACATAACATATCACAACACAAAGCATAACATAACACAATACATAAGATAACGCAAAACATAACATAACGCAACACATAACATAACACAACACAAAACATAACATATCACAAAACATAACATAACACAAAACATAACATAACATAACATAACATAACACAAAACATAACATAACATAACATAACACAAAACATAACATAACATAACACAAAACATAACACAAAACATAACATAACACAAAACATAACATAACAAAGCACAACACAAAACATAACATAACACAACACAAAACATAACATAACATAACACAAAACATACAATAACATAACACAAAACATAACGTAACACAACACAAAACATAACATAACACAAAACATAACATAACACAAAACAAAACATAACACAACACAACACAAAACATAACACAACACAACACAAAACATAACCTTACACAACACATAACATAACATAACACAAAACATAACATAACAGAAAACATAACATAACACAAGACATAACATAACACAAAACATAACATAACACAAAACATAACATAACATAACACAAAACATAACATAACACAAAACATAACATAA
Source organism: Tenodera sinensis (assembly GCA_030765045.1). NCBI lineage: Eukaryota > Metazoa > Arthropoda > Insecta > Mantodea > Mantidae > Tenodera > Tenodera sinensis. The sequence goes on from CM060971.1 coordinate 33,021,422, forward strand.
CATAACACAACACGAAACATAACATAACATAACACAAAACATAACATAACATAAAACAAAACATAACTTAACACAACACAAAACATAACATAACATAGCACATAACATAACATAACACAAAATATAACATAACATAACACAAAACATAACATAACAAAAAACATAACATAACATTACACAAAACATAACATAACATAACACAAAACATAACATAACCTAACACAAAACATAACATAACACAACACAAAACATAACATTACACAACACAAAACATAACACAACACAACACAAAACATAACATAACACAAAACATAACACAACACAAAACATAACATAACACAAAAGATAACATAACATAACACAAAACATATCACAACACAAAACATAATATAACACAAAACATAACATAACACAAAACATAACCTAACGTAACACAAAACGTAACATAACATAACACAAAACATAACAAAAAACAATACATAACACAACACAAAACATAACATAACATAACACAAAACATAATATAACACAAAACATAACATAACACAAAACATAACATAACACATCACAAAACATAACACAACACAACAAAAAACTTAACACAACACAACACAAATATAACATAACACAACACAACACATAACATAACACAAAATATAACATAACACAAAACATAACATAACATAACACAAAGCATAGCATAACATCACATAACACAACACAACACAAAACATAACACAACACAACACAAAACACAACACAACACAAAACATAACATAACACAAAACATAACATAACATAACATAACACAAAACATATTATAACATAACACAAAATATAACATAACACAAAACATAACATAACACAACACAAAACATAAAATAACACAAAACATAACATAACATAACATAACACAAAACAACATAACATAACACAAAACATAACATAACACAAAACATAACATAACAAAACACAAAACATAACATAACATAACACAAAATATAACATAACATAACACAAAACATAACATAACCTAACACAAAACATAACATAACACAACACAAAACATAACACAACACAACACAAAACATAACATAACACAAAACATAACACAACACAAAACATAACATAACACAAAAGATAACATAACACAAAACATAACAAAACATAACACAAAACATAACATAACACAAAACATAACATAACACAAAACATAACATAACATATTACAGAACATAACATAACACAACACATAACATAACATAAAACATAACATAACACAACACAAAACATAACCTAAAACATAACATAACATAACACATAACATAACATAACATAACATAACACAAAACATAACATAGCACAAAACATAACATAACATAACACAAAACATAACATAACACATAACATAACACAACACAAAATATAACCTAACATAACACATAACATAACACAAAACATACCATAACACAACACAAAACATAACATAACATAGCACAAAACATAGCATAACACAACACATAACATAACACAAGATATAACATAACACTACATAACACAAAACATAACATAACTCAAAACATAACATAACATAACACAAAAGATAACTCGAAACATAACATAACACAACACAAAACATAATACAAAGCATAACATAACACAACACAAAACTTAACATAACATAACACAAAACATAACATAACACAAAACATAACATAACATAACACAACATAACACAAAACATAACATAACATAAGACTAAACATAACATAACGTAACATAACACAAAACATAACATAACACAAAACATAACATAACATAACACAAAACATAACATAACAAAAAACATAACATAACACAAAACATAACATAACATAACACAAAACATAACATAACACAACACATAACATAACACAAAACATACCATAACACAACACAAAACATAACACAAAACATAACATAACACAACACAAAACATAACATAACACAAAACATAACATAACACAACACAAAACATAACATAACATAACACAAAACATAACATAACACAAAACGTAACATAACATAAAACAAAACATAACATAACACAAAACATAACATAACATAACACAACACTATACATAACATAACACATAACATAACATAACATAACACAAAATATAACATAACATAGCACAAAACAAAACATAACATAACACAACACAAAACATAACCTAACACAACACAAAACATAACATAACATAACACAAAACATAACACAACACAAAACATAATATAACACAAATCATAACATAACACAAAACATAACATAACACAAAACATAACATAACACAACACAAAACATAACATAACATAGCACAAAACATAACATAACACAACACATAACATAACACAAGATATAACATAACACTACATAACACAAAACATAACATAACTCAAAACATAACATAACATAACACAAAACATAACTCGAAACATAACATAACACAACACAAAACATAATACAAAGCATAACATAACACAACACAAAACTTAACATAACATAACACAAAACATAACATAACACGAAACATAACATAACATAACACAACATAACACAAAACATAACATAACATAAGACTAAACATAACATAACGTAACATAACACAAAACATAACATAACACAAAACATAACATAACATAACACAACATTACACAAAACATAACATAACATAACACAAAACATTACATAACACAACACAAAACATATCATAACACAACACATAACATAACACAAAACATAACATAACACAAAACATAACATAACACAAAACATAACATAACATAACACAAAACATAACATAACATAACATAACACAAAACATAACATAACATAACACAAAACATCACATAACACAAAACAAAACATAACATAACACAAAACATAACATAACACAAAACATAACATAACATAACACAAAACATAACATAACAAAACACAACACAACACAAAACATTACACAACACAACATTACATAACACAACACATTTCACAAAACATAACATAACACAAAACATAAAATAACATAACATAACATAAAATAACACAACACAACACAAAATATAACACAACACAAAGGACAAGACAACACAAAACATAACATAACATAACATAACATAACACAAAACATAACATAACACAAAACGTAACATAACATAACACAAAACATAACATAATACATAACACAACATAACATAACACAAAACATAACATAACACAAAACATAACATAACAAAAAACATAACATAACACAAAACATAACATAACACAACACAAAACATAAAATAACACAACGCATAACATAACACAAAACATAACATAACACAAAACATAACATAACATAACACAAAACATAACATAACCTAAAACATAACATAACATAACACAAAACATAACATAACACAAAACATTACATAACACAAAACATAACATAACAAAACACAACAGAAAACATAACACAACACAACATAACATAACACTACACATAACACAATACATAACATAACACAAAACATAAAATAACATAACATAACATAAAATAACACAACACAACACAAAATATAACACAACACAAAGGACAAGACAACACAAAACATAACATAACATAACATAACATAACACAAAACATAACATAACACAAAACGTAACATAACATAACACAAAACATAACATAATACATAACACAACATAACATAACACAAGACATAACATAACACAAAACATAACATAACAAAAAACATAACAAAACACAAAACATAACATAACACAACACAAATCATAACATAAAACACAAAACATAACATAACATAACACAACACAAAACATAACATAACATAACACAACACAAAACATAACATAACACATAACATAACATAACACAACACAAAACATAACATAACATAACACAAAACATAACATAACACAAAAAAAACATAACACAAAACATTACACAACACAAAACATAACACAACACAAAACATAAAACAACACAAAACATAAGACAAAACATAACATAACACAAAACATTCCATAACACAACACAAAACATAACATAACACATAACATAACACAAAACATAACATCACACAACACATAACATAACATAACACAACACAAAACATAACATAACATATCATAACATAACACAAAACATAACATAACATAACACAAAACATAACATAACACAAAACATAACATAACAAAGCACAACACAAAACATAACATAACACAACACAAAACATAACATAACATAACACAAAACATACAATAACATAACGCAAAACATATCATAACACAACACAAAACATAACATAACACAAAACATAACATAACACAAAACATAACACAACACAACACAAAACATAACACAACACAACACAAAACATAGCCTAACACAACACATAACATAACATAACACAAAACATAACATAACACAAAACATAACATAACACAACACATAACATAACACAAAACATAACATAACACAAAACATAACATAACATAACACAAAACATAACATAACACAAAACATAACATAACATAACACAACACAAAACATAACATAACATAACACAAAACATAACATAACATAAAACAAAACATAACATAACACAACACAAAACATAACATAACATAGCACATAACATAACACAAAATATAACATAACATAACACAAAACATAACATAACAAAAAACATAACATAACAAGACACAAAACATAACACAACACAATACAAAACATAACACAACACAAAACATAACATAACATAACACAAAACATATCACAACACAAAACATAATATAACACAAAACATAACATAACACAAAACATAACATAACACAAAACATAACCTAACGTAACACAAAACGTAACATAACATAACACAAAACATAACAAAAATCAATACATAACACAACACAAAACATAACATAACATAACACAAAACATAATATAACACAAAACATAACATAACACAAAACATAACATAACACATCACAAAACACAACACAACACAACAAAAAACTTAACACAACACAACACAAAACATAACATAACACAACACAACACATAACATAACACAAAACATAACATAACACAAAACATAACATAACATAACACAAAGCATAACATAACATCACATAACACAACACAAAACATAACACAACACAACACAAAACACAACACAACACAAAACATAACATAACACAAAACATAACATAACATAGCATAACACAAAACATAATATAACATAACACAAAATATAACATAACACAAAACATAACATAACACAACACAAAACATAACACAACACAATACATAACACAACACAAAACAGAACACAACATAACACAAAACATAACAGAACACAAAACATAACATAACACAAAACATAACCTAACATAACACAAAACAACATAACATAACACAAAACATAACATAACACAGAACATAACATAACATAACACAAAACATAACATAACATAACATAACATAACACAAAATATAACATAACATAACACAAAACATAACATAACCTAACACAAAACATAACATAACACAACACAAAACATAACACAACACAACACAAAACATAACATAACACAAAACATAACACAACACAAAACATAACATAACACAAAAGATAACGTAACATAATACAAAACATAACAAAACATAACACAAAACATAACATAACACAAAACTTAACATAACACAAAACATAACATAACATATTACAGAACATAACACAACACATAACATAACACAAAACATAACATAACACAACAAAAAACATAACCTAAAACATAACATAACATAACACATAACATAACATATCTTAACACAAAACATAACATAACACAACACAAAACATAACATAACATAACACAAAACATAACATAACATTACACAAAACATAACATAGCACAAAACATAACATAACATAACACAAAACATAACATAACACATAACATAGCACAACACAAAACATAACCTAACATAACACATAAAATAACATAACACAAAACATAACATAACATAACACAAAACATAACATAACACAAAACATAACATAACACAACACAAAACATAACAACACAAAACATAACATAACACAAAACATAACAAAACATAACACAAAACATAACATAACAAAAAACATAACAAAACACAAAACATAACATAACATAACACAAAACATAACATAACACAACACATAACATAACACAAAACATAACATAACACAAATCAAACATAACACAAAACATAACATAACACAACACAAAACATAACATAACACAAAACATAACATAACACAACACAAAACATAACATAACATAACATAAAACATAACATAACACAAAACATAACATAACATAACACAACACTATACATAACATAACACATAACATAACATAACATAACACAAAATATAACATAACATAGCACAAAAGAAAACATAACATACCACAACACAAAACATAACATAACACAACACAAAACATAACATAACACAACACATAACACAACACAAAACTTAATATAACACAAATCATAACATAACACAGAACATAACATAACACAAAACATAACATAACATAACACAACACAAAACATAACATAACATAGCACAAAACATAACATAACACAACACATAACATAACACAAGACATAACATAACACAACATAACACAAAACATAACATAACACAAAACATAACATAACATAACACAAAACAACTCGAAACATAACATAACACAACACAAAACATAATACAAAGCATAACATAACACAACACAAAACTTAACATAACATAACACTAAACATAACATAACATAACACAAAACATAACATAACCTAACATAACATAACACAAAACATAACATAACACAAAACATAACATAACATAACACAACATAACACAAAACATAACATAACATAACACTAAACATAACATAACGTAACATAACACAAAACATAACATAACATAACACAACATTACACAAAACATAATATAACACAAAACATAACATAGCATAACACAAAACATAACATAACAGAACACAAAACATAACATAACATGACACAAAACATAACATAACATTACACAAAACATAACATAACATAACATAACACAAAACATAACCTAACATAACATAACACAAAACATAACACAACACAACACAAAACATAACATAACACAAAACATAACACAACACAAAACATAACATAACACAAAAGATAACATAACAACACAAAACATAACAAAACATGACACAAAACATAACATAACACAAAACATAACATAACATATTACAGAACATAACATAACACAACACATAACATAACACAAAACATAACATAACACAACAAAAAACATAACTTAAAACATAACATAACATAACACATAACATAACATATCATAACACAAAACATAACATAACACAACACAAAACATAACATAACATAACACAAAATATAACATAAGATAACACAAAACATGACATGACCTAACACAAAACATAACATAACACAACACAAAACATAACATAACACAACACAAAACATAACACAACACAACACAAAATATAACACAACACAACATAAAACATAACACAACACAAGACATAACATAACATAACACAAAACATAACACATAACAAAACATAACATAATACAAAACACAACATAACACAAAACATAACATAACACAAAACATAACATAACACAAAACATAACATAACACAACACAAACCATAACATAACACAAAACATAACATAACACAACACAAAACATAACATAACATAACACAAAACATAACATAACATAACATAAAACAAAACATAACATAACACAACACAAAACATAACATAACATAGCACATAACATAACATAACACAAAATATAACATAACATAACACAAAACATAACATAACAAAAAACATAACATAACAAGACACAAAACATAACACAACACAATACAAAACATAACACAACACAAAACATAACATAACATAACACAAAACATATCACAACACAAAACATAATATAACACAAAACATAACATAACACAAAACATAACATAACACAAAACATAACCTAACGTAACACAAAACGTAACATAACATAACAAATAACATAACAAAAATCAATACATAACACAACACAAAACATAACATAACATAACACAAAACATAATATAACACAAAACATAACATAACACAAAACATAACATAACACATCACAAAACATAACACAACACAACAAAAAACTTAACACAACACAACACAAAACATAACATAACACAACACATAACATAACACAAAACATAACATAACACAAAACATAACATAACATAACACAAAGCATAACATAACATCACATAACACAACACAAAACATAACACAACACAACACAAAACACAACACAACACAAAACATAACATAACACAAAACATAACATAACATAACACAAAACATAATATAACATAACACAAAATATAACATAACACAAAACATAACATAACACAACACAAAACATAACACAACACAATACATAACACAACACAAAACAGAACACAACATAACACAAAACATAACAGAACACAAAACATAACATAACACAAAACATAACCTAACATAACACAAAACAACATAACATAACACAAAACATAACATAACACAAAACATAACATAATACAAAACATAACATAACATAACATAACACAAAATATAACATAACATAACACAAAACATAACATAACCTAACACAAAACATAACATAACACAACACAAAACATAACATAACACAACACAAAACATAACACAACACAACACAAAACATAACATAACACAAAAGATAACATAACATAACACAAAACATAACAAAACATAACACAAAACATAACATAACACAAAACATAACATAACACAAAACATAACATAACATACTACAGAACATAACATAACACAACACATAACATAACACAAAACATAACATAACACAACAAAAAACATAACCTAAAGCATAACATAACATAACACATAACATAACATATCATAACACAAAACATAACATAACACAACACAAAACATAACATAACATAACACAAAACATAACAGAACACAAAACATAACATAACACAAACCATAACCTAACATAACACAAAACGACATAACATAACACAAAACATAACATAACACAAAACATAACATAACACAAAACAACACATAACACAACACAAAACATAACATAACACAACACATAACATAACACAAAACATAACATAACACTACACATAACATAACACAAAACATAACATAACAAAAACATAACATAACATAACACAAAACATAACATATCACAAAACATAACATAACATAACACAAAACATAACATAACCTAAAACATAATATAACATAACACAAAACATAACATAACACAAAACATAACATAACATAACACAACACAAAACATAACATAACATAACACAAAACATAACATAACATAGCACATAACATAACATAACACAAAACATAACATAACATAACACAAAACACAACCTTACAAAAAACATAACATAACACAACACAAAACATAACACAACACAATACAAAACATAACACAACACAAAACATAACATAACATAACACAAATCATAACACAACACAAAGCATAATATAACACAAAACATAACATAACACAAAACATAACATAACACAAAACATAACCTAACGTAACACAAAACGTAACATAACATAACACAAAACATAACACGACACAATACATAACACAACACAAAACATAACATAACATTACACAAAACAAAACATAACACAAAAAATAACATAACACAACATAACACAAAGCATAACATAACATAACATAACATAACACAAAACATAACATAACATAACATCACATAACACAACACAACCCAAAACATAACACAACACAACACAAAACACAACACAACACAAAACATAACATAACACAAAGCATAACATAACATAACATAAAACAAAACATAATATAACATAACACAATATATAACATAACACAAAACAATACACAACACAAAACATAACACAACACAATACATAACACAACACAAAACATAACACAACATAACACAAAACATAACAGAACAAAAAACATAACATAACACAAAACATAACACAACACAAAACATAACATAACACAAAACATAACATAACATAACACAAAACATAACACAAAACATAACATAACATAACACAACACAAAACGTAACACAACACAAAACATAACACAACACAATACATAACACAACACAAAACATAACACAACATAACACAAAACATAACAGAACACAAAACATAACATATCACATAACATAACACAACACATAACATAACAACAAACATAACATAACACGACACAAAACATAACACAAAACATAACATAACATTACACAACACAAAACGTAACATAACACAAAAAATACCATACCACAACACAAAACATAATATAACGTAACAAAACATAACATAACATAACACAAAACATAACATAACATAACATAAAACAAAACATAACATAACACAAAACATAACATAACATAACACAACACTATACATAACATAACACATAACATAACATAACACAAAATATAACATAACATAACACAAAACAAAACATAACACAAAACATAACAACACAAAACATAACATAACACAACACAAAACATAACATAACACAACACAAAACATAACATAACACAAAACATAACACCACACAATACATAACACAAAACAAAACATAACATAACACAACACTTAACATAACACAAAACATAACATAACACAAAACATAACATATAATACAAAACATAACATAACACAACACAAAACATAACATAACACATAACATAACATAACACAAAACATAACATGACACAAAACATAACATAACACAAAACATAACATAACATAACACAACACAAAACATAACATAACACAACACAAGACATAACATAACACAAAAATAACATAACACAAGACATAACATAACATAACATAACATAAAACATAACTTAACACAAAACATAACATAACAAAACACAACAAAACATAACATAACATAACACAACACATAACTTAACATAACACAAAACATAACATAACATAACACAAAACATAACATAACACAAAACATAACATAACACAACACAAAACATAACACAACACAACAAAAAACTTAACACAACACAACACAAAACATAACATAACACAACACATAACATAACACAAAACATAACATAACACAAAACATAACATAAAATAACACATAACATAACATCACATAACACAACACAACACAAAACATAACACACAACACAACACAAAACACAACACAACAAAAAACATAACATAACATAACACAAAACATAACATAACATAACACACAACATAACATACACAACACAAAACATAACACAACACAATACATAACACAACACAAAACATAACATAACACAAAACATAACATAACACAAAGCATAACATAACATAACACAAAACATAACATAACACAAAACATAACATACCACAAAACATAACATAACACAAAACATAACATAACATAACACAAAATATAACATAAGATAACACAAAACATGACATAACCTAACACAAAACATAACATAACACAACACAAAACATAACATAACACAACACAAAACATAACACAACACAACACAAAATATAACACAACACAACATAAAACATAACACAACACAAGACATAACATAACATAACACAAAACATAACACATAACAAAACATAACATAATACAAAACACAACATAACACAAAACATAACATAACACAAAACATAACATAACACAAAACATAACATAACACAACACAAACCATAACATAACACAAAACATAACATAACACAACACAAAACATAACATAACATAACACAACACATAACATAACATAACATAACACAACACAAAACATAACATAACACAAAACATAACATAACACAACACAAAACATTACATAACACAAAAGATAACATAACATAACACAAAACATAACATAAAACAATACAAAACGTAACATAACATAACACAACATAACACAAAACATAACATAACATAACACAAAACATAACATAACACAAAACATAAGATAACACAAAACAAAACATAACATAACACAAAACATAACATAACACAAAACATAACATAACACAACACAAAACATAACATAACAAAAACATAACATAACACAACACAAAACATAGCATAACACAAAACATAACATAACACAACACATAACATAACACAAAACATAACAAAACACAAAACATAACATATAATACAAAACATAACATAACACAACACAAAACATAACATAACACATAACATAACATAACACAAAACATAACATGACACAAAACATAACATAACACAAAACATAACATAACATAACACAACACAAAACATAACATAACATAACACAAGACATAACATAACACAAAAATAACATAACACAAGACATAACATAACATAACATAACATAACATAACATAAAACATAACATAACACAAAACATAACATAACAAAACACAACAAAACATAACATAACATAACACAACACATAACTTAACATAACACAAAACATAACATAACATTACATAACACAAAACATAACATAACACAAAACATAACATAACACAACACAAAACATAACACAACACAACAAAAAACTTAACACAACACAACACAAAACATATTATAACACAACACATAACATAACACAAAACATAACATAACACAAAACATAACATAAAATAACACATAACATAACAACACATAACACAACACAACACAAAACATAACACACAACACAACACAAAACACAACACAACAAAAAACATAACATAACATAACACAAAACATAACATAACATAACACACAACATAACATACACAACACAAAACATAACACAACACAATACATAACACAACACAAAACATAACATAACACAGAACATAACATAACACAAAGCATAACATAACACAAAACATAACATAACAGAACACAAAACGTAACATAACACAAAACATAACATAACACAAAACATAACATAACACAAAACATAACATAACATAACACAAAGTATAACATAAGATAACACAAAACATGACATGACCTAACACAAAACATAACATAACACAACACAAAACATAACATAACACAACACAAAACATAACACAACACAACACAAAATATAACACAACACAACACAAAACATAACACAACACAAGACATAACATAACACAAAACATAACACAAAACATAACACATAACAAAACATAACATAATACAAAACACAACATAACACAAAACATAACATAACTCAAAACATAACATAACACAAAACATAACATAACACAACATAAACCATAACATAACACAAAACATAACATAACACAACACAAAACATAACATAACATAACACAAAACATAACATAACATAACACAACACAAAACATAACATAACACAAAACATAACATAACACAACACAAAACATTACATAACACAAAAGATAACATAACATAACACAAAACATTACATAATACAACACAAAACGTAACATAACATAACACAACATTACACAAAACATAATATAACATAACACAAAACATAACATAATACAAAACATAAGATAACACAAAACAAAACATAACATAACACAAAACATAACATAACACAAAACATAACATAACACAACACAAAACATAACATAACACAAAACATAACATAACACAACACAAAACATAGCATAACACAAAACATAACATAACACAAAACATAACATAACATAACATAGAACATAACATAAAATAATACAAAACATAACATAACATAACACAAAACATAACATAACATAACACAAACATAACATAACACAAAACATAACATAACATAACACAAAACATAACATCACACAAAACATAACATATCACAACACAAAGCATAACATAACACAATACATAAGATAACACAACACAAAACATAACATATCACAAAACATAACATAACACAAAACATAACATAACATAACATAACATAACACAACACAAAACATAACATAACATAACATAACACAAAACATAACATAACATAACACAAAACATAACACAAAACATAACATAACACAAAACATAACATAACAAAGCACAACACAAAACATAACATAACACAACACAAAACATAACATAACATAACACAAAACATACAATAACATAACACAAAACATAACGTAACACAACACAAAACATAACATAACACAAAACATAACATAACACAAAACAAAACATAACACAACACAACACAAAACATAACACAACACAACACAAAACATAACCTTACACAACACATAACATAACATAACACAAAACATAACATAACAGAAAACATAACATAACACAAGACATAACATAACACAAAACATAACATAACACAAAACATAACATAACATAACACAAAACATAACATAACACAAAACATAACATAACATAACACAACACGAAACATAACATAACATAACACAAAACATAACATAACATAAAACAAAACATAACTTAACACAACACAAAACATAACATAACATAGCACATAACATAACATAACACAAAATATAACATAACATAACACAAAACATAACATAACAAAAAACATAACATAACATTACACAAAACATAACATAACATAACACAAAACATAACATAACCTAACACAAAACATAACATAACACAACACAAAACATAACATTACACAACACAAAACATAGCACAACACAACACAAAACATAACATAACACAAAACATAACACAACACAAAACATAACATAACACAAAAGATAACATAACATAACACAAAACATATCACAACACAAAACATAATATAACACAAAACATAACATAACACAAAACATAACCTAACGTAACACAAAACGTAACATAACATAACACAAAACATAACAAAAAACAATACATAACACAACACAAAACATAACATAACATAACACAAAACATAATATAACACAAAACATAACATAACACAAAACATAACATAACACATCACAAAACATAACACAACACAACAAAAAACTTAACACAACACAACACAAATATAACATAACACAACACATAACATAACACAAAACATAACATAACACAAAACATAACATAACATAACACAAAGCATAGCATAACATCACATAACACAACACAACACAAAACATAACACAACACAACACAAAACACAACACAACACAAAACATAACATAACACAAAACATAACATAACATAACATAACACAAAACATATTATAACATAACACAAAATATAACATAACACAAAACATAACATAACACAACACAAAACATAAAATAACACAAAACATAACATAACATAACATAACACAAAACAACATAACATAACACAAAACATAACATAACACAAAACATAACATAACAAAACACAAAACATAACATAACATAACACAAAATATAACATAACATAACACAAAACATAACATAACCTAACACAAAACATAACATAACACAACACAAAACATAACACAACACAACACAAAACATAACATAACACAAAACATAACACAACACAAAACATAACATAACACAAAAGATAACATAACACAAAACATAACAAAACATAACACAAAACATAACATAACACAAAACATAACATAACACAAAACATAACATAACATATTACAGAACATAACATAACACAACACATAACATAACACAAAACATAACATAACACAACACAAAACATAACCTAAAACATAACATAACATAACACATAACATAACATAACATAACATAACACAAAATATAACATAGCACAAAACATAACATAACATAACACAAAACATAACATAACACATAACATAACACAACACAAAATATAACCTAACATAACACATAACATAACACAAAACATACCATAACACAACACAAAACATAACATAACATAGCACAAAACATAACATAACACAACACATAACATAACACAAGATATAACATAACACTACATAACACAAAACATAACATAACTCAAAACATAACATAACATAACACAAAACATAACTCGAAACATAACATAACACAACACAAAACATAATACAAAGCATAACATAACACAACACAAAACTTAACATAACATAACACAAAACATAACATAACACAAAACATAACATAACATAACACAACATAACACAAAACATAACATAACATAAGACTAAACATAACATAACGTAACATAACACAAAACATAACATAACACAAAACATAACATAATATAACACAACATTACACAAAACATAACATAACATAACACAAAACATTACATAACACAACACAAAACATATCATAACACAACACATAACATAACACAAAACATAACATAACACAAAACATAACATAACACAAAACATAACATAACATAACACAAAACATAACATAACATAACATAACACAAAACATAACATAACATAACACAAAACATCACATAACACAAAACAAAACATAACATAACACAACGCATAACATAACACAAAACATAACATAACACAAAACATAACATAACATAACACAAAACATAACATAACAAAACACAACACAACACAAAACATTACACAACACAACATTACATAACACAACACATTTCACAAAACATAACATAACACAAAACATAAAATAACATAACATAACATAAAATAACACAACACAACACAAAATATAACACAACACAAAGGACAAGACAACACAAAACATAACATAACATAACATAACACAAAACATAACATAACACAAAACGTAACATAACATAACACAAAACATAACATAATACATAACACAACATAACATAACACAAAACATAACATAACACAAAACATAACATAACAAAAAACATAACATAACACAAAACATAACATAACACAACACAAAACATAAAATGACACAACGCATAACATAACACAAAACATAACATAACACAAAACATAACATAACATAACACAAAACATAACATAACCTAAAACATAACATAACATAACACAAAACATAACATAACACAAAACATTACATAACACAAAACATAACATAACAAAACACAACACAACACAAAACATAACACAACACAACATAACATAACACTACACATAACACAATACATAACATAACACAAAACATAAAATAACATAACATAACATAAAATAACACAACACAACACAAAATATAACACAACACAAAGGACAAGACAACACAAAACATAACATAACATAACATAACATAACACAAAACATAACATAACACAAAACGTAACATAACATAACACAAAACATAACATAATACATAACACAACATAACATAACACAAGACATAACATAACACAAAACATAACATAACAAAAAACATAACAAAACACAAAACATAACATAACACAACACAAATCATAACATAAAACACAAAACATAACATAACATAACACAACACAAAACATAACATAACATAACACAACACAAAACATAACATAACACATAACATAACATAACATAACACAACACAAAACATAACATAACATAACACAAAACATAACATAACACAAAAAAAACATAACACAAAACATTACACAACACAAAACATAACACAACACAAAACATAAAACAACACAAAACATAAGACAAAACATAACATAACACAAAACATTCCATAACACAACACAAAACATAACATAACACATAACATAACACAAAACATAACATCACACAACACATAACATAACATAACACAACACAAAACATAACATAACATATCATAACATAACACAAAACATAACATAACATAACACAAAACATAACATAACACAAAACGTAACATAACAAAGCACAACACAAAACATAACATAACACAACACAAAACATAACATAACATAACACAAAACATACAATAACATAACGCAAAACATATCATAACACAACACAAAACATAACATAACACAAAACATAACACAACACAACACAAAACATAACACAACACAACACAAAACATAGCCTAACACAACACATAACATAACATAACACAAAACATAACATAACACAAAACATAACATAACACAACACATAACATAACACAAAACATAACATAACACAAAACATAACATAACACAAAACATAACATAACACAAAACATAACATAACATAACACAACACAAAACATAACATAACATAACACAAAACATAACATAACATAAAACAAAACATAACATAACACAACACAAAACATAACATAACATAGCACATAACATAACACAAAATATAACATAACATAACACAAAACATAACATAACAAAAAACATAACATAACAAGACACAAAACATAACACAACACAATACAAAACATAACACAACACAAAACATAACATAACATAACACAAAACATATCACAACACAAAACATAATATAACACAAAACATAACATAACACAAAACATAACATAACACAAAACATAACCTAACGTAACACAAAACGTAACATAACATAACACAAAACATAACAAAAATCAATACATAACACAACACAAAACATAACATAACATAACACAAAACATAATATAACACAAAACATAACATAACACAAAACATAACATAACACATCACAAAACACAACACAACACAACAAAAAACTTAACACAACACAACACAAAACATAACATAACACAACACAACACATAACATAACACAAAACATAACATAACACAAAACATAACATAACATAACACAAAGCATAACATAACATCACATAACACAACACAAAACATAACACAACACAACACAAAACACAACACAACACAAAACATAACATAACACAAAACATAACATAACATAGCATAACACAAAACATAATATAACATAACACAAAATATAACATAACACAAAACATAACATAACACAACACAAAACATAACACAACACAATACATAACACAACACAAAACAGAACACAACATAACACAAAACATAACAGAACACAAAACATAACATAACACAAAACATAACCTAACATAACACAAAACAACATAACATAACACAAAACATAACATAACACAGAACATAACATAACATAACACAAAACATAACATAACATAACATAACATAACACAAAATATAACATAACATAACACAAAACATAACATAACCTAACACAAAACATAACATAACACAACACAAAACATAACACAACACAACACAAAACATAACATAACACAAAACATAACACAACACAAAACATAACATAACACAAAAGATAACATAACATAACACAAAACATAACAAAACATAACACAAAACATAACATAACACAAAACTTAACATAACACAAAACATAACATAACATATTACAGAACATAACACAACACATAACATAACACAAAACATAACATAACACAACAAAAAACATAACCTAAAACATAACATAACATAACACATAACATAACATATCTTAACACAAAACATAACATAACACAACACAAAACATAACATAACATAACACAAAACATAACATAACATTACACAAAACATAACATAGCACAAAACATAACATAACATAACACAAAACATAACATAACACATAACATAGCACAACACAAAACATAACCTAACATAACACATAACATAACATAACACAAAACATAAAATAACATAACACAAAACATAACATAACACAAAACATAACATAACACAACACAAAACATAACAACACAAAACATAACATAACACAAAACATAACAAAACATAACACAAAACATAACATAACAAAAAACATAACAAAACACAAAACATAACATAACATAACACAAAACATAACATAACACAACACATAACATAACACAAAACATAACATAACACAAATCAAACATAACACAAAACATAACATAACACAACACAAAACATAACATAACACAAAACATAACATAACACAACACAAAACATAACATAACATAAAACATAACATAACACAAAACATAACATAACATAACACAACACTATACATAACATAACACATAACATAACATAACATAACACAAAATATAACATAACATAGCACAAAAGAAAACATAACATACCACAACACAAAACATAACATAACACAACACAAAACATAACATAACATAACACAACACATAACACAACACAAAACTTAATATAACACAAATCATAACATAACACAAAACATAACATAACACAAAACATAACATAACATAACACAACACAAAACATAACATAACATAGCACAAAACATAACATAACACAACACATAACATAACACAAGACATAACATAACACAACATAACACAAAACATAACATAACACAAAACATAACATAACATAACACAAAACAACTCGAAACATAACATAACACAACACAAAACATAATACAAAGCATAACATAACACAACACAAAACTTAACATAACATAACACTAAACATAACATAACATAACACAAAACATAACATAACCTAACATAACATAACACAAAACATAACATAACACAAAACATAACATAACATAACACAACATAACACAAAACATAACATAACATAACACTAAACATAACATAACGTAACATAACACAAAACATAACATAACATAACACAACATTACACAAAACATAACATAATATAACACAAAACATAACATAGCATAACACAAAACATAACATAACATAACACAAAACATAACATAACATGACACAAAACATAACATAACATTACACAAAACATAACATAACATAACATAACACAAAACATAACCTAACATAACTTAACACAAAACATAACACAACACAACACAGAACATAACATAACACAAAACATAACACAACACAAAACATAACATAACACAAAAGATAACATAACAACACAAAACATAACAAAACATAACACAAAACATAACATAACACAAAACATAACATAACACAAAACATAACATAACATATTACAGAACATAACATAACACAACACATAACATAACACAAAACATAACATAACACAACAAAAAACATAACTTAAAACATAACATAACATAACACATAACATAACATATCATAACACAAAACATAACATAACACAACACAAAACATAACATAACATAACACAAAACATAACATAACATAACACAAAACATAACATAGCACAAAACATAACATAACACAACACAAAACATAACAACACAAAACATAACATAACACAAAGCATAACAAAACATAACACAAAACATAACATAACAAAAAACATAACAAAACACAAAACATAACATAACATAACACAAAACATAACATAACACAACACATAACATAACACAAAACATAACATAACACAAATCAAACATAACACAAAACATAACATAACACAACACAAAACATAACACAAAACATAACATAACACAACACAAAACATAACATAACATAACACAAAACATAACATAACACAAAACATAACATAACATAACACAACACTATACATAACATAACACATAACATAACATAACATAACATAACACAAAATATAACATAACATAGCACAAAACAAAGCATAACATACCACAACACAAAACATAACATAACACAACACAAAACATAACATAACATAACACAACACATAACAGAACACAAAACTTAATATAACACAAATCATAACATAACACAAAACATAACATAACACATAACATAACATAACATAACACAACACAAAACATAACATAACATAGCACAAAACATAACATAACACAACACATAACATAACACAAGACATAACATAACACAACATAACACAAAACATAACATAACACAAAACATAACATAACATAACACAAAACATAACTCGAAACATAACATAACACAACACAAAACATAATACAAAGCATAACATAACACAACACAAAACTTAACATAACATAACACTAAACATAACATAACATAACACAAAACATAACATAACCTAACATAACATAACACAAAACATAACATAACACAAAACATAACATAACATAACACAACATAACACAAAACATAACATAACATAACACTAAACATAACATAACGTAACATAACACAAAACATAACATAACACAAAACATAACATAACATAACACAACATTACACAAAACATAACATAATATAACACAAAACATAACATAGCATAACACAAAACATAACATAACATAACACAAAACATAACATAACATGACACAAAACATAACATAACATTACACAAAACATAACATAACATAACATAACACAAAACATAACCTAACATAACATAACACAAAACATAACATAACACAAAACATTACATAACACAAAACATAACATAACAAAACACAACACAACACAAAACATAACACAACACAACATAACATAACACAACACATAACACAAAACATAACATAACACAAAACATAAAATAACATAACATAACATAAAATAACACAACACAACACAAAATATAACACAACACAAAGGACAACACAACACAAAACATAACATAACATATCATAACACAAAACATAACATAACACAAAACGTAACATTACATAACACAAAACATAACATAATACATAACACAACATAACATAACACAAAACATATAACACAAAACATAACGTAGCACAAAACATAACATAACAAAAAACATAACAAAACACAAAACATAACATAACACAACACAAATCATAACACAACACAAAACATAACATAACATAACACAACATAAAACATAACATAACATAACACAACACAAAACATAACATAACACATAACATAACATAACACAACACAAAACATAACATAACATAACACATAACATAACATAACACAAAAAACATAACACAAAACATTACACAACACAAAACATAACACAACACAAAACATAAAACAACACAAAACATAACACAAAACATAACATAACACAAAACATAACATAACACAACACAAAACATAACATAACACATAACATAACACAAAACATAACATAACACAAAACATAACATAACATAACACAACACAAAACATAACATAACATAACATAACACAAAACATAACATAACATAACACAAAACATAACACAAAACATAACATAACACAAAACATAACATAACAAAGCACAACACAAAACATAACATAACATAACACAAAACATACAATAACATAACACAAAACATAACATAACACAACACAAAACATATCATAACACAAAACATAACATAACACAAAACAAAACATAACACAACACAACACAAAACATAACACAACACAACACAAAACATAACCTAACACAACACATAAGATAACACAAAACATAACATAACACAAAACATAACATAACACAACACATAACATAACACAAAACATAACATAACACAAAACATAACATAACATAACACAAAACATAACATAACACAAAACATAACATAAGATAACACAAAACATAACATAACCTAAAGCATAACATAACATAACACAAAACATAACATTACACAAAACATAACATAACACAACACAAAACATAACATAACATAACACAAAACATAACATAACATAACATAACATAAAACAAAACATAACATAACACAACACAAAACATAACATAACATAGCACATAACATAACATAACACAAAATATAACATAACATAACACAAAACATAACATAACAAAAAACATAACATAACAAAACACAAAACATAACACAACACAATACAAAACATAACACAAAACATAACATAACATAACACAAAACATATCACAACACAAAACATAATATAACACAAAACATAACATAACACAAAACAAAACATAACACAAAACATAACCTAACGTTACACAAAACGTAACATATCATAACACAAAACATAGCAAAAAACAATACATAACACAACACAAAACATAACATAACATAACACAAAACATAATATAACACAAAACATAACATAACACAAAACATAACATAACACGTCACAAAACATAACACAACACAACAAAAAACTAACACAACACAAAACATAACATAACACAACACAACACATAACATAACACAAAACATAACATAACACAAAACATAACATAACATAACACAAAGCATAACATAACATAACATCACATAACACAACACAACACAAAACATAACACAACACAACACAAAACACAACACAACACAAAACATAACATAACACAAAACATAACATAACATAACACAAAACATAATATAACATAACACAAAATATAACATAACACAAAACATAACATAACACAACACAAAACATAACACAACACAATACATAACACAACACAAAACAGAACACAACATAACACAAAACATAACAGAACACAAAACATAACATAACACAAAACATAACATAACACAAATTAACATAACATAACACAAAACATAACATAACACAAAACATAACATAACATAACACCAAACATAACATAACATAACACAAAATATAACATAACATAACACAAAACATAACATAACCTAACACGAAACATAACTTATAACAACACAAAACATAACATAACACAACACAAAACATAACACAACACAACACAAAACATAACATAACACAAAACATAACACAACACAAAACATAACATAACACAAAAGATAACATAACACAAAACATAACAAAACATAACACAAAACATAACATAACACAAAACATAACATAACATATTACAGAACATAACATAACACAACACATTATATAACACAAAACATAACATAACACAACACAAAACATAACCTAAAACATAACATAACATAACACATAACCTAACATATCATAACACAAAACATAACATAACACAACACAAAACATAACATAACATAACACAAAACATAACATAACACAAAACATAACATAACATAACACAAAACATAACATAACACATAACATAACACAACACAAAACATAACCTAACATAACACATAACATAACATAACACAAAACATAACATAACATAACACAAAACATAACATAACACAAAACATAACATAACACAACACAAAACAACAAAACATAACATAACATAACACAACACAAAACCTAACATAACATAACATAACACAAAACATAACATAACACATAACATAACATAACATAACACAACACAAAACATAACATAACATAACACAAAACATAACATAACACAAAAAAACATAACACAAAACATTACACAACACAAAACATAACACAACACAAAACATAAAACAACACAAAACATAAGACAAAACATAACATAACACAAAACATAACATAACACAACACAAAACATAACATAACATAACACAAAACATAACATAACACAAAACATAACATAACAAAGCACAACACAAAACATAACATAACACAACACAAAACATAACATAACATAACACAACACAACACAAAACATAACACAACACAAAATATAACATAACACAAAACATAACATAACACAAAACATAACACAACACAACACAAAACATAACACAACACAACACAAAACATAGCCTAACACAACACATAACATAACATAACACAAAACATAACATAACACAAAACATAACATAACACAACACATAACATAACACAAAACATAACATAACACAAAACATAACATAACATAACACAAAACATAACATAACACAAAACATAACATAACACAAAACATAACATAACATAACACAAAACATAACATAACACAAAACATAACATAACATATTACAGAACATAACATAACACAACACATAACATAACACAAAACATAACATAACATAACATAACACAAAACATAACATAACATAACACAAAACATAACACAAAACATAACATAACACAAAACATAACATAACAAAGCACAACACAAAACATAACATAACACAACACAAAACATAACATAACATAACACAAAACATACAATAACATAACGCAAAACATAACATAACACAACACAAAATATAACATAACACAAAACATAACATAACACAAAACATAACACAACACAACACAAAACATAACACAACACAACACAAAACATAGCCTAACACAACACATAACATAACATAACACAAAACATAACATAACACAAAACATAACATAACACAACACATAACATAACACAAAACATAACATAACACAAAACATAACATAACATAACACAAAACATAACATAACACAAAACATAACATAACACAAAACATAACATAACATAACACAAAACATAACATAACACAAAACATAACATAACATATTACAGAACATAACATAACACAACACATAACATAACACAAAACATAACATAACACAACAAAAAACATAACTTAAAACATAACATAACATAACACATAACATAACACATCATAACACAAAACATAACATAACACAACACAAAACATAACATAACATAACACAAAACATAACATAACATAACACAAAACATAACATAGCACAAAACATAACATAACATAACACAAAACATAACATAACACATAACATAGCACAACACAAAACATAACCTAACATAACACATAACATAACATAACGCAAAACATAACATAACATAACACAAAACATAACATAACACAAAACATAACATAACACAACACAAAACATAACAACACAAAACATAACATAACACAAAACATAACAAAACATAACACAAAACATAACATAACAAAAAACATAACAAAACACAAAACATAACATAACATAACACAAAACATAACATAACACAACACATAACATAACACAAAACATAACATAACACAAATCAAACATAACACAAAGCATAACATAACACAACATAAAACATAACACAAAACATAACATAACACAACACAAAACATAACATAACATAACACAAAACATAACATAACACAAAACATAACATAACATAACACAACACTATACATAACATAACACATAACATAACATAACATAACACAAAATATAACATAACATAGCACAAAACAAAGCATAACATACCACAACACAAAACATAACATAACACAACACAAAACATAACATAACATAACACAACACATAACAGAACACAAAACTTAATATAACACAAATCATAACATAACACAAAACATAACATAACACAAAACATAACATAACATAACACAACACAAAACATAACATAACATAGCACAAAACATAACATAACACAACACATAACATAACACAAGACATAACATAACACAACATAACACAAAACATAACATAACACAAAACATAACATAACATAACACAAAACATAACTCGAAACATAACATAACACAACACAAAACATAATACAAAGCATAACATAACACAACACAAAACTTAACATAACATAACACTAAACATAACATAACATAACACAAAACATAACATAACCTAACATAACATAACACAAAACATAACATAACACAAAACATAACATAACATAACACAACATAACACAAAACATAACATAACATAACACTAAACATAACATAACGTAACATAACACAAAACATAACATAACACAAAACATAACATAACATAACACAACATTACACAAAACATAACATAATATAACACAAAACATAACATAGCATAACACAAAACATAACATAACATAACACAAAACATAACATAACATGACACAAAACATAACATAACATTACACAAAACATAACATAACATAACACAAAACATAACCTAACATAACATAACACAAAACATAACATAACACAAAACATTACATAACACAAAACATAACATAACAAAACACAACACAACACAAAACATAACACAACACAACATAACATAACACAACACATAACACAAAACATAACATAACACAAAACATAAAATAACATAACATAACATAAAATAACACAACACAACACAAAATATAACACAACACAAAGGACAACACAACACAAAACATAACATAACATAACATAACATAACACAAAACATAACATAACACAAAACGTAACATTACATAACACAAAACATAACATAATACATAACACAACATAACATAACACAAAACATATAACACAAAACATAACGTAACACAAAACATAACATAACAAAAAACATAACAAAACACAAAACATAACATAACACAACACAAATCGTAACACAACACAAAACATAACATAACATAACACAACATAAAACATAACATAACATAACACAACACAAAACATAACATAACACATAACATAACATAACACAACACAAAACATAACATAACATAACACATAACATAACATAACACAAAAAACATAACACAAAACATTACACAACACAAAACATAACACAACACAAAACATAAAACAACACAAAACTTAACACAAAACATAACATAACACAAAACATAACATAACACAACACAAAACATAACATAACACATAACATAACACAAAACATAACATAACACAAAACATAACATAACATAACACAACACAAAACATAACATAACATAACATAACACAAAACATAACATAAGATAACACAAAACATAACACAAAACATAACATAACACAAAACATAACATAACAAAGCACAACACAAAACATAACATAACATAACACAAAACATACAATAACATAACACAAAACAAAACATAACACAACACAACACAAAACATAACACAACACAACACAAAACATAACCTAACACAACACATAAGATAACACAAAACATAACATAACACAAAACATAACATAACACAACACATAACATAACACAAAACATAACATAACACAAAACATAACATAACATAACACAAAACATAACATAACACAAAATATAACATAAGATAACACAAAACATAACATAACCTAAAGCATAACATAACATAACACAAAACATAACATTACACAAAACATAACATAACACAACACAAAACATAACATAACATAACACAAAACATAACATAACATAACATAACATAAAACAAAACATAACATAACACAACACAAAACATAACATAACATAGCACATAACATAACATAACACAAAATATAACATAACATAACACAAAACATAACATAACAAAAAACATAACATAACAAAACACAAAACATAACACAACACAATACAAAACATAACACAAAACATAACATAACATAACACAAAACATATCACAACACAAAACATAATATAACACAAAACATAACATAACACAAAACAAAACATAACACAAAACATAACCTAACGTTACACAAAACGTAACATATCATAACACAAAACATAACAAAAAACAATACATAACACAACACAAAACATAACATAACATAACACAAAACATAATATAACACAAAACATAACATAACACAAAACATAACATAACACGTCACAAAACATAACACAACACAACAAAAAACTAACACAACACAAAACATAACATAACACAACACAACACATAACATAACACAAAACATAACATAACACAAAACATAACATAACATAACACAAAGCATAACATAACATAACATCACATAACACAACACAACACAAAACATAACACAACACAACACAAAACACAACACAACACAAAACATAACATAACACAAAACATAACATAACATAACACAAAACATAATATAACATAACACAAAATATAACATAACACAAAACATAACATAACACAACACAAAACATAACACAACACAATACATAACACAACACAAAACAGAACACAACATAACAGAAAACATAACAGAACACAAAACATAACATAACACAAAACATAACATAACACAAATTAACATAACATAACACAAAACATAACATAACACAAAACATAACATAACATAACACCAAACATAACATAACATAACACAAAATATAACATAACATAACACAAAACATAACATAACCTAACACGAAACATAACTTATAACAACACAAAACATAACATAACACAACACAAAACATAACACAACACAACACAAAACATAACATAACACAAAACATAACACAACACAAAACATAACATAACACAAAAGATAACATAACATAACACAAAACATAACAAAACATAACACAAAACATAACATAACACAAAACATAACATAACATATTACAGAACATAACATAACACAACACATTATATAACACAAAACATAACATAACACAACACAAAACATAACCTAAAACATAACATAACATAACACATAACCTAACATATCATAACACAAAACATAACATAACACAACACAAAACATAATATAACATAACACAAAACATAACATAACACAAAACATAACATAACACAAAACATAACATAACACATAACATAACACAACACAAAACATAACCTAACATAACACATAACATAACATAACACAAAACATAACATAACATAACACAAAACATAACATAACACAAAACATAACATAACACAACACAAAACAACACAACATAACATAACACAACACAAAACCTAACATAACATAACATAACACAAAACATAACATAACACATAACATAACATAACATAACACAACACAAAACATAACATAACATAACACAAAACATAACATAACACAAAAAAAACATAACACAAAACATTACACAACACAAAACATAACACAACACAAAACATAAAACAACACAAAACATAAGACAAAACATAACATAACACAAAACATAACATAACACAACACAAAACATAACATAACACATAACATAACACAAAACATAACATAACACAAAACATAACATAACATAACATAACATAACATAACACAACACAAAACATAACATAACATAACATAACACAAAACATAACATAACATAACACAAAACATAACACAAAACATAACATAACACAAAACATAACATAACAAAGCACAACACAAAACATAACATAACACAACACAAAACATAACATAACATAACACAAAACATACAATAACATAACGCAAAACATAACATAACACAACACAAAATATAACATAACACAAAACATAACATAACACAAAACATAACACAACACAACACAAAACATAACACAACACAACACAAAACATAGCCTAACACAACACATAACATAACATAACACAAAACATAACATAACACAAAACATAACATAACACAACACATAACATAACACAAAACATAACATAACACAAAACATAACATAACATAACACAAAACATAACATAACACAAAACATAACATAACATAACACAACACAAAACATAACATAACACAAAACATAACATAACATAACATAAAACTAAACATAACATAACACAACACAAAACATAACATAACATAGCACATAACATAACATAACACAAAATATAACATAACATAACACAAAACATAACATAACAAAAAACATAACATAAGATAACACAAAACATAACATAACCTAAAACATAACATAACATAACACAAAACATAACATAACACAAAACATAACATAACATAACATAAAACAAAACATAACAATAACACAACACAAAACATAACATAACATAACACAAAACATAATATAACACAAAACATAACATAACACAAAACATAACATACATCACAAAACATAACACAACACAACACATAACATAACACAAAACATAACATAACACAAAACATAACATAACATAACACAAAGCATAACATAACATCACATAACACAACACAAAACATAACACAACAAAACACAAAACACAACACAACACAAAACATAACATAACATAACATAACACAAAACATAATATAACATAACACAAAATATAACATAACACAAAACATAACATAACACAACACAAAACATAACAAAACACAATACATAACACAACACAAAACAGAGCACAACATAACACAAAACATAACAGAACACAAAACATAACATAACACAAAACATAACCTAACATAACACAAAACAACATAACATAACACAAAACATAACACAACACAACACAAAACATAGCCTAACACAACACATAACATAACATAACACAAAACATAACATAACACAAAACATAACATAACACAACACATAACATAACACAAAACATAACATAACACAAAACATAACATAACATAACACAAAACATAACATAACACAAAACATAACATAACATAACACAACACAAAACATAACATAACAAAAATATAACATAACATAACACAAAACATAACATAACCTAACACAAAACATAACACAACACAAAACATAACATAACACAAAAGATAACATAACATAACACAAAACATAACAAAACATAACACAAAACATAACATAACACAAAACATAACATAACACAAAACATAACATAACATATTACAGAACATAACATAACACAACACATAACATAACACAAAACATAACATAACATAACAAAAAACATAACCTAAAACATAACATAACATAACACATAACATAACATATCATAACACAAAACATAACATAACACAACACAAAACATAACATAACATAACACAAAACATAACATAACATAACACAAAACATAACATAGCACAAAACATAACATAACATAACACAAAACATAACATAACACATAACATAGCACAACACAAAACATAACCTAACATAACACATAACATAACATAACACAAAACATAACATAACATAACACAAAACATAACATAACACAAAACATAACATAACACAACACAAAACATAACAACACAAAACATAACATAACACAAAACATAACAAAACATAACACAAAACATAACATAACAATAAACATAACAAAACACAAAACATAACATAACATAACACAAAACATAACATAACACAACACATAACATAACACAAAACATAACATAACACAAATCAAACATAACACAAAACATAACATAACATAACACAAAACATAACATAACACAAAACATAACATAACATAACACAACACTATACATAACAT
This sequence comes from Tenodera sinensis, assembly GCA_030765045.1. Taxonomy (NCBI): domain Eukaryota; kingdom Metazoa; phylum Arthropoda; class Insecta; order Mantodea; family Mantidae; genus Tenodera; species Tenodera sinensis. The sequence goes on from CM060971.1 coordinate 33,054,482, forward strand.
AACACATAACATAACATAACATAACACAAAATATAACATAACATAGCAGAAAACAAAACATAACATACCACAACACAAAACATAACATAACACAACACAAAACATAACATAACATAACACAACACATAACACAACACAAAACTTAATATAACACAAATCATAACATAACACAAAACATAACATAACACAAAACATAACATAACATAACACAACACAAAACATAACATAACATAGCACAAAACATAACATAACACAACACATAACATAACACAAGACATAACATAACACAACATAACACAAAACATAACATAACACAAAACATAACATAACATAACACTAAACATAACATAACATAACACAAAACATAACATAACCTAACATAACATAACACAAAACATAACACAACACAAAACTTAATATACCACAAATCATAACATAACACAAAACATAACATAACACAAAACATAACATAACATAACACAACACAAAACATAACATAACATAGCACAAAACATAACATAACACAACACATAACATAACACAAGACATAACATAACACAACATAACACAAAACATAACATAACACAAAACATAACATAACATAACACAAAACATAACTCGAAACATAACATAACACAACACAAAACATAATACAAAGCATAACATAACACAACACAAAACTTAACATAACATAACACTAAACATAACATAACACAACACAAAACATAACATAACCTAACATAACATAACACAAAACATAACATAACACAAAACATAACATAACATAACACAACATAACACAAAACATAACATAACATAACACTAAACATAACATAACGTAACATAACACAAAACATAACATAACAGAAAACATAACATAACATAACATAACACAACATTACACAAAACATAACATAATATAACACAAAACATAACATAGCATAACACAAAACATAACATAACATAACACAAAACATAACATAACATGACACAAAACATAACATAACATTACACAAAACATAACATAACATAACATAACACAAAACATAACCTAACATAACATAACACAATACATACCATAACACAACACAAAACACAACATAACACAACACATAACATAACACAAAACATAACATAACACAAAACATAACATAACATAACACAAAACATAACATAACCTAAAACATAACATAACATAACACAAAACATAACATAACACAAAACATTACATAACACAAAACATAACATAACAAAACACAACACAAAACATAACACAACACAACATAACATAACACAACACATAACACAAAACATAACATAACACAAAACATAAAATAACATAACATAACATAAAATAACACAACACAACACAAAATATAACACAACACAAAGGACAACACAACACAAAACATAACAAAACATAACATAACACAAAACATAACATAACACAAAACGTAACATTACATAACACAAAACATAACATAATATATAACACAACATAACATAACACAAAACATATTATAACACAAAACATAACGTAACACAAAACATAACATAACAAAAAACATAACAAAACACAAAACATAACATAACACAACACAAATCATAACATAACACAAAACATAACATAACATAACACAACACAAAACATAAGATAACATAACACAACACAAAACATAACATAACACATAACATAACATAACACAACACAAAACATAACGTAACATAACACATAACATAAAAGAACACAAAAAACATAACACAAAACATAACACAACACAAAACATAAAACAACACAAAACATAACACAAAACATGACATAACACAAAACATAACATAACACAACACAAAACATAACATAACACATAACATAACACAAAACATAACATAACATAACACAACACAAAACATAACATAACATAACATAACACAAAACATAACATAACATAACACAAAACATAACACAAAACATAACATAACACAAAACATAACATAACAAAGCACAACACAAAACATAACATAACATAACACAAAACATACAATAAGATAACACAAAACATAACATAACACAACACAAAACATAACATAACACAAAACATAACATAACACAAAACAAAACATAACACAACACAACACAAAACATAACACAACACAACACAAAACATAACCTAATACAACACATAAGATAACACAAAACATAACATAACACAAAACATAACATAACACAACACATAACATAACACAAAACATAACATAACACAAAACATAACATAACATAACACAAAACATAACATAACACAAAACATAACATAACACAACACAAAACATAACATAACATAACACAAAACATAACATATCATAACATAAAACAAAACATAACATAAAACAACACAAAACATAACATAACATAGCACATAACATAACATAACAAAAAACATAACATAACAAAACACAAAACATAACACCACACAATACAAAACATAACAAAACATAACATAACATAACACAAAACATATCACAACACAAAACATAATATAACACAAAACATAACAACACAAAACATAACACAAAACATAACCTAACGTTACACAAAACGTAACATATCATAACACAAAACATAACAAAAAACAATACATAACACAACACAAAACATAACATAACATAACACAAAACATAATATAACACAAAACATAACATAACACAAAACATAACATAACACGTCACAAAAAATAACACAACACAACAAAAAACTAACACAACACAACACAAAACATAACATAACACACACAACACATAACATAACACAAAACATAACATAACACAAAACATAACATAACATAACACAAAGCATAACATAACATAACATCACATAACACAACACAACACAAAACATAACACAACACAACACAAAACACAACACAACACAAAACATAACATAACACAAAACATAACATAACATAACACAAAACATAATATAACATCACACAAAATATAACATAACACAAAACATAACATAACACAACACAAAACATAACACAACACAATACATAACACAACACAAAACAGAACACAACATAACACAAAACATAACAGAACACAAAACATAACATAACACAAAACATAACATAACACAAAACAACATAACATAACACAAAACATAACATAACACAAAACATAACATAACATAACACAAAACATAACATAACATAACACAAAATATAACATAACATAACACAAAACATAACATAACCTAACACGAAACATAGCATAACACAACACAAAACATAACATAACACAACACAAAACATAACACAACACAACACAATACATAACATAACACAAAACATAACACAACACAAAACATAACATAACACAAAAGATAACATAACATAACACAAAACATAACAAAACATAACATAAAACATAACATAACACAAAACATAACATAACATATTACAGAACATAACATAACACAACACATAACATAACACAAAACATAACATAACACAACACAAAACATAACCTAAAACATAACATAACATAACACATAACCTAACATATCATAACACAAAACATAACATAACACAACACAAAACATAACATAACATAACACAAAACATAACATAACACAAAACATAACATAACATAACACAAAACATAACATAACACATAACATAACACAACACAAAACATAACCTAACATAACACATAACATAACATAACACAAAACATAACATAACATAACACAAAACATAACATAACACAAAACATAGCATAACACAACACAAAACAACAACACAAAACATAACATAACACAACACAAATCATAACATAACACAAAACATAACATAACATAACATAACACAACACAAAACATAACATAACATAACATAACACTACACAAAACATAACATAACACATAACATAACATAACATAACACAACACAAAACATAACATAACATAACACAAAACATAACATAACACAAAAAAAACATAACACAAAACATTACACAACACAAAACATAACACAACACAAAACATAAAACAACACAAAACATAAGACAAAACATAATATAACACAAAACATAACATAACACAACACAAAACATAACATAACACATAACATAACACAAAACATAACATAACACAAAACATAACATAACATAACATAACATAACACAACACAAAACATAACATAACATAACACAAAACATAACATAACACAAAACATAACACAAAACATAACATAACACAAAACATAACATAACAAAGCACAACACAAAACATAACATAACTCAACACAAAACATATCATAACATAACACAAAACATACAATAACATAACGCAAAACATAACATAACACAACACAAAACATAACATAACACAAAACATAACATAACACAAAACATAACACAACACAACACAAAACATAACACAACACAACACAAAACATAGCCTAACACAACACATAACATAACATAACACAAAACATAACATAACACAAAACATAACATAACACAACACATAACATAACACAAAACATAACATAACACAAAACATAACATAACATAACACAAAACATAACATAACACAAAACATAACATAACATAACACAACACAAAACATAACATAACACAAAACATAACATAACATAACATAAAACTAAACATAACATAACACAACACAAAACATAACATAACATAGCACATAACATAACATAACACAAAATATAACATAACATAACACAAAACATAACATAACAAAAAACATAACATATCAAGAAACAAAACATAACACAACACAATACAAACCATAACACAACACAAAACATAACATAACATAACACAAAACATATCACAACACAAAACATAATATAACACAAAACATAACATAACACAAAACATAACCCAACGTAACACAAAACGTAACATAACATAACACAAAACATAACAAAAATCAATACATAAAACAACACAAAACATAACATAACATAACACAAAACATAATATAACACAAAACATAACATAACACATCACAAAACATAACACAACACAACAAAAAACTTAACACAACACAACACAAAACATAACATAACACAACACAACACATAACATAACACAAAACATAACTTAACACAAAACATAACATAACATAACACAAAGCATAACATAACATCACATAACACAACACAAAACATAACACAACAAAACACAAAACACAACACAACACAAAACATAACATAACATAACATAACACAAACATAATATAACATAACACAAAATATAACATAACACAAAACATAACATAACACAACACAAAACATAACAAAACACAATACATAACACAACACAACACAACATAACACAAAACATAACAGAACACAAAACATAACATAACACAAAACATAACCTAACATAACACAAAACAACATAACATAACACAAAACATAACATAACACAAAACATAACATAACATAACACAAAACATAACATAAAATAACATAACACAAAATATAACATAACATAACACAAAACATAACATAACCTAACACAAAACATAACATAACACAACACAAAACATAACACAACACAACACAAAACATAACATAACACAAAACATAACACAACACAAAACATAACATAACACAAAAGATAACATAACATAACACAAAACATAACAAAACATAACACAAAACATAACATAACACAAAACATAACATAACACAAAACATAACATAACATATTACAGAACATAACATAACACAACACATAACATAACACAAAACATACCATAACACAACAAAAAAACATAACCTAAAACATAACATAACATATCATAACACAAAACATAACATAACACAACACAAAACATAACATAACATAACACAAAACATAACATAACATAACATAACACAAAACATAACATAGCACAAAACATAACATAACATAACACAAAACATAACATAACACATAACATAGCACAACACAAAACATAACATAACATAACACATAACATAACACAAAACATAACATAACATAACGCAAAACATAACATAACACAAAACATAACATAACACAACACAAAACATAACAACACAAAACATAACATAACACAAAACATAACAAAACATAACACAAAACATAACATAACAAAAAACATAACAAAACACAAAACATAACATAACATAACACAAAACATAACATAACACAACACATAACATAACACAAAACATAACATAACACAAATCAAACATAACACTAAACATAACATAACACAACACAAAACATAACATAACACAAAACATAACATAACACAACACAAAACATAACATAACATTACACAAAACATAACATAACACAAAACATAACATAACATAAAACAAAACATAACATAACACAAAACATAACATAACATAACACAACACTATACATAACATAACACATAACATAACATAACATAACACAAAATATAACATAACATAGCACAAAACAAAACATAACATACCACAACACAAAACGTAACATAACACAACACAAAAACATAACATAACATAACACAAAACATAACACAACACAAAACTTAATATACCACAAATCATAACATAACACAAAACATAACATAACACAAAACATAACATAACATAACACAACACAAAACATAACATAACATAGCACAAAACATAACATAACACAACACATAACATAACACAAGACATAACATAACACAACATAACACAAAACATAACATAACACTAAACATAACATAACATAACATAACACAAAACATAACATAACCTAACATAACATAACACAAAACATAACATAACATAACACAACATAACACAAAACATAACATAACATAAAGCTAAACATAACATAACGTAACATAACACAAAACATAACATAACACAAAACATAACATAACATAACACAACATTACACAAAACATAACATAATATAACACAAAACATAACATAGCATAACACAAAACATAACATAACATAACACAAAACATAACATAACATGACACAAAACATAACATAACATTACACAAAACATAACATAACATAACATAACACAAAACATAACCTAACATAACATAACACAATACATAACATAACACAACACAAAACATAACATAACACAACACATAACATAACACAAAACATAACATAACACAAAACATAACATAACATAACACAAAACATAACATAACCTAAAACATAACATAACATAACACAAAACATAACATAACACAAAACATTACATAACACAAAACATAACATAACAAAACACAACACAACACAAAACATAACACAACACAACATAACATAACACAACACATAACACAAAACATAACATAACACAAAACATAAAATAACATAACATAACATAAAATAACACAACACAACACAAAATATAACACAACACAAAGGACAACACAACACAAAACATAACATAACATAACATAACACAAAACATAACATAACACAAAACGTAACATAACATAACACAAAACATAACATAATACATAACACAACATAACATAACACAAAACATAACATAACACAAAACATAACGTAACACAAAACATAACATAACAAAAAACATAACAAAACACAAAACATAACATAACACAACACAAATCATAACATAACACAAAACATAACATAACATAACACAACACAAAGCGTAACATAACACATAACATAACATAACACAACACAAAACATAACATAACATAACGCAAAACATAACATAAACCAAAAAAACATAACACAAAACATTACACAACACAAAACATAACACAACACAAAACATAAAACAACACAAAACATAACACAAAACATAACATAACACAAAACATAACATAACACAACACAAAACATAACATAACACATAACATAACACAAAACATAACATAACACAAAACATAACATAACATAACATAACACAACACAAAACATAACATAACATAACACAAAACATAACATAACATAACACAAAACATAACACAAAACATAACATAACACAAAACATAACATAACAAAGCACAACACAAAACATAACATAACATAACATAAAACATACAATAACATAACACAAAACATAACATAACACAACACAAAACATAACTTAACACAAAACATAACATAACACAAAACAAAACATAACACAACACAACACAAAATATAACACAACACAACACAAAACATAACCTAACACAACACATAAGATAACACAAAACATAACATAACACAAAACATAACATAACACAACACATAACATAACACAAAACATAACATAACACAAAACATAACATAACATAACACAAAACATAACATAAGATAACACAAAACATAACATAACCTAAACCATAACATAACATAACACAAAACATAACATAACACAAAACATAACATAACACAACACAAAACATAACATAACATAACACAAAACATAACATAACATAACATAAAACAAAACATAACATAACACAACACAAAACATAACATAACATAGCACATAACATAACATAACACAAAATATAACATAACATAACACAAAACATAACATAAAAAAAACATAACATAACAAAACACAAAACATAACACAACACAATACAAAACAACACAAAACATAACATAACATAACATAACACAAAACATATCACAACACAAAGCATAATATAACACAAAACATAACATAACACAAAACAAAACATAACACAAAACATAACCTAACGATACACAAAACGTAACATATCATAACACAAAACATAACAAAAAACAATACATAACACAACACAAATTATAACATAACACAAAACATAATATAACACAAAACATAACATAACACAAAACATAACATAACACGTCACAAAACATAACACAACACAACAAAAAACTAACACAACACAACACAAAACATAACATAACACAACACAACACATAACATAACACAAAACATAACATAACACAAAACATAACATAACATAACACAAAGCATAACATAACATAAAATCACATAACAGAACACAACACAAAACATAACACAACACAACACAAAACATAACACAACACAAAACATAACATAACACAAAACATAACATAACATAACATAACATAACACAAAACATAATATAACATAACACAAAATATAACATAACACAAAACATAACATAACACAACACAAAACATAACACAACACAATACATAACACAACACAAAACAGAACACAACATAACACAAAACATAACAGAACACAAAACATAACATAACACAAAACATAACATAACACAAAACAATATAACATAACACAAGACATAACATAACACAAAACATAACATAACATAACACAAAACATAACATAAAACAAAATATAACATAACATAACACAAAACATAACATAACCTAACACAAAACATAACATAACACAACACAAAACATAACATAACACAACACAAAACATAACACAACACAACACAAAACATAACATAACACAAAACATAACACAACACAAAACATAACATAACACAAAAGATAACATAACATAACACAAAACATAACAAAACATAACACAAAACATAACATAACACAAAACATAACATAACATATTACAGAACATAACATAACACAACACATAACATAACACAAAACATAACATAACACAACACAAAACATAACCTAAAACATAACATAACATAACACATAACTTAACATATCATAACACAAAACATAACATAACACAACACACAACATAACATAACATAACACAAAACGTAACATAACATAACACAAAACATAACTTAGCACAAAACATAACATAACATAACACAAAACATAACATAACACATAACATAACACAACACAAAACATAACCTAACATAACACATAACATAACACAAAACATAACATAACATAACACACAACATAACAACACAAAACATAACATAACACAACACAAAACAACACAAAACATAACATAACACAAAACATAACAAAACATAACACAAAACATAACATAATACAAAACATAACATAACATAACACAAAACATCACATAACACAACACATAACATAACATAACACAAAATATAACATAACACAACACAAAACATAACATAACACAAAACATAACATAACACAACACAAAACATAACATAACATAACACAAAACATAACATAACAAAAAACATAACATAACATAAAACAAAACATAACATAACACAAAACATAACATAACATAACACAACACTATACATAACAAAACACATAACATAACATAACATAACACAAAATATAGCATAACATAACACAAAACAAAACATAACACAAAACATAACACAACACAAAACATAACATAACACAACACAAAACATAACATAACACAACACAAAACATATCATAACATAACACAAAACATAACACAACACAAAACATAATATAACACAAATCATAACATAACACAAAACATAACATAACACAAAACATAACATAACATAACACAACACAAAACATAACATAACATAGCACAAAACATAACATAACACAACACATAACATAACACAACATAACACAAAACATAACATAACACAAAACATAACATAACATAACACAAAACATAACTCGGAACGTAACATAACACAACACAAAACATAATACAAAGCATAACATAACACAACACAAAACATAACATAACATAACATAACACTAAACATAACATAACATAACACAAAACATAACATAACCTAACATAACATAACACAAAACATAACATAACACAAAACATAACATAACATAACACAACACAAAACATAATACAAAGCATAACATAACACAACACAAAACATAACATAACACAACACAAAACATAACATAACATAACACAAAACATAACATAACATAACACAAAACATAACATAGCACAAAACATAACATAACATAACACAAAACATAACATAACACATAACATAGCACAACACAAAACATAACCTAACATAACACATAACATAACATAACACAAAACATAACATAACACAAAACATAACATAACACAAAACATAACATAACACAACACAAAACATAACAACACAAAACATAACATAACACAAAACATAACAAAACATAACACAAAACATAACATAACAATAAACATAACAAAACACAAAACATAACATAACATAACACAAAACATAACATAACACAACACATCACATAACACAAAACATAACATAACACAAATCAAACATAACACAAAACATAACATAACACAAAACATAACATAACATAACACAACACTATACATAACATAACACATAACATAACATAACATAACACAAAAAATAACATAACATAGCAGAAAACAAAACATAACATACAACAACACAAAACATAACATAACAAAACACAAAACATAACATAACATAACACAACACATAACACAACACAAAACTTAATATAACACAAATCATAACATAACACAAAACATAACATAACACAAAACATAACATAACATAACACAACACAAAACATAACATAACATAGCACAAAACATAACATAACACAACACATAACATAACACAAGACATAACATAACACAACATAACACAAAACATAACATAACACAAAACATAACATAACATAACACTAAACATAACATAACACAAAACATAACATAACCTAACATAACATAACACAAAACATAACACAACACAAAACTTAATATACCACAAATCATAACATAACACAAAACATAACATAACACAAAACATAACATAACACAAAACATAACATAACATAACACAACACAAAACATAACATAACATAGCACAAAACATAACATAACACAACACATAACATAACACAAGACATAACATAACACAACATAACACAAAACATAACATAACACAAAACATAACATAACATAACATAACACAAAACATAACTCGAAACATAACATAACACAACACAAAACATAATACAAAGCATAACATAACACAACACAAAACTTAACATAACATAACACTAAACATAACATAACATAACACAAAACATAACATAACCTAACATAACATAACACAAAACATAACATAACACAAAACATAACATAACATAACACAACATAACACAAAACATAACATAACATAACACTAAACATAACATAACGTAACATAACACAAAACATAACATAACACAAAACATAACATAACATAACACAACATTACACAAAACATAACATAATATAACACAAAACATAACATAGCATAACACAAAACATAACATAACATAACACAAAACATAACATAACATGACACAAAACATAACATAACATTACACAAAACATAACATAACATAACATAACACAAAACATAACCTAACATAACATATCACAATACATACCATAACACAACACAAAACACAACATAACACAACACATAACATAACACAAAACATAACATAACACAAAACATAACATAACATAACACAAAACATAACATAACCTAAAACATAACATAACATAACACAAAACATAACATAACACAAAACATTACATAACACAAAACATAACATAACAAAACACAACACAACACAAAACATAACACAACACAACATAACATAACACAACACATAACACAAAACATAACATAACACAAAACATAAAATAACATAACATAACATAAAATAACACAACACAACACAAAATATAACACAACACAAAGGACAACACAACACAAAACATAACATAACATAACATAACACAAAACATAACATAACACAAAACGTAACATTACATAACACAAAACATAACATAATACATAACACAACATAACATAACACAAAACATATTATAACACAAAACATAACGTAACACAAAACATAACATAACAAAAACATAACAAAACACAAAACATAACATAACACAACACAAATCAGAACATAACACAAAACATAACATAACATAACACAACACAAAACAAAACATAACATAACACAACACAAAACATAACATAACACATAACATAACATAACACAACACAAAACATAACGTAACATAACACATAACATAAAAGAACACAAAAAAACATAACACAAAACATTACACAACACAAAACATAACACAACACAAAACATAAAACAACACAAAACATAACACAAAACATAACATAACACAAAACATAACATAACACAACACAAAACATAACATAACACATAACATAACACAAAACATAACATAACATAACATAACATAACATAACACAACACAAAACATAACATAACATAACATAACACAAAACATAACATAACATAACACAAAACATAACACAAAACATAACATAACACAAAACATAACATAACATAACATAACACAACACAAAACATAACATAACATAACACAAAACATAACATAACATAACACAAAACATAACACAAAACATAACATAACACAAAACATAACATAACAAAGCACAACACAAAACATAACATAACATAACACAAAACATACAATAACATAACACAAAACATAACATAACACAACACAAAACATAACTTAACACAAAACATAACATAACACAAAACAAAACATAACACAACACAACACAAAATATAACACAACACAACACAAAACATAACCTAACACAACACATAAGATAACACAAAACATAACATAACACAAAACATAACATAACACAACACATAACATAACACAAAACATAACATAACACAAAACATAACATAACATAACACAAAACATAACATAAGATAACACAAAACATAACATAACCTAAACCATAACATAACATAACACAAAACATAACATAACACAAAACATAACATAACACAACACAAAACATAACATAACATAACACAAAACATAACATAACATAACATAAAACAAAACATAACATAACACAACACAAAACATAACATAACATAGCACATAACATAACATAACACAAAATATAACATAACATAACACAAAACATAACATAAAAAAAACATAACATAACAAAACACAAAACATAACACAACACAATACAAAACATAACACAAAACATAACATAACATAACATAACACAAAACATATCACAACACAAAGCATAATATAACACAAAACATAACATAACACAAAACAAAACATAACACAAAACATAACCTAACGATACACAAAACGTAACATATCATAACACAAAACATAACAAAAAACAATACATAACACAACACAAATTATAACATAACACAAAACATAATATAACACAAAACATAACATAACACAAAACATAACATAACACGTCACAAAACATAACACAACACAACAAAAAACTAACACAACACAACACAAAACATAACATAACACAACACAACACATAACATAACACAAAACATAACATAACACAAAACATAACATAACATAACACAAAGCATAACATAACATAAAATCACATAACAGAACACAACACAAAACATAACACAACACAACACAAAACACAACGCAACACAAAACATAACATAACACAAAACATAACATAACATAACATAACACAAAACATAATATAACATAACACAAAATATAACATAACACAAAACATAACATAACACAACACAAAACATAACACAACACAATACATAACACAACACAAAACAGAACACAACATAACACAAAACATAACAGAACACAAAACATAACATAACACAAAACATAACATAACAAAAAAAAAACAATATAACATAACACAAGACATAACATAACACAAAACATAACATAACATAACACAAAACATAACATAAAACAAAATATAACATAACATAACACAAAACATAACATAACCTAACACAAAACATAACATAACACAACACAAAACATAACATAACACAACACAAAACATAACACAACACAACACAAAACATAACATAACACAAAACATAACACAACACAAAACATAACATAACACAAAAGATAACATAACATAACACAAAACATAACAAAACATAACACAAAACATAACATAACACAAAACATAACATAACATATTACAGAACATAACATAACACAACACATAACATAACACAAAACATAACATAACACAACACAAAACATAACCTAAAACATAACATAACATAACACATAACTTAACATATCATAACACAAAACATAACATAACACAACACACAACATAACATAACATAACACAAAACGTAACATAACATAACACAAAACATAACTTAGCACAAAACATAACATAACATAACACAAAACATAACATAACACATAACATAACACAACACAAAACATAACCTAACATAACACATAACATAACACAAAACATAACATAACATAACACACAACATAACAACACAAAACATAACATAACACAACACAAAACAACACAAAACATAACATAACACAAAACATAACAAAACATAACACAAAACATAACATAATACAAAACATAACATAACATAACACAAAACATCACATAACACAACACATAACATAACATAACACAAAATATAACATAACACAACACAAAACATAACATAACACAAAACATAACATAACACAACACAAAACATAACATAACATAACACAAAACATAACATAACAAAAAACATAACATAACATAAAACAAAACATAACATAACACAAAACATAACATAACATAACACAACACTATACATAACAAAACACATAACATAACATAACATAACACAAAATATAGCATAACATAACACAAAACAAAACATAACACAAAACATAACACAACACAAAACATAACATAACACAACACAAAACATAACATAACACAACACAAAACATATCATAACATAACACAAAACATAACACAACACAAAACATAATATAACACAAATCATAACATAACACAAAACATAACATAACACAAAACATAACATAACATAACACAACACAAAACATAACATAACATAGCACAAAACATAACATAACACAACACATAACATAACACAACATAACACAAAACATAACATAACACAAAACATAACATAACATAACACAAAACATAACTCGGAACATAACATAACACAACACAAAACATAATACAAAGCATAACATAACACAACACAAAACATAACATAACATAACATAACACTAAACATAACATAACATAACACAAAACATAACATAACCTAACATAACATAACACAAAACATAACATAACACAAAACATAACATAACATAACACAACACAAAACATAATACAAAGCATAACATAACACAACACAAAACATAACATAACACAACACAAAACATAACATAACATAACACAAAACATAACATAACATAACACAAAACATAACATAGCACAAAACATAACATAACATAACACAAAACATAACATAACACATAACATAGCACAACACAAAACATAACCTAACATAACACATAACATAACATAACACAAAACATAACATAACATAACACAAAACATAACATAACACAAAACATAACATAACACAACACAAAACATAACAACACAAAACATAACATAACACAAAACATAACAAAACATAACACAAAACATTACATAACAATAAACATAACAAAACACAAAACATAACATAACATAACACAAAACATAACATAACACAACACATAACATAACACAAAACATAACATAACACAAATCAAACATAACACAAAACATAACATAACACAAAACATAACATAACATAACACAACACTATACATAACATAACACATAACATAACATAACATAACACAAAAAATAACATAACATAGCAGAAAACAAAACATAACATACCACAACACAAAACATAACATAACACAACACAAAACATAACATAACATAACACAACACATAACACAACACAAAACTTAATATAACACAAATCATAACATAACACAAAACATAACATAACACAAAACATAACATAACATAACACAACACAAAACATAACATAACATAGCACAAAACATAACATAACACAACACATAACATAACACAAGGCATAACATAACACAACATAACACAAAACATAACATAACACAAAACATAACATAACATAACACTAAACATAACATAACATAACACAAAACATAACATAACCTAACATAACATAACACAAAACATAACACAACACAAAACTTAATATACCACAAATCATAACATAACACAAAACATAACATAACACAAAACATAACATAACATAACACAACACAAAACATAACATAACATAGCACAAAACATAACATAACACAACATAACACAAAACATAACATAACACAAAACATAACATAACATAACATAACACAACACACATAACTCGAAACATAACATAACACAACACAAAACATAATACAAAGCATAACATAACACAACACAAAACTTAACATAACATAACACTAAACATAACATAACATAACACAAAACATAACATAACCTAACATAACATAACACAAAACATAACATAACACAAAACATAACATAACATAACACAACATAACACAAAACATAACATAACATAACACTAAACATAACATAACGTAACATAACACAAAACATAACATAACACAAAACATAACATAACATAACATAACACAACATTACACAAAACATAACATAATATAACACAAAACATAACATAGCATAACACAGAACATAACATAACATAACACAAAACATAACATAACATGACACAAAACATAACATAACATTACACAAAACATAACATAACATAACATAACACAAAACATAACCTAACATAACATATCACAATACATACCATAACACAACACAAAACACAACATAACACAACACATAACATAACACAAAACATAACATAACACAAAACATAACATAACATAACACAAAACATAACATAACCTAAAACATAACATAACATAACACAAAACATAACATAACACAAAACATTACATAACACAAAACATAACATCACAAAACACAACACAACACAAAACATAACACAACACAACATAACATAACACAACACATAACACAAAACATAACATAACACAAAACATAAAATAACATAACATAACATAAAATAACACAACACAACACAAAATATAACACAACACAAAGGACAACACAACACAAAACATAACATAACATAACATAACACAAAACATAACATAACACAAAACGTAACATTACATAACACAAAACATAACATAATACATAACACAACATAACATAGTACAAAACATTTTATAACACAAAACATAACGTAACACAAAACATAACATAACAAAAACATAACAAAACACAAAACATAACATAACACAACACAAATCATAACATAACACAAAACATAACATAACATAACACAACACAAAACAAAACATAACATAACACAACACAAAACATAACATAACACATAACATAACATAACACAACACAAAACATAACGTAACATAACACATAACATAAAAGAACACAAAAAAACATAACACAAAACATTACACAACACAAAACATAACACAACACAAAACATAAAACAACACAAAACATAACACAAAACATAACATAACACAAAACATAACATAACACAACACAAAACATAACATAACACATAACATAACACAAAACATAACATAACATAACATAACATAACATAACACAACACAAAACATAACATAACATAACATAACACAAAACATAACATAACATAACACAAAACATAACACAAAACATAACATAACACAAAACATAACATAACAAAGCACAACACAAAACATAACATAACATAACACAAAACATACAATAACATAACACAAAACATAACATAACACAACACAAAACATAACATAACACAAAACATAACATAACACAAAACAAAACATAACACAACACAACACAAAACATAACACAACACAACACAAAACATAACCTAACACAACACATAAGATAACACAAAACATAACATAACACAAAACATAACATAACACAACACATAACATAACACAAAACATAACATAACACAAAACATAACATAACATAACACAAAACATAACATAACACAAAACATAACATAAGATAACACAAAACATAACATAACCTAAAACATAACATAACATAACACAAAACATAACATAACACAAAACATAACATAACACAACACAAAACATAACATAACATAACACAAAACATAACATATCATAACATAAAACAAAACAACATAAAACAACACAAAACATAACATAACATAGCACATAACATAACATAACACAAAATATAACATAACATAACACGAAACATAACATAACAAAAAACATAACATAACAAAACACAAAACATAACACAACACAATACAAAACATAACAAAACATAACATAACATAACACAAAACATATCACAACACAAAACATAATATAACACAAAACATAACATAACACAAAACATAACACAAAACATAACCTAACGTTACACAAAACGTAACATATCATAACACAAAACATAACAAAAAACAATACATAACACAACACAAAACATAACATAACAGAACACAAAACATAATATAACACAAAACATAACATAACACAAAACATAACATAACACGTCACAAAAAATAACACAACACAACAAAAAACTAACACAACACAACACAAAACATAACATAACACAACACAACACATAACATAACACAAAACATAACATAACACAAAACATAACATAACATAACACAAAGCATAACATAACATAACATCACATAACACAACACAACACAAAACATAACACAACACAACACAAAACACAACACAACACAAAACATAACATAACACAAAACATAACATAACATAACACAAAACATAATATAACATCACACAAAATATAACATAACACAAAACATAACATAACACAACACAAAACATAACACAACACAATACATAACACAACACAAAACAGAACACAACATAACACAAAACATAACAGAACACAAAACATAACATAACACAAAACATAACATAACACAAAACAACATAACATAACACAAAACATAACATAACACAAAACATAACATAACATAACACAAAACATAACATAACATAACACAAAATATAACATAACATAACACAAAACATAACATAACCTAACACGAAACATAGCATAACACAACACAAAACATAACATAACACAACACAAAACATAACAAAACACAACACAAAACATAACATAACACAAAACATAACACAACACAAAACATAACATAACACAAAAGATAACATAACATAACACAAAACATAACAAAACATAACACAAAACATAACATAACACAAAACATAACATAACATATTACAGAACATAACATAACACAACACATAACATAACACAAAACATAACATAACACAACACAAAACATAACCTAAAACATAACATAACATAACACATAACCTAACATATCATAACACAAAACATAACATAACACAACACAAAACATAACATAACATAACACAAAACATAACATAACACAAAACATAACATAACATAACACAAAACATAACATAACACATAACATAACACAACACAAAACATAACCTAACATAACACATAACATAACATAACACAAAACATAACATAACATAACACAAAACATAACATAACACAAAACATAACATAACACAACACAAAACAACAACACAAAACATAACATAACACAACACAAATCATAACATAACACAAAACATAACATAACATAACACAACACAAAACATAACATAACATAACATAACACTACACAAAACATAACATAACACATAACATAACATAACATAACACAACACAAAACATAACATAACATAACACAAAACATAACATAACACAAAAAAACATAACACAAAACATTACACAACACAAAACATAACACAACACAAAACATAAAACAACACAAAACATAAGACAAAACATAATATAACACAAAACATAACATAACACAACACAAAACATAACATAACACATAACATAACACAAAACATAACATAACACAAAACATAACATAACACAAAACATAACATAACATAACATAACACAACACAAAACATAACATAACATAACATAACACAAAACATAACATAACACAAAACATAACACAAAACATAACATAACACAAAACATAACATAACAAAGCACAACACAAAACATAACATAACTCAACACAAAACATAACATAACATAACACAAAACATACAATAACATAACGCAAAACATAACATAACACAACACAAAACATAACATAACACAAAACATAACATAACACAAAACATAACACAACACAACACAAAACATAACACAACACAACACAAAACATAGCCTAACACAACACATAACATAACATAACACAAAACATAACATAACACAAAACATAACATAACACAACACATAACATAACACAAAACATAACATAACACAAAACATAACATAACATAACACAAAACATAACATAACACAAAACATAACATAACATAACACAACACAAAACATAACATAACACAAAACATAACATAACATAACATAAAACTAAACATAACATAACACAACACAAAACATAACATAACATAGCACATAACATAACATAACACAAAATATAACATAACATAACACAAAACATAACATAACAAAAAACATAACATAACAAGAAACAAAACATAACACAACACAATACAAACCATAACACAACACAAAACATAACATAACATAACACAAAACATATCACAACACAAAACATAATATAACACAAAACATAACATAACACAAAACATAACCTAACGTAACACAAAACGTAACATAACATAACACAAAACATAACAAAAATCAATACATAAAACAACACAAAACATAACATAACATAACACAAAACATAATATAACACAAAAAATAACATAACACATCACAAAACATAACACAACACAACAAAAAACTTAACACAACACAACACAAAACATAACATAACACAACACAACACATAACATAACACAAAACATAACTTAACACAAAACATAACATAACATAACACAAAGCATAACATAACATCACATAACACAACACAAAACATAACACAACAAAACACAAAACACATTACAACACAAAACATAACATAACATAACATAACACAAACATAATATAACATAACACAAAATATAACATAACACAAAACATAACATAACACAACACAAAACATAACAAAACACAATACATAACACAACACAACACAACATAACACAAAACATAACAGAACACAAAACATAACATAACACAAAACATAACCTAACATAACACAAAACAACATAACATAACACAAAACATAACATAACACAAAACATAACATAACATAACACAAAACATAACATAAAATAACATAACACAAAATATAACATAACATAACACAAAACATAACATAACCTAACACAAAACATAACATAAAACAACACAAAACATAACACAACACAACACAAAACATAACATAAAACAAAACATAACACAACACAAAACATAACATAACACAAAAGATAACATAACATAACACAAAACATAACAAAACATAACACAAAACATAACATAACACAAAACATAACATAACACAAAACATAACATAACATATTACAGAACATAACATAACACAACACATAACATAACACAAAACATACCATAACACAACAAAAAAACATAACCTAAAACATAACATAACATATCATAACACAAAACATAACATAACACAACACAAAACATAACATAACATAACACAAAACATAACATAACATAACATAACACAAAACATAACATAGCACAAAACATAACATAACATAACACAAAACATAACATAACACATAACATAGCACAACACAAAACATAACATAACATAACACATAACATAACATAACACAAAACATAACATAACATAACGCAAAACATAACATAACACAAAACATAACATAACACAACACAAAACATAACAACACAAAACATAACATAACACAAAACATAACAAAACATAACACAAAACATAACATAACAAAAAACATAACAAAACACAAAACATAACATAACATAACACAAAACATAACATAACACAACACATAACATAACACAAAACATAACATAACACAAATCAAACATAACACAAAACATAACATAACACAACACAAAACATAACATAACACAAAACATAACATTACACAACACAAAACATAACATAACATTACACAAAACATAACATAACACAAAACATAACATAACATAAAATAAAACATAACATAACACAAAACATAACATAACATAACACAACACTATACATAACATAACACATAACATAACATAACATAACATAACATAACACAAAATATAACATAACAAAGCACAAAACAAAACATAACATACCACAACACAAAACGTAACATAACACAACACAAAACATAACATAACATAACACAAAACATAACACAACACAAAACTTAATATACCACAAATCATAACAAAGCACAAAACATAACATAACACAAAACATAACATAGCATAACACAACACAAAACATAACATAACATAGCACAAAACATAACATAACACAACACATAACATAACACAAGACATAACATAACACAACATAACACAAAACATAACATAACACAAAACATAACATAACATAACACAAAACATAACTCGAAACATAACATAACACAACACAAAACATAATACAAAGCATAACATAACACAACACAAAACTTAACATAACATAACACAAAACATAACATAACCTAACATAACATAACACAAAACATAACATAACACAAAACATAACATAACATAACACAACATTACACAAAACATAACATAATATTACACAAAACATAACATAGCATAACACAAAACATAACATAACATAACACAAAACATAACATAACATGACACAAAACATAACATAACATTACACAAAACATAACATAACATAAAGCTAAACATAACATAACGTAACATAACACAAAACATAACATAACACAAAACATAACATAACATAACACAACATTACACAAAACATAACATAATATAACACAAAACATAACATAGCATAACACAAAACATAACATAACATAACACAAAACATAACATAACATGACACAAAACATAACATAACATTACACAAAACATAACATAACATAACATAACACAAAACATAACCTAACATAACATAACACAATACATAACATAACACAACACAAAACATAACATAACACAACACATAACATAACACAAAACATAACATAACACAACACAAAACAACACAAAACATAACATAACACAAAACATAACAAAACATAACACAAAACATAACATAACACAAAACATAACATAACATAACACAAAACATCACATAACACAACACATAACATAACACAAAATATAACATAACACAACACAAAACATAACATAACACAAAACATAACATAACACAACACAAAACATAACATAACACAACACAAAACATAACATAACACAAAACATAACATTACACAACACAAAACATAACATAACATTACACAAAACATAACATAACACAAAACATAACATAACATAAAATAAAACATAACATAACACAAAACATAACATAACATAACACAACACTATACATAACATAACACATAACATAACATAACATAACATAACACAAAATATAACATAACAAAGCACAAAACAAAACATAACATACCACAACACAAAACGTAACATAACACAACACAAAACATAACATAACATAACACAAAACATAACACAACACAAAACTTAATATACCACAAATCATAACAAAGCACAAAACATAACATAACACAAAACATAACATAGCATAACACAACACAAAACATAACATAACATAGCACAAAACATAACATAACACAACACATAACATAACACAAGACATAACATAACACAACATAACACAAAACATAACATAACACAAAACATAACATAACATAACACAAAACATAACTCGAAACATAACATAACACAACACAAAACATAATACAAAGCATAACATAACACAACACAAAACTTAACATAACATAACACAAAACATAACA
The DNA here is from genome assembly GCA_030765045.1 of Tenodera sinensis. Lineage (NCBI taxonomy): Eukaryota > Metazoa > Arthropoda > Insecta > Mantodea > Mantidae > Tenodera > Tenodera sinensis. The sequence continues at coordinate 33,079,568 of CM060971.1, forward strand.
TAACCTAACATAACATAACACAAAACATAACATAACACAAAACATAACATAACATAACACAACATTACACAAAACATAACATAATATTACACAAAACATAACATAGCATAACACAAAACATAACATAACATAACACAAAACATAACATAACATGACACAAAACATAACATAACATTACACAAAACATAACATAACATAAAGCTAAACATAACATAACGTAACATAACACAAAACATAACATAACACAAAACATAACATAACATAACACAACATTACACAAAACATAACATAATATAACACAAAACATAACATAGCATAACACAAAACATAACATAACATAACACAAAACATAACATAACATGACACAAAACATAACATAACATTACACAAAACATAACATAACATAACATAACACAAAACATAACCTAACATAACATAACACAATACATAACATAACACAACACAAAACATAACATAACACAACACATAACATAACACAAAACATAACATAACACAAAACATAACATAACATAACACAAAACATAACATAACCTAAAACATAACATAACATAACACAAAACATAACATAACACAAAACATTACATAACACAAAACATAACATAACAAAACACAACACAACACAAAACATAACACAACACAACATAACATAACACAACACATAACACAAAACATAACATAACACAAAACATAAAATAACATAACATAACATAAAATAACACAACACAACACAAAATATAACACAACACAAAGGACAACACAACACAAAACATAACATAACATAACATAACACAAAACATAACATAACACAAAACGTAACATAACATAACACAAAACATAACATAATACATAACACAACATAACATAACACAAAACATAACATAACACAAAACATAACGTAACACAAAACATAACATAACAAAAAACATAACAAAACACAAAACATAACATAACACAACACAAATCATAACATAACACAAAACATAACATAACATAACACAACACAAAACATAACATAACACATAACATAACATAACACAACACAAAACATAACATAACATAACGCAAAACATAACATAAACCAAAAAAACATAACACAAAACATTACACAACACAAAACATAACACAACACAAAACATAAAACAACACAAAACATAACACAAAACATAACATAACACAAAACATAACATAACACAACACAAAACATAACATAACACATAACATAACACAAAACATAACATAACACAAAACATAACATAACATAACATAACATAACATAACACAACACAAAACATAACATAACATAACACAAAACATAACATAACATAACACAAAACATAACACAAAATATAACATAACACAAAACATAACATAACAAAGCACAACACAAAACATAACATAACATAACACAAAACATACAATAACATAACACAAAACATAACATAACACAACACAAAACATAACTTAACACAAAACATAACATAACACAAAACAAAACATAACACAACACAACACAAAATATAACACAACACAACACAAAACATAACCTAACACAACACATAAGATAACACAAAACATAACATAACACAAAACATAACATAACACAACACATAACATAACACAAAACATAACATAACACAAAACATAACATAACATAACACAAAACATAACACAAAACATAACATAAGATAACACAAAACATAACATAACCTAAACCATAACATAACATAACACAAAACATAACATAACACAAAACATAACATAACACAACACAAAACATAACATAACATAACACAAAACATAACATAACATAACATTAAACAAAACATAACATAACACAACACAAAACATAACATAACATAGCACATAACATAACATAACACAAAATATAACATAACATAACACAAAACATAACATAACAAAAAACATAACATAACAAAACACAAAACATAACACAACACAATACAAAACATAACACAAAACATAACATAACATAACACAAAACATATCACAACACAAAGCATAATATAACACAAAACATAACATAACACAAAACAAAACATAACACAAAACATAACCTAACGATACACAAAACGTAACATATCATAACACAAAACATAACAAAAAACAATACATAACACAACACAAAACATAACATAACACAAAACATAATATAACACAAAACATAACATAACACAAAACATAACATAACACGTCACAAAACATAACACAACACAACAAAAAACTAACACAACACAACACAAAACATAACATAACACAACACAACACATAACATAACACAAAACATAACATAACACAAAACATAACATAACATAACACAAAGCATAACATAACATAAAATCACATAACAGAACACAACACAAAACATAACACAACACAACACAAAACACAACACAACACAAAACATAACATAACACAAAACATAACATAACATAACATAACATAACACAAAACATAATATAACATAACACAAAATATAACATAACACAAAACATAACATAACACAACACAAAACATAACACAACACAATACATAACACAACACAAAACAGAACACAACATAACACAAAACATAACAGAACACAAAACATAACATAACACAAAACATAACATAACACAAAACAATATAACATAACACAAGACATAACATAACACAAAACATAACATAACATAACACAAAACATAACATAACACAAAATATAACATAACATAACACAAAACATAACATAACCTAACACAAAACATAACATAACACAACACAAAACATAACATAACACAACACAAAACATAACACAACACAACACAAAACATAACATAACACAAAACATAACACAACACAAAACATAACATAACACAAAAGATAACATAACATAACACAAAACATAACAAAACATAACACAAAACATAACATAACACAAAACATAACATAACATATTACAGAACATAACATAACACAACACATAACATAACACAAAACATAACATAACACAACACAAAACATAACCTAAAACATAACATAACATAACACATAACTTAACATATCATAACACAAAACATAACATAACACAACACAAAACATAACATAACATAACACAAAACATAACATAACATAACATAACACAAAACATAACATAGCACAAAACATAACATAACACAAAACATAACATAACACATAACATAACACAACACAAAACATAACCTAACATAACACATAACATAACACAAAACATAACATAACATAACACACAACATAACAACACAAAACATAACATAACACAACACAAAACAACACAAAACATAACATAACACAAAACATAACAAAACATAACACAAAACATAACATAACACAAAACATAACATAACATAACACAAAACATCACATAACACAACACATAACATAACACAAAATATAACATAACACAACACAAAACATAACATAACACAAAACATAACATAACACAACACAAAACATAACATAACATAACACAAAACATAACATAACAAAAAACATAACATAACATAAAACAAAACATAACATAACACAAAACATAACATAACATAACACAACACTATACATAACAAAACACATAACATAACATAACATAACACAAAATATAGCATAACATAACACAAAACAAAACATAACACAAAACATAACACAACACAAAACATAACATAACACAACACAAAACATAACATAACACAACACAAAACATATCATAACATAACACAAAACATAACACAACACAAAACATAATATAACACAAATCATAACATAACACAAAACATAACATAACACAAAACATAACATAACATAACACAACACAAAACATAACATAACATAGCACAAAACATAACATAACACAACACATAACATAACACAAGACATAACATAACACAACATAACACAAAACATAACATAACACAAAACATAACATAACATAACACAAAACATAACTCGGAACATAACATAACACAACACAAATCATAATACAAAGCATAACATAACACAACACAAAACATAACATAACATAACATAACACTAAACATAACATAACATAACACAAAACATAACATAACCTAACATAACATAACACAAAACATAACATAAAACAAAACATAACATAACATAACACAACATAACACAAACCATAACATAACATAACACTAAACATAACATAACGTAACATAACACAAAACATAACATAACACAAAACATAACATAACATAACACAACATTACACAAAACATAACATAATATAACAGAAAACATAACATAGCATAACACAAAACATAACATAACATAACACAAAACATAACATAACACAAAACATAACATAACATAACACAAAACATAACATAACATAACACAAAACATAACATAACATAACATAACATAACATAACATAACACAAAACATAACATAACAGAACACAAAACATAACATAACATAACACAAAACATAACATAACACAAAACATAACATAACACAAAACATAACATAACTTAAAACATAACATAACATAAAACATAACATAACATAACACAAAACATAACATAACACAAAACACTACATAACACAAAACATAACATAACAAAACACATCACAACACAAAACATAACACAACACAACATAACATAACAACACATAACACAACATAACATAACACAAAACATAAAATAACATAACATAACATAAAATAACACAACACAACACAAAATATAACACAACACAAAGGACAACACAACACAAAACATAACATAACATAACATAACATAACACAAAACATAACATAACACAAAACGTAACATAACATAACACAAAACATAACATAATACATAACACAACATAACATAACACAAAACATAACATAACACAAAACATAACGTAACACAAAACATAACATAACAAAAAACATAACAAAACACAAAACATAACATAACACAACACAAATGATACCATAACACAAAACATAACATAACATAACACAACACAAAACATAACACAAAACATAACATAACATAACACAACACAAAACATAACATAACACATAACATAACATAACATAACATAACACAACACAAAACATAACATAACATAACACAAAACATAACATAACACAAAAAAAACATAACACACAACATTACACAACACAAAACATAACATAACACAAAACACAAAACAACACAAAACGTAACACAAAACATAACATAACACAAAAGATAACATAACACAACACAAAACATAACATAACACATAACATAACACAAAACATAACATAACACAAAACATTACATAACGCAACACAAAACATAACACAACATAACATAACACAACACAAGGCATAGCATAACACATAACATAACACAAAACATAACATAATATAACACAAAGCATAACATAACACAACACAAAACATAGCATAACACCAAAAATAATATAACACAACACAAAACATAACACAACACAACACAAAACATAACATAACATAACATAACACAAAACATAACATAACATAACATAACATAACATAACACAAAACATAACATAACATAACACAAAACATAACATAACACAAAACATAACATAACACAACACAAAGCATAACACAACACAACACAAAACATAACACAACACCACATAACATAACACAACACATAACACAAAACACAACATAACACAAAACATAAAATAACATAACACATAACATAACATAAAATAACACAACACAACACAAAACATAACACAACACAACACAAAACACAACACATAACATAACACAACACAAAACATAACATATCACAAAGCATAACATAACACAAAACATAACATAACATAACACAACACAAAACATAACATAACATAACATAACACAAAACATAACATAACATAACACAAAACATAACACAAAACATATCATAACAAAACACAACACAAAGCATAACAAAACACAACACAAAACATATAATAACATAACACAAAACATAACATAACAAAAAACATAACATAACATAAAACAAAACATAACATAACACAAAATATAACATAACACAACACAAAACATAACATAACACAAAACATAACATAACACAACACAAAACATAACATAACATAACACAAAACATAACATAACAAAAAACATAACATAACATAAAACAAAACATAACATAACACAAAACATAACATAACATAACACAACATTATACATAACAAAACACATAACATAACATAACATAACACAAAATATAGCATAACATAACACAAAACAAAACATAACACAAAACATAACACAACACAAAACATAACATAACACAACACAAAACATAACATAACACAACACAAAACATATCATAACATAACACAAAACATAACACAACACAAAACATAATATAACACAAATCATAACATAACACAAAACATAACATAACACAAAACATAACATAACATAACACAACACAAAACATAACATAACATAGCACAAAACATAACATAACACAACACATAACATAACACAAGACATAACATAACACAACATAACACAAAACATAACATAACACAAAACATAACATAACATAACACAAAACATAACTCGGAACATAACATAACACAACACAAAACATAATACAAAGCATAACATAACACAACACAAAACATAACATAACATAACACTAAACATAACATAACATAACACAAAACATAACATAACCTAACATAACATAACACAAAACATAACATAACACAAAACATAACATAACATAACACAACATAACACAAACCATAACATAACATAACACTAAACATAACATAACGTAACATAACACAAAACATAACATAACACAAAACATAACATAACATAACACAACATTACACAAAACATAACATAATATAACAGAAAACATAACATAGCATAACACAAAACATAACATAACCTAACACAAAACATAACATAACATAACACAAAACATAACATAACATAACACAAAACATAACATAACATAACATAACACAAAACATAACATAACATAACATAACATAACACAAAACATAACATAACAGAACACAAAACATAACATAACACAACACATAACATAACACAAAACATAACATAACACAAAACATAACATAACTTAAAACATAACATAACATAAAACATAACATAACATAACACAAAACATAACATAACACAAAACACTACATAACACAAAACATAACATAACAAAACACATCACAACACAAAACATAACACAACACAACATAACATAACAACACATAACACAAAACATAACATAACACAAAACATAAAATAACATAACATAACATAAAATAACACAACACAACACAAAATATAACACAACACAAAGGACAACACAACACAAAACATAACATAACATAACATAACATAACATAACATAACACAAAACATAACATAACACAAAACGTAACATAACATAACACAAAACATAACATAATACATAACACAACATAACATAACACAAAACATAACATAACACAAAACATAACGTAACATAAAACAAAACATAACATAACACAAAATATAACATAACACAACACAAATCATACCATAACACAAAACATAACATAACACAACACAAAACATAACACAAAACATAACATAACATAACACAACACAAAACATAACATAACATAACACAAAACATAACATAACACAAAAAAACATAACACACAACATTACACAACACAAAACATAACACAACACAAAACATAAAACAACACAAAACGTAACACAAAACATAACATAACACAAAAGATAACATAACACAACACAAAACATAACATAACACATAACATAACACAAAACATAACATAACACAAAACATTACATAACGCAACACAAAACATAACACAACATAACATAACACAACACAAGGCATAGCATAACACATAACATAACACAAAACATAACATAATATAACACAAAGTATAACATAACACAACACAAAACATAGCATAACACAAAAAATAATATAACACAACACAAAACATAACATAACACAACACAAAACATAACATAACATAACATAACATAACATAACATAACACAAAACATAACATAACATAACATAACATAACATAACACAAAACATAACATAACATAACACAAAACATAACATAACACAAAACATAACATAACACAACACAAAGCATAACACAACACAACACAAAACATAACACAACACCACATAACATAACACAACACATAACACAAAACACAACATAACACAAAACATAAAATAACATAACACATAACATAACATAAAATAACACAACACAACACAAAACATAACACAACACAACACAAAACACAACACATAACATAACACAACACAAAACATAACATATCACAAAGCATAACATAACACAAAACATAACATAACATAACACAACACAAAACATAACATAACATAACATAACACAAAACATAACATAACATAACACAAAACATAACACAAAACATATCATAACAAAACACAACACAAAGCATAACAAAACACAACACAAAACATAACATAACATAACACAAAACATAACATAACACAACACATAGCATAACTTAACACAAAACATAACATAACACAAAACATAACATAACACAACACATAACATAACACAAAACATAACATAACACAAAACATAACATAACACAAAACATAACATAACACAAAACATAACATAACATAACACAAAACATAACATAACCTAAAACATAACATAACACAAAACATAACATAACACAAAACATAACATAACACAACACAAAACATAACATAACATAACACAAAACATAACATAACATAACATAAAACAAAACATAACATAACACAACACAAAACATAACATAACATAGCACATAGCATAACATAACACAAAATATAACATAACATAACACAAAACATAACATAACAAAAACATAACATAACACAACACAAAACATAACACAACACAATACGAAACATAACACAACACAAAACATAACATAACATAACACAAAACATAACACAACACAGAACATAATATAACACAAAACATAACATAACACAAAACATAACATAACACAAAATATAACCTAACGTAGCACAAAACGTAACATAACATAACACAAAATATAACGCGACACAATACATAACACAACACAAAACATAACATAACACAAAACATAACATAACACATCACAAAACATATCACAACACAACAAAAAACTTAACACAACACAACACAAAACATAACATAACACAACACAAAACATAACATAACACAAAACATAACATAACACAAAATATAACATAACATAACATAACATAACATAACCCAAAACATAACATAACATCACATAACACAACACAACACAAAACATAACACAACACAACACAAAACACAACACAACACAAAACATAACATAACACAAAACATAACATAACATAACATAACACAAAACATAATATAACATAACACAAAATATAACATAACACAAAACATAACATAACACAACACAAAACATAAAACAACACAATACATAACACAACACAAAACATAACACAACATAACACAAAACATAACAGAACACAAAACATAACATAACACAAAACATAACATAACATAACACAAAACAACATAACATAACACAAAACATAACATAACACAACACAAAACATAACATAACACAAAACATAACATAACACAAAACGTAACATAACACAACACAAAACATAACACAACATAACATAACACAACACAAGCATAGCATAACACATAACATAACACAAAACATAACATAACACAAAACATAACATAATATAACACAAAACATACCATAAGATAACACAACACAAAACATAACTTAACACAACACATAACATAACACAACACAAAACATAACATAACACAACACAAAACATAACATAACATAACATAACATAACATAACATAACATAACATAACATAACATAACATAACATAACACAAAACATAACATAACATAACATAACATAACACAAAACATAACATAACACAAAACATAACACAACACATCACAAAACATAACACAACACAACATAACATAACACAACACATAACATAAAACATAACATAACACAAAACATAAAATAACATAACACATAACATAACATAACATAAAATAACACAACACAACACAAAACATAACACAACAGAACACAAAACACAACACAACACAAAACATAACATAACACAAAACATAACATAACACAAAACATAACATAACACAAAACATAACATTACAAAAGACATAACATAACACAAAACATAACATAACATAACACAAACCATTACATAACACATAACATAACTCAAAACATAACATAATACATAACACAAAACATAACGTAACACAAAACATAACATAACACAAAACATAACAAAACACAAAACATAACATAACACAACACAAATCATAACATAACACAAAACATAACATAACATAACACAACACAAAACTTAACATAACACAAAACATAACATAACACAACACAAAACATAACATAACATAGAACATAACATAACATAACATAACATAACATAACACAACACAAAAATTAACATAGCACAAAACATAACATAACACAAAACATATCATAACACAAAACATAGCACAACACAAAACATAACACAACACAAAACATAAAACAACACAAAACATAACACAAAACATAACATAACATAACACAAAACATAACATAACACATAACATAACACAAAACATAACATAACACAACACAAAACATAATACAACATAACATAACACAACACAAAGCATAGCATAACACACAATATAACACAAAACATAACATAACACAAAACATAACATAATATAACACAAAACATAACATAACACAACACAAAATATAACATAACACAAAACATAACATAACACAACACAAAACATAACATAACACAACACAAAACATAACATAACATAACACAACACAAAACATAACATAACGTAACACAAAACATACAATAACATAACACAAAACATAACATAACACAAAACATAACATAACATAACACAAAACATAACATAACACAAAATATAACATAACATAACACAAAACATAACATAACCTAACACAAAACATAACATAACACAACACAAAACATAACATAACACAACACAAAACATAACACAACACAACACAAAACATAACATAACACAAAACATAACATAACACAAAACATAACATAACACAAAACATAACATAACATAACACAAAACATAACAAAACATAACACAAAACATAACATAACACAAAAAATAACATAACATATTACAGAACATAACATAACACTACACATAACATAACACAAAACATAACATAACACAACACAAAACATAACACAAAACATAACATAACATAACACATAGCATAACATATCATAACACAAAACATAACATAACACAACACAAAACATAACAACACAAAACATAACATAACACAAAACATAACAAAACATAAAACAAAACATAACATAACACAAAACATAACATAACATAACACAAAACATAACATAACATAACACAAAACATAACATAACACAACACATAACATAACACAAAACATAGCATAACACAAAACAAAACATAACATAACACGAAACATATCATAACACAAAACATAACATAACACAACACAAAACATAACAACACAAAACATAACATAACACAAAACATAACAAAACATAAAACAAAACATAACATAACACAAAACATAACATAACATAACACAAAACATAACATAACATAACACAAAACATAACATAACACAACACATAACATAACACGAAACATAGCATAACACAAAACAAAACATAACATAACACGAAACATAACATAACACAACACAAAACATAACATAACATAACACAAAACATAACATAAAACAACACTATACATAACATAACACAAAACATAACATAACACAACACTATACATAACATAACACATAACATAACATAACACAAAATATATCATAACATAACACAAAACATAACATAACACAACACAAAACATAACATAACATAACACAAAACATAACACGACACAAAACATAATATAACACAAAACGTAACATAACATAACACAAAACATAACACAACACAATACATAACACAACACAAAACATTACATAACATAACACAAAACATAACATAACACAAAACATAACATTACACAAAACATAACATAACACAACACAACACATAACATAACACAAAACATAACATAACACAAAACATAACATAACACAAAACATAACATAACATCACATAACACAACACAACACAAAACATAACACAACACAACACAAAACACAACACAACACAAAACATAACATAGCACATAACATAACATAATATAACACAAAACATAATATAACATAACACAAAATATAACATAACACAAAACATAACATAACACAACACAAAACATTACACAACACAATACATGACACAACACAAAACATAACACAACATAACACAAGACATAACAGAACACAAAACATAACATAACAAAAAACATAACATTACACAAAACATAACATAACACAAAACATAACATTACACAAAACATAACGTAACACAACACAAAACATAACACAACACATAACATAACACAAAACATAACATAACATAACATAAAATAACACAAAACATAACATAACACAAAACATAACATAACATGACATAACACAAAACATAACATTTTATAACATAACACAAAACATAACATAACACAACACATCACATAACACAAAACATAACATAACACAACACATAACATAACACAACACAAAACATAACAACACAAAACATAACATAATATTACACAAAACATAATATAACATAACACAAACCATAACAAAACATAACACAAAACATAACATAACACAAAATATAACATAACACAACACAAAACATAACATAACACATAACATAACATAACATAACATAACACAAAACATAACATAACACAAAACATAACATAACACAAAACATAACATAACACAACACAAAACATAACATAACACATAACATAACATAACATAACACAAAACATAACTTAACACAAAACATAACATAACACAAAACATAACATAACACAACACAAAACATAACATAACACAACACAAAACATAACATAACACAAAACATAACATGACACAAAACATAACATAACACAAAACATAACATAACATAACACAAAACATAACATAACACGAAACATAACATAACACAACACAAAACATAACACTACACAACCAAAACTTAACAAACACAACACAACACGAAACATAACATAACACAACACATAACATAACACAAAACATAACATAACACAAAACATAACATAAAATAACACATAACATAACATCACATAACACAACACAAAACATAATATAACACAACACAAAACACAACACAACACAACACATAACATAACATAACACAAAACATAACATAACATAACATAACACAAAACATAACATAACATAACACAAAACATAACATAACACAACAGAAAACATAACACAACACAATACATAACACAACACTAAACATAACATAACACAAAACATAACATAACACAAAGCATAACATAACTCAAAACATAACATAACATAACACAAAACATAACATAACATAACACAAAACATAACATAACACAAAACATAACATAACATAACATAACACAAAAAATAACATAAGATAAAACAAAACATAACATAACCTAACACAAAACATATCATAACACAACACAAAACATAACATAACACAACACAAAACATAACACAACACAAAACATAACACAACACAACACAAAACATAACACAACACAACACAAAACATAACACAACACAAGACATAACATAACACAAAGCATAACACAAAACATAACACAAAACAAAACATAACATAACACAAAACACAACATAACACAAAACATAACATAACACAAAACATAACATAACACAAAACATAACATAACACAACACAAACCATAACATAACACAAAGCATAACATAACACAACACAAAACATAACATAACATAACACAACACAAAAATAACATAACATAACACATAACATAACACAAAACATAACATAACACAAAACATAACATAAAATAACACATAACATAACATCACATAACAAAACACAAAACATAATATAACACAACACAAAACACAACACAAAACATAACATAACATAACACAAAACATAACATAACATAACATAACATAACACAAAAAATAACATAACATAACACAAAACATAACATAGCACAACAGAAAACATAACACAACACAATACATAACACAACACTAAACATAACATAACACAAAACATAACATAACACAAAGTATAACATAACTTAAAACATAACATAACATAACACAAAACATAACATAACATAACACAAAACATAACATAACACAAAACATAACATAACATAACACAAAATATAACATAAGATAACACAAAGCATAACATAACCTAACACAAAACATATCATAACACAACACAAAACATAACATAACACAACACAAAACATAACACAACACAAAACATAACACAACACAACACAAAACATAACACAACACAACACAAAACATAACACAACACAAGACATAACATAACATAACACAAAGCATAACACAAAACATAACACAAAACAAAACATAACATAACACAAAACACAACATAACACAAAACATAACATAACACAAAACATAACATAACACAAAACATAACTTAACACAACACAAACCATAACATAACACAAAGCATAACATAACACAACACAAAACACAACATATCACACAACATAACATAACATAACACAACACAAGAATAACATAACATAACACAAAACATAACATAACATAACTTAACATAACACAACACAAAAAATAACATAACACAAAACATATCATAACACAACACAAAACATTACATAACACAAAAGATAACATAACATAACACAGAACATAACATAACACAACACAAAACGTAACACAACACATAACATAACATAACATAACATAACACAAAACATAACATAACACAAAACATAAGATAACACAAAACAAAACATAACATAACACAAAACATAACATAACACAAAACATAACATACACAACACAAAACATAACATAACACAAAACATAACATAACACAACACAAAACATAACATAACACAAAACATAACATAACACAAAACATAACATAACATAAAATAACACAAAACATAACATAACACAAAACATAACATAACATAACACAAAACATAACATAACACAAAACATAACATAACGTAACACAAAACATAACATAACACAACACATAACATAACACAACACAAAACATAACAACACAAAACATAACATAACATAACACAAAACATAACATAACATAACACTAAGCATAACAAAACATAACACAAAACATAACATAGCATAACATAACACAAAACATAACATAACACATATCATAACACAACACAAAACATAACATAACATAACACATAACATAACATAACATAACACAAAACATAACATAACACAAAACATAACATAACACAAAACATAACATAACACAACACAAAACATAACATAACACAACACAAAACATAACACAACACAACACAAAACATAACATAACACAACACATAACATAACACAAAACATAACATGACACAAAACATAACATAACACAAAACATAACATAACACATCGCATAACATAACACAAAACATAACATAACACAACACAAAACATAACACAAAACATAACATAACATAGCACAACACAAAACATAACATAACACAAAATATAACATAACACAACACAAAACATAACATAGCATAACACAAAACATAACATAACATAACACAAAACATAACATAAAACAAAACATAACATAACACAAAACATAACATAACATAACACAAAACATAACATAACATAACACAAAATATAACATAACAAAAAACATAACATAACACAACACAAAACATAACACAACACAATACAAAACATAACACAACACATAACATAACATTACACAAAAAATAACACAACACAAAACATAATATAACACAAAACATAACATAACACAAAACATAACATAACATAACACAAAACATAACATAACACAAAACATAACATAACACAACACAAAACATAACATTTTAACATAACATAACACAAAATATAACATAAGATAACACAAAAGATAACATAACCTAACACAAAACATAACACAACACAAGACATAACATAACATAACACAAAACATAACACAAAACTTAACACAAAACAAAACAAAACATAACATAACACAAAACATAACATAACACAACACAAAACATAACACAACACAACACAAAAAATAACACAACACAACACAAAACATAACACAACACAAGACATAACATAACATAACACAAAACATAACACAAAACTTAACACAAAACAAAACAAAACATAACATAACACAAAACACAACATAACAATAAACATAACATAACACAAAACATAACATAACACAAAACATAACATAATACAACACAAAACATAACATATCACAAAACATAACATAACACAACACCAAACATAACATAACACAAAACATAACATAACATAACTTAACATAACACAACACAAAACATAACATAACACAAAACATAACATAACACAACACAAAACATTACAAACACAAAAGATAACATAATATAACACAAAACATAACATAACACAACACAAAACGTAACATAACATAACACAACACAAAACATAACAACATACCACAACACAAAACATAACATAGCATAACACAAAACATAACATCACATAACACAAAACATAACATAACATAAAACAAAACATAACATAACACAAAACATAACATAACATAACACAACACTAAACATAACATAACATAACATGACACAAAACATAACATAACATAACATAACACAAAATATTACATAACAAAAAACATAACATAACACAACACAAAACATAACACAACACAATACAAAACATATCACAACACATAACATAACATAATAGAAAACATAACACAACGCAAAACATAATATAACACAAAACATATCATAACACATAACATAACACAAAACATAACATAACATAACACAAAACGTAACAAAACATAACACAACACAAAACATAACATAACATAACACAAAACATAACATAACACAACACAAAACATAACATAACATATCACACAAAACATAACATAACATAACATAACACAAAACATAACATAACACAAAACATAACATAACACAAAACATAACATAACATAACACAAAACATAACATAACATAACATAGCATAAAACAAAACATAACATAACATAACACAAAACATAACATAACACAACACAAAACATAACATAGCATAACACAAAACATAGCATAACATAAAACAAAACATAACGTAACACAAAACATAACATAACGCAACACTAAACATAACATAACATAACACATAACATAACATAACTCAAAACATAACATAACATAACACAACACATAACATAACATAACATAACACAAAACATAACATAACATAACACAAAACAGAACATAACACAACTCAAAACATAACATAACACAAAACATAACATAACACAACACAAAACATAACACAACACAACATAAAACATAACACAACACAACAAAAAACATAACATAACACAACACATAACATAACATAACACAAAATATAACATAACATAACACAAAACATAACACAAAACATAACATAACATAACATAACACAAAACATAACATAACACAAAACATAACATAACACAACACATAACATAACACAAAACATAACATAACACAAAACATAACATAACACAAAACATAACATAACATAACACAAAACATAACATAACATAACATAACCTAAAACATAACATAACATAACCTAAAACATAACATAACACAAAACATAACATAACACAAAACATAACATAACAAAACACAACACAAAACATAACATAACACAACATAACATAACATAACATAACATAACACAAAGTATAACATAACATAACAGAAAACATAACATAACGCAACACAAAGCATAACATAACACAAAACATAACATAACACAACACAAAACCTAACACAACACAAAACATAACACAACACAACACAAAACATAACATAACATAACACAAAACATAACATAACACAACATAACATAACATAACACAAAACGTAACATAACATAACACAAAACATAACATAACATAACACAAAACATAACATAACATAACACAAAACATAACATAACACAAAACATAACATAACATAACACAACACAAAACATAACACAACATAACATAACACAAAACATATCATAACATAACACAAAACATAACATAACATAACACAACACAAATATAACACAAAACATAACATAACACAACACAAAACATAACATAACACAAAACATAACATAACACAAAACATAAGATAACATAACATAGCATAACACAAAACATAACATAACATAACACAAAACATAACATAACATAAAACAAAACATAACATAACACAAAACATAACATAACATAACACAACACTAAACATAACATAACATAACATAACACGAAACATAACATAACATAACACAAAACATAACATAACATAACCTAAAAAATAACATAACATAACACAAAACATAACATAACACAAAACATAACATAACAAAACACAACACAAAACATAACATAACACAACACAAAACATAACATAACATAACACAAAACATAACATAACATAACACAAGACATAACATAACACAACACAAAACATAACATAACACAAAACATAACATAACGCAACACAAAACATAACATAACACAAAACATAACACAACACAAAACATAACCTAACATAACACAAAACGTAACATAACATAACACAAAACATAACACCACACAATACATAACACAACACAAAACATAACATAACATAACACAAAACATAACAACACAAAACATAACATAACAAAAAACATAACATTACACAAAACATAACATAACACAAAACATAACATTACACAAAACATAACGTAACTCAACACAAAACATAACACAACACATAACATAACACAAAACATAACATAACACAAAACATAACATATAATACAAAACATAACATAACACAACACAAAACTGAACATAACACAAACATAACATAACATAACACAAAACATAACATGACACAAAACATAACATAACACAAAACATAACATAACATAACATAACATAACATAACACAACACAAAACATAACATAACATAACACAAAACATAACATAACACAAAACATAACATAACACAAGACATAACATAACACAACATAACACAAAACATAACATAACACAAAACATAACATAACACAAAACATAACATAACATAACACAAAACATAACATAACATTACACAAGACATAACATAACATAACATAACACAAAACATAACAAACATAACATAACACAAAACATAACATAACACAACACAACACATAACATAACACAATACATAAAAAAACATAACATAACACAAAACATAACATAACATAACACAAAACATAACATAACACAAACCAACACATAACATAACACAAAACATAACATAACACAAAACATAACATAACACAAAACATAACATAACATAACCTAAAACATAACATACCCTAAAACATAGCATAAAATAACATAAAACATAACATAACACAAAACATAACATAACAAAACACAACAAAACATAACATAACATAAAACAACACAAAACATAAAAAAACATAACACAAAACATAACATAACATAACACAGAACATAACATAACACAAAACATAACATAACACAACACAAAACGTAACACAACACAACAAAAAACTTAACACAACACAACACAAAACATAACATAACACAACACATAACATAACACAAAACATAACATAACACAAAACATAACATAAAATAACACATAACATAACATAACATAACACAACACAAAAATTAACATAGCAGAAAACATAACATAACATAACACAAAACATATCATAACACAAAACATAGCACAACACAAAACATAACACAAAACATAACATAACACAACACAAAACATAACATAACATAACACAACACAAAACATAACATAACGTAACACAAAACATACAATAACATAACACAAAACATAACATAACACAACACAAAACATAACATAACACAAAACATAACATAACACAAAACAAAACATAACACAACACAACACAAAACATAACACAACACAACATAAAACATAACATAACACAACACATTACATAACATAACACAAAACATAACATAACACAAAACATAACATAACACAACACATAACATAACAAAAAACATAACAACACAAAACATAACATAACATAACACAAAACATAACATAACACAAAACATAACATAACACAAAACATAACAACCTAAAACATAACATAACATAACACAAAACATAACATAACACAAAATATAACATAACATAACACAACACAAAGCATAACATAACATAACATAACATAACACAAAACATAACATAACATAAAACAAAACATAACATAACACAATTCAAAACATAACATAACATAGCACATAACATAACATAACACAAAATATAACATAACATAACACAAAACATAACATAACAAAAAACATAACAAAACACAACACAAAACATAACACAACACAATACAAAACATAACACAACACAAAACATAACATAACATAACACAAAACATAACACAGCACAAAACATAATATAACACAAAACATAACATAACACAAAACCAAACATAACACAAAACATAATCTTACGTAACACAAAACGTAACATAACATAACACAATACATAACACAACACCAAACATAACATAACATAACACAAAACATAACATAACACAAAACATAACATAACACAAAACATAACATAACACATCACAAAACATAACAAAACACAACAAAAAACTTAACACAACACAACACAAAACATAACATAACACAACACAACACATAACATAACACATAACATAACATAACATAACACAAAACATTACATTACATAACATCACATAACACAACACAACACAAAACATAACACAACACAACACAAAACACAACACAACACAAAACATAACATAACACAAAACATAACATAACATAACACAAAACATAATATAACATAACACAAAATATAACATAACACAAAACATAACATAACACAACACAAAACATAACACAACATAATACATAACGCAACACAAAACATAACACAACATAACACTAAACATAACAGAACACAAAACATAACATAACACAAAACATAACATAACATATCACAAAACAGCATAACATAACACAACACATAACATAACACAAAACATAACATAACACAAAACATAACATAACATAACACAAAACATAACATAACACAAAATATAACATAACATAACACAAAACATAACATAACCTAACACAAAACATAACATAACACAACACAAAACATAACATAACACAACACAAAACATAACACAACACAACACAAAACATAACATAACACAAAACATAACATAACACAAAACATAACATAACACAAAACATAACAAAACATAACACAAAACATAACATAACACAAAACATAACATAACATATTACAGAACATAACATAACACTACACATAACATAACACAAAACATAACATAACACAACACAAAACATAACACAAAACATAACATAACATAACACATAACATAACATATCATAACACAAAACATAACATAACACAACACAAAACATAACAACACAAAACATAACATAACACAAAACATAACAAAACATAAAACAAAACATAACATAACACAAAACATAACATAACATAACACAAAACATAACATAACATAACACAAAACATAACATAACACAACACATAACATAACACAAAACATAGCATAACACAAAACAAAACATAACATAACACGAAACATATCATAACACAAAACATAACATAACACAACACAAAACATAACAACACAAAACATAACATAACACAAAACATAACAAAACATAAAACAAAACATAACATAACACAAAACATAACATAACATAACACAAAACATAACATAACATAACACAAAACATAACATAACACAACACATAACATAACACAAAACATAGCATAACACAAAACAAAACATAACATAACACGAAACATAACATAACACAACACAAAACATAACATAACATAACACAAAACATAACATAAAACAACACTATACATAACATAACACAAAACATAACATAACACAGCACTATACATAACATAACACATAACATAACATAACACAAAATATATCATAACATAACACAAAACATAACATAACACAACACAAAACATAACATAACATAACACAAAACATAACACGACACAAAACATAATATAACACAAAACATAACACAAAACGTAACATAACATAACACAAAACATAACACAACACAATACATAACACAACACAAAACATTACATAACATAACACAAAACATAACATAACACAAAACATAACATTACACAAAACATAACATAACACAACACAACACATAACATAACACAAAACATAACATAACACAAAACATAACATAACACAAAACATAACATAACATCACATAACACAACACAACACAAAACATAACACAACACAACACAAAACACAACACAACACAAAACATAACATAGCACATAACATAACATAATATAACACAAAACATAATATAACATAACACAAAATATAACATAATTTAAACATAACATAACACAACACAAAACATTACACAACACAATACATGACACAACACAAAACATAACACAACATAACACAAGACATAACAGAACACAAAACATAACATAACAAAAAACATAACATTACACAAAACATAACATAACACAAAACATAACATTACACAAAACATAACGTAACACAACACAAAACATAACACAACACATAACATAACACAAAACATAACATAACACAAAACATAACTTATAATACAAAACATAACATAACACAACACAAAACATAACATAACACAAAACATAACATAACATAACACAAAACATAACATGACACAAAACATAACATAACACAAAACATAACATAACATAACACAAAACATAACATAACACGAAACATAACATAACACAACACAAAACATAACACTACACAACCAAAACTTAACAAACACAACACAACACGAAACATAACATAACACAACACATAACATAACATCACATAACACAACACAAAACATAATATAACACAACACAAAACACAACACAACACAACACATAACATAACATAACACAAAACATAACATAACATAACATAACACAAAACATAACATAACATAACACAAAACATAACATAACACAACAGAAAACATAACACAACACAATACATAACACAACACTAAACATAACATAACACAAAACATAACATAACACAAAGCATAACATAACTCAAAACATAACATAACATAACACAAAACATAACATAACATAACACAAAACATAACATAACACAAAACATAACATAACATAACATAACATAACACAAAAAATAACATAAGATAAAACAAAACATAACATAACCTAACACAAAACATATCATAACACAACACAAAACATAACATAACACAACACAAAACATAACACAACACAAAACATAACACAACACAACACAAAACATAACACAACACAACACAAAACATAACACAACACAAGACATAACATAACACAAAGCATAACACAAAACATAACACAAAACAAAACATAACATAACACAAAACACAACATAACACAAAACATAACATAACAAAACATAACATAACACAAAACATAACATAACACAAACCAGAACATAACACAAAGCATAACATAACACAACACAAAACATAACATAACATAAGACAACACAAAAATAACATAGCATAACACATAACATAACACAAAACATAACATAACACAAAACATAACATAAAATAACACATAACATAACATCACATAACACAACACAAAACATAATATAACACAACACAAAACACAACACAACACAAAACATAACATAACATAACACAAAACATAACATAACATAACATAACATAACACAAAAAATAACATAACATAACACAAAACATAACATAACACAACAGAAAACATAACACAACACAATACATAACACAACACTAAACATAACATAACACAAAACATAACACAACACAAAGTATAACATAACTCAAAACATAACATAACATAACACAAAACATAACATAACATAACACAAAACATAACATAACACAAAACATAACATAACACAAAATATAACATAAGATAACACAAAACATAACATAACCTAACACAAAACATATCATAACACAACACAAAACATAACATAACACAACACAAAACATAACACAACACAAAACATAACACAACACAACACAAAACATAACACAACACAACACAAAACATAACACAACACAAGACATAACATAACACAAAGCATAACACAAAACATAACACAAAACAAAACATAACATAACACAAAACACAACATAACACAAAACATAACATAACACAAAACATAACATAACACAAAACATAACATAACACAACACAAACCATAACATAACACAAAGCATAACATAACACAACACAAAACATAACATATCACACAACATAACATAACATAACACAACACAAGAATAACATAACATAACACAAAACATAACATAACATAACTTAACATAACACAACACAAAAATAACATAACACAAAACATATCATAACACAACACAAAACATTACATAACACAAAAGATAACATAACATAACACAGAACATAACATAACACAACACAAAACGTAACACAACACAAAACATAACATAACATAACGCAAAACATAACATAACACAAAACATAAGATAACACAAAACAAACATAATATAACACAAAACATAACATAACACAAAACATAACATAACACAACACAAAACATAACATAACACAAAACATAACATAACACAACACAAAACATAACATAACACAAAACATAACATAACACAAAACATAACATAACATAAAATAACACAAAACATAACATAACACAAAACATAACATAACATGACATAACACAAAACATAACATAACATAACACAAAATATAACATAACACAAAACATAACATAACGTAACACAAAACATAACATAACACAACACATAACATAACACAACACAAAACATAACAACACAAAACATAACATAACATAACACAAAACATAACATAACATAACACTAAACATAACAAAACATAACACAAAACATAACATAGCATAACATAACACAAAAAATAACATAACACATATCATAACACAACACAAAACATAACATAACATAACACATAACATAACATAACACAAAACATAACATAACACAAAACATAACATAACACAAAACATAACATAACACAACACAAAACATAACATAACACAACACAAAACATAACACAACACAACACAAAACATAACATAACACAACACATAACATAACACAAAACATAACATGACACAAAACATAACATAACACAAAACATAACATAACACAAAACATAACATAACACAAAACATAACATAACACAACACAAAACATAACATAACACAACACAAAACATAACACAACACAACACAAAACATAACATAACACAACACATAACATAACACAAAACATAACATGACACAAAACATAACATAACACAAAACATAACATAACACATCGCATAACATAACACAAAACATAACATAACACAACACAAAACATAACACAAAACATAACATAACATAGCACAACACAAAACATAACATAACACAAAATATAACATAACACAACACAAAACATAACATAGCATAACACAAAACATAACATAACATAACACAAAACATAACATAAAACAAAACATAACATAACACAAAACATAACATAACATAACACAACACTAAACATGACATAACATAACACATAACATAACATAACATAACACAAAACATAACATAACATAACACAAAATATAACATAACAAAAAACATAACATAACACAACACAAAACATAACACAACACAATACAAAACATAACACAACACATAACATAACATTACACAAAAAATAACACAACACAAATCATAATATAACACAAAACATAACATAACACAAAACATAACATAACATAACACAAAACATAACATAACACAAAACATAACATAACACAACACAAAACATAACATTTTAACATAACATAACACAAAATATAACATAAGATAACACAAAAGATAACATAACCTAACACAAAACATAACACAACACAAGACATAACATAACAT
Organism: Tenodera sinensis; assembly: GCA_030765045.1. Lineage (NCBI taxonomy): Eukaryota > Metazoa > Arthropoda > Insecta > Mantodea > Mantidae > Tenodera > Tenodera sinensis. The sequence continues at coordinate 33,106,193 of CM060971.1, forward strand.
AACACAAAACATAACACAAAGCTTAACACAAAACAAAACAAAACATAACATAACACAAAACATAACATAACACAACACAAAACATAACACAACACAACACAAAAAATAACACAACACAACACAAAACATAACACAACACAAGACATAACATAACATAACACAAAACATAACACAAAACTTAACACAAAACAAAACAAAACATAACATAACACAAAACACAACATAACAATAAACATAACATAACACAAAACATAACATAACACAAAACATAACATAACACAACACAAAACATAACATATCACAAAACATAACATAACACAACACCAAACATAACATAACACAAAACATAACATAACATAACTTAACATAACACAACACAAAACATAACATAACACAAAACATAACATAACACAACACAAAACATTACATAACACAAAAGATAACATAACATAACACAAAACATAACATAACACAACACAAAACGTAACATAACATAACACAACACAAAACATAACAACATACCACAACACAAAACATAACATAGCATAACACAAAACATAACATCACATAACACAAAATATAACATAAAACAAAACATAACATAACACAAAACATAACATAACATAACACAACACTAAACATAACATAACATAACATAACACAAAACATAACATAACATAACATAACACAAAATATTACATAACAAAAAACATAACATAACACAACACAAAACATAACACAACACAATACAAAACATATCACAACACATAACATAACATAACAGAAAACATAACACAACGCAAAACATAATATAACACAAAACATAACATAACACATAACATAACACAAAACATAACATAACATAACACAAAACGTAACAAAACATAACACAACACAAAACATAACATAACATAACACAAAACATAACATAACACAACACAAAACATAACATAACATATCACACAAAACATAACATAACATAACATAACACAAAACATAACATAACACAAAACATAACATAACATAACACAAAACATAACATAACATAACATAGCATAAAACAAAACATAACATAACATAACACAAAACATAACATAACACAACACAAAACATAACATAGCATAACACAAAACATAACATAAAACAAAACATAACGTAACACAAAACATAACATAACGCAACACTAAACATAACATAACACATAACATAACATAACACAAAACATAACATAACATAACACAACACATAACATAACATAACATAACATAACATAACACAAAACATAACATAACATAACACAAAACAGAACATAACACAACTCAAAGCATAACATAACACAAAACATAACATAACACAACACAAAACATAACACAACACAACATAAAACATAACACAACACAACAAAAAACATAACATAACACAACACATAACATAACATAACACAAAATATAACATAACATAACACAAAACATAACACAAAACATAACATAACATAACGTAACACAAAACATAACATAACACAACACATAACATAACACAAAACATAACATAACACAAAACATAACATAACACAAAACATAACATAACATAACACAAAACATAACATAACATAACATAACCTAAAACATAACATAACATAACCTAAAACATAACATAACAAAACATAACATAACACAACATAACATAACATAACATAACATAACATAACACAAAGTATAACATAACATAACAGAAAACATAACATAACGCAACACAAAGCATAACATAACACAAAACATAACATAACACAACACAAAACCTAACACAACACAAAACATAACACAACACAACACAAAACATAACATAACATAACACAAAACATAACATAACATAACAAAAAAAGTAACATAACATAACACAAAACATAACATAACATAACACAAAACATAACATAACATAACACAAAACATAACATAACACAAAACATAACATAACATAACACAACACAAAACATAACACAACATAACATAACACAAAACATATCATAACATAACACAAAACATAACATAACATAACACAACACAAATATAACACAAAACATAACATAACACAACACAAAACATAACATAACACAAAACATAACATAACACAAAACATAAGATAACATAACATAGCATAACACAAAACATAACATAACATAACACAAAACATAACATAACATAAAACAAACCATAACATAACACAAAACATAACATAACATAACACAACACTAAACATAACATAACATAACACGAAACATAACATAACATAACACAAAACATAACATAACATAACCTAAAACATAACATAACATAACATAACACAAAACATAACATAACACAAAACATAACATAACAAAACACAACACAAAACATAACATAACACAACACAAAACATAACATAACATAACACAAAACATAACATAACATAACACAAGACATAACATAACACAACACAAAACATAACATAACACAAAACATAACATAACGCAACACAAAAACAACATAACACAAAACATAACACAACACAAAACATAACCTAACATAACACAAAACGTAACATAACATAACACAAAACATAACACCACACAATACATAACACAACACAAAACATAACATAACATAACACAAAACATAACATAACAAAGAACATAACATTACACAAAACATAACATAACACAAAACATAACATTACACAAAACATAACGTAACACAACACAAAACATAACACAACACATAACATAACACAAAACATAACATAACACAAAACATAACATATAATACAAAACATAACATAACACAACACAAAACTGAACATAACACTAACATAACATAACATAACACAAAACATAACATGACACAAAACATAACATAACACAAAACTTAACATAACATAACATAACACAACACAAAACATAACATAACATAACACAAAACATAACATAACACAAAACATAACATAACACAAGACATAACATAACACAACATAACACAAAACATAACATAACACAAAACATAACATAACACAAAACATAACATAACATAACACAAAACATAACATAACATTACACAAGACATAACATAACATAACATAACACAAAACATAACAAACATAACATAACACAAAACATAACATAACACAACACAACACATAACATAACACAAAACATAAAAAAACATAACATAACACAAAACATAACATAACACAAAACATAACATAACACAAACCAACACATAACATAACACAAAACATAACATAACACAAAACATAACATAACACAAAACATAACATAACATAACCTAAAACATAACATACCCTAAAACATAGCATAAAATAACATAAAACATAACATAACACAAAACATAACATAACAAAACACAACAAAACATAACATAACATAAAACAACACAAAACATAAAAAAACATAAAACAAAACATAACATAACATAACACAGAACATAACATAACACAAAACATAACATAACACAACACAAAACATAACACAACACAACAAAAAACTTAACACAACACAACACAAAACATAACATAACACAACACATAACATAACACAAAACATAACATAACACAAAACATAACATAAAATAACACATAACATAACATCACATAACACAACACAAAACATAACATAACACAACACAAAACACAACACAACACAAAACATAACATAACATAACACAAAACATAACATAACATAACATAACACAAAAAATAACATAACATAACATAACACAAAACATAACATAACACAACACAAAACATAACACAACACAATACATAACACAACACAAAACATAACATAACACAAGACATAACATAACACAAAGCATAACATAACACAAAACATAACATAACATAACACAAAACATAACATAACATAACACAAAACATAACATAACACAAAACATAACATAACATAACACAAAATATAACATAAGATAACACAAAACATAACATAACCTAACACAAAACATAACATAACACAACACAAAACATAACATAACACAACACAAAACATAACACAACACAAAACATAACACAACACAACAAAAAACATAACACAACACAACACAAAACATAACACAACACAAGACATAACATAACATAACACAAAGCATAACACAAAACATAACACAAAACAAAACATAACATAACACAAAACACAACATAACACAAAACATAACATAACACAAAACATAACATAACACAAAACATAACATAACACAACACAAACCATAACATAACACAAAGCATAACATAACACAACACAAAACATAACATATCACAAAACATAACATAACATAACACAACACAAAACATAACATAACATAACACAAAACATAACATAACATAACTTAACATAACACAACACAAAACATAACATAACACAAAACATAACATAACACTACACAAAACATTACATAACACAAAAGATAACATAACATAACACAAAACATAACATAACACAACACAAAACGTAACATAACACAACACAAAACATAACATAACATAACACAAAACATAACATAACACAAAACATAAGATAACACAAAACAAAACATAACATAACACAAAACATAACATAACACAAAACATAACATAACACAACACAAAACATAACATAACACAAAACATAACATAACACAAAACATAACATAACACAAAACTTAACGTAACATAAAATAACACAAAACATAACATAACAGAAAACATAACATGACATAACACAAAACATAACATAACACAACACAAAACATTACATAACACAACACAAACATAACACAACACAACACAAAACATAACATAACACAAGACATAACAAGCATAACATAACACAAAACATAACACAACACAACACATAACTTAACACAAAACATAACAAACATAACATAACACAAAACATAACATAACACAAAACATAACATAACACAAACCAACACATAACATAACACAAAATATAACATAACATAACAAAAAACATAACATAACACAAAACATAACATAACATAACCTAAAACATAACATAACATAACCTAAAACATAACATATCACAAAACATAACATAACATAACACAACACAAAACATAACATAACATAACACAAAACATAACATAACATAACTTAACATAACACAACACAATACATAACACAACACAAAACATAACATAACATAACACAAAACATAACATAACACAAAACATAACATTACACAAAACATAACATAACACAACACAAAACATAACATAACACAAAACATAACATAACAGAAAGCGTAACATAACACAAAACATAACATAACATAACACAAAACATAACATAACATAACACAAAACATAACATAACACAAAATATTACATAACATAACATAACACATAACATAACATAACATAACACAAAACGTAACAAAACATAACACAACACAAAACATAACATAACATAACACAAAACATAACATAACACAACACAAAGCATAACATAACATATCACACAAAACATAACATAACATAACATAACACAAAACATAACATAACACAAAATATAACATAACATAACATAACACAAAACATAACATAACATAGCATAGCATAAAACAAAACATAACATAACATAGCACAAAACATAACATAACACAACACAAAACATAACATAGCATAACACAAAACATAACATAACATAAAACAAAACATAACATAACACAAAACATAACATAACATAACACAACACTAAACATAACATAACATAACACATAACATAACATAACACAAAACATAACATAACATAACACAAAACATAACATAACATAACCTAAAACATAACATAACATAACACAAAACATAACATAACACAAAACATAACATAACAAAACACAACACAAAACATAACATAACACAACATATAACATAACATAACACAAAACATAACATAACATAACACAAAACATAACATAACACAACACAAAACATAACATAACACAAAATATAACATAACACAACACAAAACATAACACAACACAACATAAAACATAACACAACACAACAAAAAACTTAACATAACACAACACATAACATAACATAACACAAAACATAACATAACATAACACAAAACATAACATAACATAACACAAAACATAACATAACATAACACCAAACATAACATAACACAACACATAACATAACACAAAACATAACATAACACAATACATAACATAACACAAAACATAACATAACATAACACAAACCATAACATTACATAACATAACCTAAAACATAACATAACATAACATAACCTAAAACATAACATAACACAAAACATAACATAACACAAAACATAACATAACAAAACACAACACAAAACATAACATAACACAACATACCATAACATAGCATAACACAAAGAATAACATAACATAACAGAAAGCATAACATAACACAACACAAAGCATAACATAACACAAAACATAACATAACACAACACAAAACATAACACAACACAAAACATAACACAACACAACACAAAACATAACATAACATAACACAAAACATAACATAACATAACGTAACATAACATAAAACCAAACGTAACATAACATAACACAAAACATAACATAACATAACACAAAACATAACATAACATAACCCAAAACATAACATAACACAAAACATAACATAACACAACACAAAAAATAACACAACACAACACAAAACATAACATAACACAAAACATAACATAACACAAAACATAACATAACATAACATAACACAAAACATAACATAACACAAAACATATCATAACATAACACAAAACATAACATAACATAACACAACACAAATATAACACAAAACATAACATAACACAACACAAAACATAACATAACATAACACAAAACATAACATAACACAAAACATAAGATAACATAACATAGCATAACACAAAACATAACATAACATAACACAAAACATAACATAACATAAAACAAAACATAACATAACACAAAACATAACATAACATAACACAACACTAAACATAACATAACATAACACATAACATAACGTAACACAAAACAAAACATAACATAACACAAAAAATAACATAACATAACCTAAAACATAGCATAACATAACACAAAACATAACATAACACAAAACATAACATAACAAAACACAACACAAAACATAACACAACACAAAACATAACATAACATAACACAAAACATAACATAACATAACACAAGACATAACATAACACAACACAAAACATAACATAACACAAAACATAACATAACACAACACAAAACATAACATAACTTAAAACAAAACATAACACAACACAAACCATAATATAACACAAAACATAACATAACACAAAACATAACATAACACATAACATAACCTAACATAACACAAAACGTAACATAACATAACACAAAACATAACACAACACAATACATAACACAACACAAAACATAACATAACATAACACAAAACATAACATAACACAAAACTTAACATAAAAAAAAACATAGCATTACACAAAACATAACATAACACAAAACATAAAATTACACAAAACATAACGTAACACAACACAAAACATAACATAACATAACACAAAACATAACATAACACAAAACATAAGATAACACAAAACAAAACATAACATAACACAAAACATAACATAACACAAAACATAACATAACATAACACAAAACATAACATAACACAAAACATAACATAACACAAAACATAAGATAACACAAAACAAAACATAACATAACACAAAACATAACATAACACAAAACATAACATAACACAACACAAAACATAACATAACACAAAACATAACATAACACAACACAAAACATAACATAACACAAAACATAACATAACACAAAACATTACATAACATAAAATAACACAAACATAACATAACATGACATAACACAAAACATAACATAACATAACATAACGTAACACAAAACATAACATAACACAACACATAACATAACACAAAACATAACATAACACAACACATAACATAACACAACACAAAATATAACAACACAAAACATAACATAACATAACACAAAACATAACATAACATAACACAAAACATAACAAAACAACACAAAACATAACACAAAACATAACATAACACAACACAAAACATAACATAACATAACATAAAACATATCATAACATAACACAAAACATAACATAGCATAACATAACGCAAAACATAACATAACACATAACATAACACAACACAAAACATAACATAACATAACACATAACATAACATAACACAAAACATAACATAACACAAAACACAACATAACACAAAACATAACATAACACAACACAAAACATAACATAACACAACACAAAACATAACACAACACAACACAAAACATAACATAACACAACACATAACATAACACAAAACATAACATGACACAAAACATAACATAACACAAAACATAACAACACATCACATAACATAACACAAAAAATAACATAACAAAACACAAAACATAACACAAAACATAACATAACATAACACAACACAAAACATATCATAACACAAAATATAACATAACACAACACAAAACATAACATAGCATAACATAAAACATAACATAACATAAAACAAAACATAACATATCACACAACATAACATAACACAACACTAAACATAACATAACATAACACATAACATAACATAACTTAACACAAAATATAACATAACAAAAAACAACATAACACAACACAAAACATAACACAACACAATACAAAACATAACACAACACAAAACATAACATAACACAAAAAATAACACAATACAAAACATAATATAACACAAAACATAACATAACATAACACAAAACATAACATAACACAAAACATAACATTACACAAAACACAACATAACATAACATAACACAAAATATAACATAAGATAACACAAAACATAACATAACCTAACACAAAACATAACATAGCACAACACAAAACATAACATAACACAACACAAAACATAACACAACACAACACAAAAAATAACACAACACAACACAAAACATAACACAACACAAGACATAACATAACATAACACAAAACAACACAAAACTTAACACAAAACAAAACAAAACATAAAATAACACAAAACACAACATAACAATAAACATAACATAACACAAAACATAACATAACACAAAACATAACATAACACAACACAAACCATAACCTAACACAAAACATAACATAACACAACACAAAACATAACATATCACAAAACATAACATAACATAACACAACACCATACATAACATAACACAAAACATAACATGACATAACTTAACATAACACAACACAAAACATAACATAACACAAAACATAACATAACACAACACAAAACATTACATAACACAAAAGATAACATAACACAACACAAAACATAACATAACACAACACAAAACGTAACATAACATAACACAACACAAAACATAACAACATAACACAACACAAAACATAACATAGCATAACACAAAACATAACATCACTTAACACAAAACATAACATAACATAAAACAAAACATAACATAACACAAAACATAACATAACACAACACTAAACATAACATAACATAACATAACACATAACATAACATAACATAACATAACACAAAACATAACATAACATAACATAACACAAGATATTACATAACAAAAAACATAACATAACACAACACAAAACATAACACAACACAATACAAAACATAACACAACACATAACATAACATAACAGAAAACATAACACAACGCAAAACATAATATAACACAAAACATAACATAACACATAACATAACACAAAACATTAAATAACATAACACAAAACGTAACAAAACATAACACAACACAAAACATAACATAACATAACACAAAACATAACATAACACAACACAAAACATAACATAACATATCACACAAAACATAACATAGCATAACATAACACAAAACATAACATAGCACAAAACATAACATAACACAAAACATAACATAACATAACATAACACAAAACATAACATAACATAACATAGCATAGCATAAAACAAAACAAAACATAATATAACACAAAACATAACATAACACAACACAAAACATAACATAGCATAACACAAAACATAACATAACATAAAACAAAACATAACATAACACAAAACATAACATAACATAACACAACACAAAACATAACACTACACAACATAAAACATAACACAACACAACAAAAAACATAACATAACACAACACATAACATAACACAAAACATAACATAACATAACACAAAACATAACATAACACAAAAGATAACACAAAACATAACATAACACAAAACATAACATAACACAACACATAACATAACACAAAACATAACATAACACAATACATAACATAACACAAAACATAACATAACATAACACAAAACATAACATTACATAACATAACCTAAAACATAACATAACATAACCTAAAACATAACATAACACAAAACATAACATAACACAAAACATAACATAACAAAACACAACACAAAACATAACATAACACAAATTAACATAACATAACATAACACAAAGTATAACATAACATAACAGAAAACATAACATAACACAACGCAAAGCATAACATAACACAAAACATAACATAACACAACAAAAAACATAACACAACACAAAACATAACACAACACAACACAAAACATAACATAACATAACACAAAACATAACATAACATAACATAACATAACATAACACAAAACGTAACATAACATAACACAAAACATAACATAACATAACACAAAACATAACATAACATAACCAAAAACAGAACATAACACAAAACATAACATAACACAAAACATAACATAACATAACACAACACAAAACATAACATAACATAACATAACACAAAACATATAATAACATAACACAAAACATAACATAACATAACATAACATAACACAACACAAATATAACACAAAACATAACATAACACAACACAAAACATAACATAACATAACACAAAACATAACATAACACAAAACATAAGATAACATAACATAGCATAACACAAAACATAACATAACATAACACAAAACATAACATAACATAAAACAAAACATAACATAACACAAAACATAACATAACATAACACAACACTAAACATAACATAACATAACACATAACATAACATAACACAAAACATAACATAACATAACACAAATCATAACATAACATAACCTAAAACATAACATAACATAACACAAAACATAACATAACACAAAACATAACATAACAAAACACAACACAAACATAACATAACACAACACAAAACATAACATAACATAACATAACACAAAACATAACATAACACAAGACATAACATAACACAACACAAAACATAACATAACACAAAACATAACATAACACAACACAAAACATAACATAACATAACACAAAACATAACACAACACAAAACATAATATAACACAAAACATAACATAACACAAAACATAACAAAACACAAAACATAACCTAACATAACACAAAACGTAACATAACATAACACAAAACATAACACAACACAATACATAACACAACACAAAACATAACATAACATAACACAAAACATAACATAACACGAAACATAACATAACACAAAGCATAACATAACATAACACAAAACATAACATAACACAAAACATAACACAAAACATAACATAACACAAAACATAACATATAATCCAAAACATAACATAACACAACACAAAACATAACATAACACAAAACAAAACATAATATAACACAAAACATAACATGACACAAAACATAACATAACACAAAACATAACATTACACAAAACATAACGTAACACAACACAAAACATAACACAACACATAACATAACACAAAACATAACATAACACAAAACATAACATATAATCCAAAACATAACATAACACAACACAAAACATAACATAACACAAAACAAAACATAATATAACACAAAACATAACATGACACAAAACATAACATAACACAAAACATAACATAACATAACACAAAACATAACATAACATAACACAAAACATAACATAACATTACACAAGACATAACATAACATAACATAACACAAAACATAACAAACATAACATAACACAAAGCATAACACAACACAACAAATAACATAACACAAAACATAACAAACATAACATAACACAAAACATAACATAACACAAACCAACACATAACATAACACAAAACATAACATAACATAACACAAAACATAACATAACACAAAACATAACATAACATAACCTAAAACATAACATAACATAACCTAACACATAACATAACCTAAAACATAACATAAAACATAACATACCACAAAACATAACATAACAAAACACAACAAAACATAACATAACATAAAACAACACAAAACATAAAAAACATAACACACAACATAACATAACACAAAACATAACATAACACAAAACATAACATAACACAACACAAAACATAACACAACACAACAAAAAACTTAACACAACACAACACAAAACATAACATAACACAACACATAACATAACACAAAACATAACACAAAACATAACATAAAATAACACATAACATAACATCACATAACACAACACAAAACATAACATAACACAACACAAAACACAACACAACACAAAACATAACATAACATAACATAACACAAAACATAACAAAACATTACATAACACAAAACATAACATAACACAATACAAACCATAACACAACACAATACATAACACAACACAAAACATAGCATAACACAAAACATAACATAACACAAAGCATAACATAACACAAAACATAACATAACACAAAACATAACATAACACAAAACATAACATAACACAAAACATAACATAACATAACATAACACAAAATATAACATAAGATAACACAAAACATAACATAACCTAACACAAAACATAACATAACACAACACAAAACATAACATAACACAACACAAAACATAACACAAACAACACAAAACATAACACAACACAACACAAAACATAACACAACACAACACAAAACATAACACAACACAAGACATAACATAACATAACACAAAGCATAACACAAAACATAACACAAAACAAAACATAACATAACACAAAACACAACATAACACAAAACATAACATAAACAAAAAACATAACATAACACAAAACATAACATAACACAACACAAACCATAACATAACACAAAGCATAACATAACACAAAACAAAACATAACATATCACAAAACATAACATAACATAACACAACACAAAACATAACATAGCATAACATAACACAAAACATAACATAACATAACTTAACATAACACAACACAAAACATAACATAACACAACACAAAACATTACATAACACAAAAGATAACATAACATAACACAAAACATAACTTAACACAACACAAAACGTAACATAACACAACCTAAAACATAACATAACATAACACAAAACATAACATAACACAAAACATAAGATAACACAAAACAAAACATAACATAACACAAAACATAACATAACACAAAACATAACATAACACAACACAAAACATAACATAACACAAAACATAACATAACACAACACAAAACATAACATAACACAAAACATAACATAACACAAAACATAACATAACATAAAATAACACAAAACATAACATAACACAAAACATAACATAACATGACATAACACAAAACATAACATTACATAACATAACACAAAACATAACATAACACAACACATAACATAACACAAAACATAACATAACACAACACATAACATAACACAACACAAAACATAACAACACAAAACATACATAATATTACACAAAACATAATATACCATAACACAAAACATAACAAAACATAACACAAAACATAACATAACACAAAACATAACATAACACAACACAAAACATAAAATAACACATAACATAACATAACATAACACAAAACATAACATAACACAAAACATAACATAACACAAAACATAACATAACACAACACAAAACATAACATAACACATAACATAACATAACATAACACAAAACATAACATAACACAAAACATAACATAACATAAACATAACATAACACAACACAAAACATAACATAACACAACACAAAACATAACACAACACAACACAAAACATAACATAACACAACACATAACATAACACAAAACATAACATGACACAAAACATAACATAACACAAAACTTAACATAACACATCACATAACATAACACAAAACATAACATATCACAACACAAAACATAACACAAAACATAACATAACATAACACAACACAAAACATAACATAACACAAATTCTAACATAACACAACACAAAACATAACATAGCATAACACAAAACATAACATAACATAACACAAAACATAACATAACATAAAACAAAACATAACATAACACAAAACATAACATAACATAACACAACACTAAACATAACATAACATAACACATAACATAACATAACATAACATAACATAACATAACACAAAACATAACATAACATAACACAAAATATAACAACAAAAAACATAACATAACACAACACAAAACATAACACAACACAATACAAAACATAACACAACACATAACATAACATAACACAAAAAATAACACAACACAAAACATAATATAACACAAAACATAACATAACACAAAACATATCAAAACATAACACAAAACATAACATAACACAAAACATAACATAACACAACACAAAACATAACATAACATAACATAACACAAAATATAACATAAGATAACACAAAACATAACATAACCTCACACAAAACATAACATAACACAACACAAAACATAACATAACACAACACAAAACATAACATAACACAAAACATAACAAAACATAACATAACACAAAACATAATATAACATAACATAACACAAAACATAACATAACACAATACAAAACATAACACAACACAATACATAACACAACACAAAACATAGCATAACACAAAACATAACATAACACAAAGCATAACATAACACAAAGCATAACATAACATAACACAAAACATAACATAACATAACACAAAACATAACATAACACAAAACATAACATAACATAACATAACACAAAATATAACATAAGATAACACAAAACATAACATAACCTAACACAAAACATAACATAACGCAACACAAAACATAACATAACACAACACAAAACATAACACAAAAAACACAAAACATAACACAACACAACACAAAACATAACACAACACAACACAAAACATAACAGAACACAAGACATAACATAACATAACACAAAGCATAACACAAAACATAACACAAAACAAAATATAACATAACACAAAACACAACATAACACAAAACATAACATAACACAAAACATAACATAACACAAAACATAACATAACACAACACAAACCATAACATAACACAAAGCATAACATAACACAACACAAAACATAACATATCACAAAACATAACATAACATAACACAACACAAAACATAACATAACATAACACAAAACATAACATAACATAACTTAACATAACACAACACAAAACATAACATAACACAACACAAAACATTACATAACACAAAAGATAACATAACATAACACAAAACATAACTTAACACAACACAAAACGTAACATAACACAACAGAAAACATAACATAACATAACACAAAACATAACTTAACACAAAACATAAGATAACACAAAACAAAACATAACATAACACAAAACATAACATAACACAAAACATAACATAACACAACACAAAACATAACATAACACAAAACATAACATAACACAACACAAAACATAACATAACACAAAACATAACATAACACAAAACATAACATAACATAAAATAACACAAAACATAACATAACACAAAACATAACATAACATGACATAACACAAAACATAGCATTTTATAACATAACACAAAACATAACATAACACAACACTTAACATAACACAACACAAAACATAACAACACAAAACATAACATAATATTACACAAAACATAATATAACATAACACAAACCATAACAAAACATAACACAAAACATAACATAACACAAAATATAACATAACACAACACAAAACATAACATAACACATAACATAACATAACATAACACAAAACATAACATAACACAAAACATAACATAACACAAAACATAACATAACACAACACAAAACATAACATAACACATAACATAACATAACATAACACAAAACATAACTTAACACAAAACATAACATAACACAAAACATAACATAACACAACACAAAACATAACATAACACAACACAAAACATAACACAACACAACACAAAACATAACACAACACATAACATAACACAAAACATAACATGACACAAAACTTAACATAACACAAAACATAACATAACACATCACATAACATAACACAAAACATAACATATAACACAACACAAAACATAACACAAAACATAACATAACATAACACAACACAAAACATAACATAACACAAAATCTAACATAACACAACACAAATCATAACATAGCATAACACAAAACATAACATAACATAACACAAAACATAACATAACATAAAACAAAACATAAGATAACACAAAACATAACATAACATAACACAACACTAAACATAACATAACATAACACATAACATAACATAACATAACATAACACAAAACATAACATAACATAACACAAAATATAACATAACAAAAAACATAACATTACACAACACAAAACATAACACAACACAATACAAAACATAACACAACACATAACATAACATAACACAAAAAATAACACAACACAAAACATAATATAACACAAAACATAACATAACACAAAACATATCATAACATAACACAAAACATAACATAACACAAAACATAACATAACACAACACAAAACATAACATTACATAACATAACACAAAATATAACATAAGATAACACAAAACATAACATAACCTCACACAAAACATAACATAACACAACACAAAACATAACATAACACAACACAAAACATAACATAACATAACATAGCATAACACAAAACATAACAAAACATAACATAACACAAAACATAACATAACATAACATAACACAAAACATAACATAACACAATACAAAACATAACACAACACAATACATAACACAACACAAAACATAGCATAACACAAAACATAACATAACACAAGGCATAACATAACACAAAACATAACATAACATAACACAAAACATAACATAACACAAAACATAACATAACATAACATAACACAAAATATAACATAAGATAACACAAAACATAACATAACCTAACACAAAACATAACATAACACAACACAAAACATAACATAACACAACACAAAACATAACATAACACAACACAAAACATAACACAAACAACACAAATCATAACACAACACAACACAAAACATAACACAACACAACACAAAACATAACACAACACAAGACATAACATAACATAACACAAAGCATAACACAAAACATAACACAAAACAAAACATAACATAACACAAAACACAACATAACACAAAACATAACATAACACAAAACATAACATAACACAAAACATAACATAACACAACACAAACCATAACATAACACAAAGCATAACATAACACAACACAAAACATAACATATCACAAAACATAACATAACATAACACAACACAAAACATAACATAACATAACACAAAACATAACATAGCATAACTTAACATAACACAACACAAAACATAACATAACACAACACAAAACATTACATAACACAAAAGATAACATAACATAACACAAAACATAACTTAACACAACACAAAACGTAACATAACACAACACAAAACATAACATAACATAACACAAAACATAACATAACACAAAACATAAGATAACACAAAACAAAACATAACATAACACAAAACATAAAATAACACAAAACATAACATAACACAACACAAAACATAACATAACACAAAACATAACATAACACCACACAAAACATAACATAACACAAAACATAACATAACACAAAACATAACATAACATAAAATAACACAAAACATAACATAACACAAAACATAACATAACATGACATAACACAAAACATAACATTACATAACATAACACAAAACATAACATAACACAACACATAACATAACACAAAACATAACATAACACAACACATAACATAACACAACACAAAACATAACAACACAAAACATAACATAATATTACACAAAACATTATATAACATAACACAAAACATAACAAAACATAACACAAAACATAACATAACACAAAACATAACATAACACAACACAAAACATAACATAACACATAACATAACATAACATAACACAAAACATAACATAACACAAAACATAACATAACTCAAAACATAACATAACACAACACAAAACATAACATAACACATAACATAACATAACATAACACAAAACATAACATAACACAAAACATAACATAACACAAAACATAACATAACACAACACAAAACATAACATAACACAACACAAAACATAACACAACACAACACAAAACATAACATAACACAACACATAACATAACACAAAACATAACATGACACAAAACATAACATAACACAAAACATAACATAACACATCACATAACATAACACAAAACATAACATAACACAACACAAAACATAACACAAAACATAACATAACATAACACAACACAAAACATAACATAACACAAAATCTAACATAACACAACACAAAACATAACATAGCATAACACAAAACATAACATAACATAACACAAAACATAACATAACATAAAACAAAACATAACATAACACAAAACATAACATAACATAACACAACACTACACATAACATAACATAACACATAACATAACATAACATAACATAACACAAAACATAACATAACATAACACAAAATATAACATAACAAAAAACATAACATAACACAACACAAAACATAACACAACACAATACAAAACATAACACAACACATAACATAACATAACACAAAAAATAACACAACACAAAACATAATATAACACAAAACATAACATAACACAAAACATATCATAACATAACACAAAACATAACATAACAAAACATAACATAACACAACACAAAACATAACATAACATAACATAACACAAAATATAACATAAGATAACACAAAACATAACATAACCTCACACAAAACATAACATAACACAACACAAAACATAACATAACACAACACAAAACATAACATAACATAACATAACATAACACAAAACATAACAAAACATAACATAACACAAAACATAACATAACATAACACAAAACATAACATAACACAATACAAAACATAACACAACACAATACATAACACAACACAAAACATAGCATAACACAAAACATAACATAACACAAAGCATAACATAACACAAAACATAACATAACATAACACAAGACATAACATAACATAACACAAAACATAACATAACACAAAACATAACATAACATAACATAACACAAAATATAACATAAGATAACACAAAACATAACATAACCTAACACAAAACATAACATAACACAACACAAAACATAACATAACACAACACAAAACATAAGACAAACAACACAAATCATAACACAACACAAAACATAACACAACACAACACAAAACATAACACAACACAAGACATAACATAACATAACACAAAGCATAACACAAAACATAACACAAAACAAAACATAACATAACACAAAACACAACATAACACAAAACATAACATAACACAAAACATAACATAACACAAAACATAACATAACACAACACAAACCATAACATAACACAAAGCATAACATAACACAACACAAAACATAACATATCACAAAACATAACATAACATAACACAACACAACACAAAACATAACATAACATAACACAAAACATAGCATAACATATCTTAACATAACACAACACAAAACATAACATAACACAACACAAAACATTACATAACACAAAAGATAACATAACATAACACAAAACATAACTTAACACAACACAAAACGTAACATAACACAACACAAAACATAACATAACATAACAAAAAACATAACATAACACAAAACATAAGATAACACAAAACAAAACATAACATAACACAAAACATAACATAACACAAAACATAACATAACACAACACAAAACATAACATAACACAAAACATGACATAACACAACACAAAACATAACATAACACAAAACATAACATAACACAAAACATAACATAACATAAAATAACACAAAACATAACACAAAACATAACATAACATGACATAACACAAAACATAACATTACATAACATAACACAAAACATAACATAACACAACACATAACATAACACAAAACATAACATAACACAACACATAACATAACACAACACAAAACATAACAACACAAAACATAACATAATATTACACAAAACATAATATAACATAACACAAAACATAACAAAACATAACACAAAACATAACATAACACAAAACATAACATAACACAACACAAAACATAACATAACACATAACATAACATAACATAACACAAAACATAACATAACACAAAACATAACATAACTCAAAACATAACATAACACAACACAAAACATAACATAATACATAACATAACATAACATAACACAAAACATAACATAACACAAAACATAACATAACACAAAACATAACATAACACAACACAAAACATAACATAACACAACACAAAACATAACACAACACAACACAAAACATAACATAACACAACACATAACATAACACAAAACATAACATGACACAAAACATAACATAACACAAAACATAACATAACACATCACATAACATAACACAAAACATAACATAACACAACACAAAACATAACACAAAACATAACATAACATAACACAACACAAAACATAACATAACACAAAATCTAACATAACACAACACAAAACATAACATAGCATAACACAAAACATAACATAACATAACACAAAACATAACATAACATAAAACAAAACATAACATAACACAAAACATAACATAACATAACACAACACTAAACATAACATAACATAACACATAACATAACATAACATAACACAAAACATAGCATAAAACAAAATATAACATAACAAAAAACATAACATAACACAACACAAAACATAACACAACACATAACATAACATAACACAAAAAATAACACAATACAAAACATAATAAAACACAAAACATAACATAACACACAACATATCATAACATAACACAAAACATAACATAACACAAAACATAACATAACACAACACAAAACATAACATAACATAACATAACATAACACAAAATATAACATAAGATAACACAAAACATAACATAACCTCACACAAAACATAACATAACACAACACAAAACATAACATAACACAACACAAAACATAACACAACACAACACAAAAAATAACACAACACAACACAAAACATAACACAACACAAGACATAACATATCACAACACAAAACATAACATAACATAACACAAAATATAACATAAGATAACACAAAACATAACATAACCTAACACAAAACATAACATAACACAACAGAAAACATAACATAACACAACACAAAACATAACACAACACAACACAAAAAATAACACAACACAACACAAAACATAACACAACACGAGACATAACATAACATAACACAAAACATAATACAAAACTTAACACAAAACAAAACAAAACATTACATAACACAAAACACAACATAACAATAAACATAACATAACACAAAACTTAACACAAAACAAAACAAAACATAACATAATACAAAACACAACATAACAATAAACATAACATAACACAAAACATAACATAACACAAAACATAACATAACACAACACAAACCATAACATAACACAAAACATAACATAACAGAACACAAAACATAACATATCACAAAACATAACATAACATAACACAACACCAAACATAACATAACACAAAACATAACATAACATAACTTAACATAACACAACACAAAACATAACATAACACAAAACATAACATAACACAACACAAAACATTACATAACACAAAAGATAACATAACACAATACATAACATAACACAACACAAAACGTAACATAACATATCACAACACAAAACATAACAACATAACACAACACAAAACATAACATAACATATTACAACACTAAACATAACATAACACATAACATAACATAACTTAACACAAAACATAACATAACATAACACAAAATATTACATAACAAAAAACATAACATAACACAACACAAAACATAACACAACACAATACAAAACATAACACAACACATAACATAACATAACAGAAAACATAACACAAAGCAAAACATAATATAACACAAAACATAACATAACACATAACATAACACAAAACATAACATAACATAACACAAAACGTAACAAAACATAACACAACACAAAACATAACATAACACAAAACATAACATAACACAACACAAAACATAACATAACATAACACAAAGCATAACACAACATAACATAACATAACACAAAACATAACATAACATAACACAAAATATAACATAACAAAAAACATAACATAACACAACACAAAACATAACACAACACAATACAAAACATAACATAGCATAACACAAAACATAACATAACTTAAAACAAAACATAACATAACCAAAAACATAACATAACATAAGAGAACACTAAACATAACATAACATAACACATAACATAACATAACACAACACAAAACATAACATAGCATAGCACAAAACATAACATAACTTAAAACAAAACATAACATAACCAAAAACATAACATAACATAACAGAACACTAAACATAACATAACATAACACATAACATAACATAACACAAAACATAACATAACATAACACAAAACATAACATAACATAACCTAAAAAATAACATAACACAAAACATAACATAACACAAAACATAACATAACATAACTGAACATAACACAACACAAACCATAAAATAACACAAAACATAACATAACACAACACAAAACATTACATATCACAAAACATAACATAACATAACACAACACCAAACATAACATAACACAAAACATAACATAACATAACTTAACATAACACAACACAAAACATAACATAACACAAAACATAACATAACACAACACAAAACATTACATAACACAAAAGATAACATAACACAAAACATAACATAACACAACACAAAACGTAACATAACATAACACAACACAAAACATAACAACATAACACAACACAAAACATAACATAGCTTAACACAAAACATAACATAACATAACACAAAACATAACATAATATAAAACAAAACATAACATAACACAAAACATAACATAACATAACACAACACTAAACATAACATAACACATAACATAACATAACTTAACACAAAACATAACATAACATAACACAAAATATTACATAACAAAAAACATAACATAACACAACACAAAACATAACACAACACAATACAAAACATAACACAACACATAACATAACATAACAGAAAACATAACACAAAGCAAAACATAATATAACACAAAACATAACATAACACATAACATAACACAAAACATAACATAACATAACACAAAACGTAACAAAACATAACACAACACAAAACATAACATAACATAACACAAAACATAACATAACACAACACAAAACATAACATAACATAACACAAAACATAACACAACATAACATAACACAAAACATAACATAACACAAAACATAACATAACATAACACAAAACATAACATAACATAGCATAGCATAAAACAAAACATAACATAACATAACACAAAACATAACATAACACAACACAAAACATAACATAGCATAATACAAAACATAACATAACATAAAACAAAACATAACATAACACAAAACATAACATAACATAACACAACACTAAACATAACATAACATAACACATAACATAACATAACACAAAACATAACATAACATAACACAAAACATAACATAACATAACCTAAAACTTAACATAACATAACACAAAACATAACATAACACAAACCATAACATAACAAAACACAACACAAAACATAACATAACACAACACAAAACATAACATAACATAACACAAAACATAACATAACATAACACAAAACATAACATAACAACACAAAACATAACATAACACAAAACATAACATAACACAACACAAAACATAACACAACACAACATAAAACATAACACAACACAACAAAAAACATAACACAAAACATAACATAACATAACACAAAACATAACATAACATAACACAAAAAATAACATAACACAAAACAACACATAACACAACACATAACATAACACAAAACATAACATAACACAACACATAACATAACACAAAACATAACATAACACAAAACATAACATAACATAACATAACCTAAAACATAGCATAACATAACATAACACAAAACATAACATAACACAAAACATAACATACCAAAACACAACACAAAGCATAACATAAAACAACATAACATAACATAACACAAAACATAACATAACATAACACAAAACATAACATAACACAACACAAAGCATAACATAACACAAAACATAACATAACACAACACAAAACATAGCATAACACAAAACATAACATAACACAAAGCATAACATAACACAAAACATAACATAACATAACACAAGACATAACATAACATAACACAAAACATAACATAACACAAAACATAACATAACATAACATAACACAAAATATAACATAAGATAACACAAAACATAACATAACCTAACACAAAACATAACATAACACAACACAAAACATAACATAACACAACACAAAACATAAGACAAACAACACAAATCATAACACAACACAACACAAAACATAACACAACACAACACAAAACATAACACAACACAAGACATAACATAACATAACACAAAGCATAACACAAAACATAACACAAAACAAAACATAACATAACACAAAACACAACATAACACAAAACATAACATAACACAAAACATAACATAACACAAAACATAACATAACACAACACAAACCATAACATAACACAAAGCATAACATAACACAACACAAAACATAACATATCACAAAACATAACATAACATAACACAACACAACACAAAACATAACATAACGTAACACAAAACATAGCATAACATATCTTAACATAACACAACACAAAACATAACATAACACAACACAAAACATTACATAACACAAAAGATAACATAACATAACACAAAACATAACTTAACACAACACAAAACGTAACATAACACAACACAAAACATAACATAACATAACACAAAACATAACATAACACAAAACATAAGATAACACAAAACAAAACATAACATAACACAAAACATAACATAACACAAAACATAACATAACACAACACAAAACATAACATAACACAAAACATGACATAACACAACACAAAACATAACATAACACAAAACATAACATAACACAAAACATAACATAACATAAAATAACACAAAACATAACACAAAACATAACATAACATGACATAACACAAAACATAACATTACATAACATAACACAAAACATAACATAACACAACACATAACATAACACAAAACATAACATAACACAACACATAACATAACACAACACAAAACATAACAACACAAAACATAACATAATATTACACAAAACATAATATAACATAACACAAAACATAACAAAACATAACACAAAACATAACATAACACAAAACATAACATAACACAACACAAAACATAACATAACACATAACATAACATAACATAACACAAAACATAACATAACACAAAACATAACATAACTCAAAACATAACATAACACAACACAAAACATAACATAATACATAACATAACATAACATAACACAAAACATAACATAACACAAAACATAACATAACACAAAACATAACATAACACAACACAAAACATAACATAACACAACACAAAACATAACACAACACAACACAAAACATAACATAACACAACACATAACATAACACAAAACATAACATGACACAAAACATAACATAACACAAAACATAACATAACACATCACATAACATAACACAAAACATAACATAACACAACACAAAACATAACACAAAACATAACATAACATAACACAACACAAAACATAACATAACACAAAATCTAACATAACACAACACAAAACATAACATAGCATAACACAAAACATAACATAACATAACACAAAACATAACATAACATAAAACAAAACATAACATAACACAAAACATAACATAACATAACACAACACTAAACATAACATAACATAACACATAACATAACATAACACAAAACATAGCATAAAACAAAATATAACATAACAAAAAACATAACATAACACAACACAAAACATAACACAACACATAACATAACATAACACAAAAAATAACACAATACAAAACATAATAAAACACAAAACATAACATAACACACAACATATCATAACATAACACAAAACATAACATAACACAAAACATAACATAACACAACACAAAACATAACATAACATAACATAACATAACACAAAATATAACATAAGATAACACAAAACATAACATAACCTCACACAAAACATAACATAACACAACACAAAACATAACATAACACAACACAAAACATAACACAACACAACACAAAAAATAACACAACACAACACAAAACATAACACAACACAAGACATAACATATCACAACACAAAACATAACATAACATAACACAAAATATAACATAAGATAACACAAAACATAACATAACCTAACACAAAACATAACATAACACAACTGAAAACATAACATAACACAACACAAAACATAACACAACACAACACAAAAAATAACACAACACAACACAAAACATAACACAACACGAGACATAACATAACATAACACAAAACATAATACAAAACTTAACACAAAACAAAACAAAACATTACATAACACAAAACACAACATAACAATAAACATAACATAACACAAAACTTAACACAAAACAAAACAAAACATAACATAATACAAAACACAACATAACAATAAACATAACATAACACAAAACATAACATAACACAAAACATAACATAACACAACACAAACCATAACATAACACAAAACATAACATAACAGAACACAAAACATAACATATCACAAAACATAACATAACATAACACAACACCAAACATAACATAACACAAAACATAACATAACACAACACAAAACATTACATAACACAAAAGATAACATAACACAATACATAACATAACACAACACAAAACGTAACATAACATATCACAACACAAAACATAACAACATAACACAACACAAAACATAACATAACATATTACAACACTAAACATAACATAACACATAACATAACATAACTTAACACAAAACATAACATAACATAACACAAAATATTACATAACAAAAAACATAACATAACACAACACAAAACATAACACAACACAATACAAAACATAACACAACACATAACATAACATAACAGAAAACATAACACAAAGCAAAACATAATATAACACAAAACATAACATAACACATAACATAACACAAAACATAACATAACATAACACAAAACGTAACAAAACATAACACAACACAAAACATAACATAACACAAAACATAACATAACACAACACAAAACATAACATAACATAACACAAAGCATAACACAACATAACATAACATAACACAAAACATAACATAACATAACACAAAATATAACATAACAAAAAACATAACATAACACAACACAAAACATAACACAACACAATACAAAACATAACATAGCATAACACAAAACATAACATAACTTAAAACAAAACATAACATAACCAAAAACATAACATAACATAACAGAACACTAAACATAACATAACATAACACATAACATAACATAACACAACACAAAACATAACATAGCATAACACAAAACATAACATAACTTAAAACAAAACATAACATAACCAAAAACATAACATAACATAACAGAACACTAAACATAACATAACATAACACATAACATAACATAACACAAAACATAACATAACATAACACAAAACATAACATAGCATAACCTAAAAAATAACATAACACAAAACATAACATAACACAAAACATAACATAACATAACTTAACATAACACAACACAAACCATAAAATAACACAAAACATAACATAACACAACACAAAACATTACATATCACAAAACATAACATAACATAACACAACACCAAACATAACATAACACAAAACATAACATAACATAACTTAACGTAACACAACACAAAACATAACATAACACAAAACATAACATAACACAACACAAAACATTACATAACACAAAAGATAACATAACACAAAACATAACATAACACAACACAAAACGTAACATAACATAACACAACACAAAACATAACAACATAACACAACACAAAACATAACATAGCTTAACACAAAACATAACATAACATAACACAAAACATAACATAATATAAAACAAAACATAACATAACACAAAACATAACATAACATAACACAACACTAAACATAACATAACATAACACATAACATAACATAAATTAACACAAAACATAACATAACATAACACAAAATATTACATAACAAAAAACATAACATAACACAACACAAAACATAACACAACACAATACAAAACATAACACAACACATAACATAACATAACAGAAAACATAACACAAAGCAAAACATAATATAACACAAAACATAACATAACACATAACATAACACAAAACATAACATAACATAACACAAAACGTAACAAAACATAACACAACACAAAACATAACATAACATAACACAAAACATAACATAACACAACACAAAACATAACATAACATAACACAAAACATAACACAACATAACATAACACAAAACATAACATAACACAAAACATAACATAACATAACACAAAACATAACATAACATAGCATAGCATAAAACAAAACATAACATAACATAACACAAAACATAACATAACACAACACAAAACATAACATAGCATAATACAAAACATAACATAACATAAAACAAAACATAACATAACACAAAACATAACATAACATAACACAACACTAAACATAACATAACATAACACATAACATAACATAACACAAAACATAACATAACATAACACAAAACATAACATAACATAACCTAAAACTTAACATAACATAACACAAAACATAACATAACACAAACCATAACATAACAAAACACAACACAAAACATAACATAACACAACACAAAACATAACATAACATAACACAAAACATAACATAACATAACACAAAACATAACATAACAACACAAAACATAACATAACACAAAACATAACATAACACAACACAAAACATAACACAACACAACATAAAACATAACACAACACAACAAAAAACATAACACAAAACATAACATAACATAACACAAAACATAACATAACATAACACAAAAAATAACATAACACAAAACAACACATAACACAACACATAACATAACACAAAACATAACATAACACAACACATAACATAACACAAAACATAACATAACACAAAACATAACATAACATAACATAACCTAAAACATAGCATAACATAACATAACACAAAACATAACATAACACAAAACATAACATACCAAAACACAACACAAAGCATAACATAAAACAACATAACATAACATAACACAAAACATAACATAACATAACACAAAACATAACATAACACAACACAAAGCATAACATAACACAAAACATAACATAACACAACACAAAACATAGCATAACACAAAACATAACATAACACAAAGCATAACATAACACAAAACATAACATAACATAACACAAGACATAACATAACATAACACAAAACATAACATAACACAAAACATAACATAACATAACATAACACAAAATATAACATAAGATAACACAAAACATAACATAACCTAACACAAAACATAACATAACACAACACAAAACATAACATAACACAACACAAAACATAAGACAAACAACACAAATCATAACACAACACAACACAAAACATAACACAACACAACACAAAACATAACACAACACAAGACATAACATAACATAACACAAAGCATAACACAAAACATAACACAAAACAAAACATAACATAACACAAAACACAACATAACACAAAACATAACATAACACAAAACATAACATAACACAAAACATAACATAACACAACACAAACCATAACATAACACAAAGCATAACATAACACAACACAAAACATAACATATCACAAAACATAACATAACATAACACAACACAACACAAAACATAACATAACGTAACACAAAACATAGCATAACATATCTTAACATAACACAACACAAAACATAACATAACACAACACAAAACATTACATAACACAAAAGATAACATAACATAACACAAAACATAACTTAACACAACACAAAACGTAACATAACACAACACAAAACATAACATAACATAACACAAAACATAACATAACACAAAACATAAGATAACACAAAACAAAACATAACATAACACAAAACATAACATAACACAAAACATAACATAACACAACACAAAACATAACATAACACAAAACATGACATAACACAACACAAAACATAACATAACACAAAACATAACATAACACAAAACATAACATAACATAAAATAACACAAAACATAACACAAAACATAACATAACATGACATAACACAAAACATAACATTACATAACATAACACAAAACATAACATAACACAACACATAACATAACACAAAACATAACATAACACAACACATAACATAACACAACACAAAACATAACAACACAAAACATAACATAATATTACACAAAACATAATATAACATAACACAAAACATAACAAAACATAACACAAAACATAACATAACACAAAACATAACATAACACAACACAAAACATAACATAACACATAACATAACATAACATAACACAAAACATAACATAACACAAAACATAACATAACTCAAAACATAACATAACACAACACAAAACATAACATAATACATAACATAACATAACATAACACAAAACATAACATAACACAAAACATAACATAACACAAAACATAACATAACACAACACAAAACATAACATAACACAACACAAAACATAACACAACACAACACAAAACATAACATAACACAACACATAACATAACACAAAACATAACATGACACAAAACATAACATAACACAAAACATAACATAACACATCACATAACATAACACAAAACATAACATAACACAACACAAAACATAACACAAAACATAACATAACATAACACAACACAAAACATAACATAACACAAAATCTAACATAACACAACACAAAACATAACATAGCATAACACAAAACATAACATAACATAACACAAAACATAACATAACATAAAACAAAACATAACATAACACAAAACATAACATAACATAACACAACACTAAACATAACATAACATAACACATAACATAACATAACATAACATAACACAAAACATAGCATAAAACAAAATATAACATAACAAAAAACATAACATAACACAACACAAAACATAACACAACACATAACATAACATAACACAAAAAATAACACAATACAAAACATAATAAAACACAAAACATAACATAACACACAACATATCATAACATAACACAAAACATAACATAACACAAAACATAACATAACACAACACAAAACATAACATAACATAACATAACATAACACAAAATATAACATAAGATAACACAAAACATAACATAACCTCACACAAAACATAACATAACACAACACAAAACATAACATAACACAACACAAAACATAACACAACACAACACAAAAAATAACACAACACAACACAAAACATAACACAACACAAGACATAACATATCACAACATAAAACATAACATAACATAACACAAAATATAACATAAGATAACACAAAACATAACATAACCTAACACAAAACATAACATAACACAACAGAAAACATAACATAACACAACACAAAACATAACACAACACAACACAAAAAATAACACAACACAACACAAAACATAACACAACACGAGACATAACATAACATAACACAAAACATAATACAAAACTTAACACAAAACAAAACAAAACATTACATAACACAAAACACAACATAACAATAAACATAACATAACACAAAACTTAACACAAAACAAAACAAAACATAACATAATACAAAACACAACATAACAATAAACATAACATAACACAAAACATAACATAACACAAAACATAACATAACACAACACAAACCATAACATAACACAAAACATAACATAACAGAACACAAAACATAACATATCACAAAACATAACATAACATAACACAACACCAAACATAACATAACACAAAACATAACATAACACAACACAAAACATTACATAACACAAAAGATAACATAACACAATACATAACATAACACAACACAAAACGTAACATAACATA
The DNA here is from genome assembly GCA_030765045.1 of Tenodera sinensis. NCBI lineage: Eukaryota > Metazoa > Arthropoda > Insecta > Mantodea > Mantidae > Tenodera > Tenodera sinensis. The sequence continues at coordinate 33,139,200 of CM060971.1, forward strand.
TCACAACACAAAACATAACAACATAACACAACACAAAACATAACATAACATATTACAACACTAAACATAACATAACACATAACATAACATAACTTAACACAAAACATAACATAACATAACACAAAATATTACATAACAAAAAACATAACATAACACAACACAAAACATAACACAACACAATACAAAACATAACACAACACATAACATAACATAACAGAAAACATAACACAAAGCAAAACATAATATAACACAAAACATAACATAACACATAACATAACACAAAACATAACATAACATAACACAAAACGTAACAAAACATAACACAACACAAAACATAACATAACACAAAACATAACATAACACAACACAAAACATAACATAACATAACACAAAGCATAACACAACATAACATAACATAACACAAAACATAACATAACATAACACAAAATATAACATAACAAAAAACATAACATAACACAACACAAAACATAACACAACACAATACAAAACATAACATAGCATAACACAAAACATAACATAACTTAAAACAAAACATAACATAACCAAAAACATAACATAACATAACAGAACACTAAACATAACATAACATAACACATAACATAACATAACACAACACAAAACATAACATAGCATAACACAAAACATAACATAACTTAAAACAAAACATAACATAACCAAAAACATAACATAACATAACAGAACACTAAACATAACATAACATAACACATAACATAACATAACACAAAACATAACATAACATAACACAAAACATAACATAACATAACCTAAAAAATAACATAACACAAAACATAACATAACACAAAACATAACATAACATAACTTAACATAACACAACACAAACCATAAAATAACACAAAACATAACATAACACAACACAAAACATTACATATCACAAAACATAACATAACATAACACAACACCAAACATAACATAACACAAAACATAACATAACATAACTTAACATAACACAACACAAAACATAACATAACACAAAACATAACATAACACAACACAAAACATTACATAACACAAAAGATAACATAACACAAAACATAACATAACACAACACAAAACGTAACATAACATAACACAACACAAAACATAACAACATAACACAACACAAAACATAACATAGCTTAACACAAAACATAACATAACATAACACAAAACATAACATAATATAAAACAAAACATAACATAACACAAAACATAACATAACATAACACAACACTAAACATAACATAACATAACACATAACATAACATAAATTAACACAAAACATAACATAACATAACACAAAATATTACATAACAAAAAACATAACATAACACAACACAAAACATAACACAACACAATACAAAACATAACACAACACATAACATAACATAACAGAAAACATAACACAAAGCAAAACATAATGTAACACAAAACATAACATAACACATAACATAACACAAAACATAACATAACATAACACAAAACGTAACAAAACATAACACAACACAAAACATAACATAACATAACACAAAACATAACATAACACAACACAAAACATAACATAACATAACACAAAACATAACACAACATAACATAACACAAAACATAACATAACACAAAACATAACATAACATAACACAAAACATAACATAACATAGCATAGCATAAAACAAAACATAACATAACATAACACAAAACATAACATAACACAACACAAAACATAACATAGCATAATACAAAACATAACATAACATAAAACAAAACATAACATAACACAAAACATAACATAACATAACACAACACTAAACATAACATAACATAACACATAACATAACATAACACAAAACATAACATAACATAACACAAAACATAACATAACATAACCTAAAACTTAACATAACATAACACAAAACATAACATAACACAAACCATAACATAACAAAACACAACACAAAACATAACATAACACAACACAAAACATAACATAACATAACACAAAACATAACATAACATAACACAAAACATAACATAACAACACAAAACATAACATAACACAAAACATAACATAACACAACACAAAACATAACACAACACAACATAAAACATAACACAACACAACAAAAAACATAACACAAAACATAACATAACATAACACAAAACATAACATAACATAACACAAAAAATAACATAACACAAAACAACACATAACACAACACATAACATAACACAAAACATAACATAACACAACACATAACATAACACAAAACATAACATAACACAAAACATAACATAACATAACATAACCTAAAACATAGCATAACATAACATAACACAAAACATAACATAACACAAAACATAACATACCAAAACACAACACAAAGCATAACATAAAACAACATAACATAACATAACACAAAACATAACATAACATAACACAAAACATAACATAACACAACACAAAGCATAACATAACACAAAACATAACATAACACAACACAAAACATAACACAACACAACACAAAACATAACACAACACAACACAAAACATACCACAACACAACACAAAACATAACATAACACAAAACATAACATAACTAAACATAACATAAGATAACACAAAACGTAACATAACATAACACATAACATAACATAACATAACACAAAACATTACATAACATAACACAAAACATAACATAACACAACACAAAAAATAACACAACACATTACAACTCAAAACATAACATAACACAAAACATAACATAACATAACACAACACAAAACATAACATAACATAACATAACACAAAACATATCATAACATAACACAAAACATAACATAACAATACATAACAAAACACAAATATAACACAAAACATAACATAACACAACACAAAACATAACATAACATAAAACAAATCATAACATAACACAAAACATAAGATAACATAGCATAACACAAAACATAACATAACATAACACAAAACATAACATAACATAAAACAAAACATAACATAACACAAAACATAACATAACATAACACAACACTAAACATAACATAACATAACACATACCACAACATAACATAACATAACACGAAACATAACATAACATAACACAAAACATAACATAACTTAACCTAAAACATAACATAACATAACACAAAACATAACATAACACAAAACATAACATAACAAAACACAACACAAAACATAACATCACACAACACAAAACATAACATAACATAACACAAAACATAACATAACATAACACAAAACATAACATAACACAACACAAAACATAACATAACACAAAACATAACATAACACAACACAAAACATAACATAACATAACACAAAACATAACACAACACAAAACATAATATAACACAAAACATAACATAACACAAAACATAACATAACACAAAACATAACCTAACATAACACAAAACGTAACATAACTTAACACAAAACATTACACAACACAATACATAACACAACACAAAACATAACATAACATAACACGAAACATAACATAACACAAAACATAACATAACAAAAAACATAACATTACTCAAAACATAACATAACACAAAACATAACATTACACAAAACATAACGTAACACAACACAAAACATAACACAACACATAACATAACACAAAACATAACATAAAACAAAACATAACATATAATACAAAACATAACATAACACAACACAAACCATTACATAACACAAAACATAACATAACATAACACAAAACATAACATGACACAAAACATAACATAACACAAAACATAACATAACATAACACAACACAAAACATAACATAACATAACATAACACAAAACATAACATAACACAAAACATAACATAACACAAGACATAACATAACACAACATAACAAAAAACATAACATAACACAAAACATAACATAACATAACACAAAACATAACATAACATTACACAAAACATAACATAACATAACATAACATAACACAAAACATAACAAACATAACATAACACAAAACATAACATAACACAACACAACACATAACATAACACAAAACATAACAAACATAACATAACACAAAACATAACAAAACACAAAACATAACATAACACAAACCAACACATAGGTTAACACAAAACATAACATAACATAACACAAAACATAACATAACACAAAACATAACATAACATAACCTAAAACATAACATAACATAACCTAAAACATAACATAACCTAAAACATAACATAACATAACATAAAACATAACATAACACAAAACATAACATAACAAAACACAACAAAACATAACATAACATAAAACAACAGAAAACATAACATAACATAACACAAAACATAACATAACATTACACAAAACATAACATATCACAAAACATAACATAACACAACACAAAACATATCACAACACAACAAAAAACTTAACACAACACAACAGAAAACGTAACATAACACATAACATAACATAACATAACATAACATAACACAAAACATAACATAACATAACACAAAATATAACATAACAAAAAACATAACATAACACAACACAAAACATAACACAACACAATACAAAACATAACACAACACATAACATAACATAACACAAAAAATAACACAACACAAAACATAATATAACACAAAACATAACATAACACAAAACATATCATAACATAACACAAAACATAACATAACACAAAACATAACATAACACAACACAAAACATAACATAACATAACACAAAATATAACATAAGATAACACAAAACATGACATAACCTAACACAAAACATAACATAACACAACACAAAACATAACATAACACAACACAAAACATAACACAACACAACACAAAAAATAACACAACTCAACACAAAACATAACACAACACAAGACATAACATAACATAACACAAAACATAATACAAAACTTAACACAAAACAAAACAAAACATAACATAACACAAAACGCAACATAACAATAAACATAACATAACACAAAACATAACATAACACAAAACATAACATAACACAACACAAAACGTAACATAACATAACACAACACAAAACATAACAACATAACACAACACAAAACATAACATAGCATAACACAAAACATAACATAACACAAAACATAACATAATATAAAACAAAACATAACATAACACAAAACATAACATAACATAACACAACACTAAACATAACATAACATAACACATAACATAGCATAACACATAACATAACATAACTTAACACAAAACATAACATAACATAACATAACACAAAATATTACATAACAAAAAACATAACATAACACAACACAAAACATAACACAACACAATACAAAACATAACACAACACATAACATAACATAACAGAAAACATAACACAAAGCAAAACATAATATAACACAAAACATAACATAACACAAAACATAACATAACATAACACAAAACGTAACAAAACATAACACAACACAAAACATAACATAACATAACACAAAACATATCATAGCACAACACAAAACATAACATAACATAACACAAAACATAACACAACTAAACATAACACAAAACATAACATAACATAACATAGCATAGCATAAAACAAAACATAACATAACATAACACAACACATAACATAACATAACACAAAACATAACATAACCTAAAACATAACATAATACAAAACATAACATAACACAAAACATAACATAACAAAACACAACACAAAACATAACATAACACAACACAAAACATAACATAACATAACACAAAACATAACATAACATAACACAAAACATAACATAACACAACACAGAACATAACATAACACAAAACATAACATAACACAACACAAAACATAACACAACACAACATAAAACATAACACAACACAACAAAAAACATAATCCAAAACATAACATAACATAACACAAAACATAACATAACATAACATAACATAACACAAAACATAACATAACACAAAACATAACATAACACAACACATAACATAACACAACACATAACATAACACAACACATAACATAACACAAAACATAACATAACACAAAACATAACATAACATAACCTAAAACATAGCATAACATAACATAACCTAAAACATAACATAACAAAAACATAACATAACACAAAACATAACATAACAAAACACAACACAAAACATAACATAACACAACATAACATAACATAACACAAAACAAAACATAACATAACATAACACAAAACATAACATCACAAAACACAAAGCATAACATAACACAAAACATAACATAACACAACACAAAACATAACACAACACAACACAAAACATAACACAACACAACACAAAACATAACACAACACAACACAAAACATAACATAACACAAAACATAACATAACTAAACATAACATAACATAACACAAAACGTAACATAACATAACACATAACATAACATAACATAACACAAAACATAACATAACAAAACACAAAACATAACATAACACAACACAAAAAATAACACAACACAACACAACTCAAAACATAACATAACACAAAACATAACATAACACAAAACATAACATAACACAAAACATAACATAACACAACACAACACAAAACATAACATAACATAACACAAAACATATCATAACATAACACAAAACATAACATAACATAACATAACACAACACAAATATAACACAAAACATAACATAACACAAAACATAAGATAACATAACATAGCATAACACAAAACATAACATAACATAACACAAAACATAACATAACATAAAACAAAACATAACATAACACAAAACATAACATAACATAACACAACACTAAACATACCATAACACATAACATAACATAACATAACATAACATAACACAAAACATAACATAACATAACACAAAACATAACATAACATAACCTAAAACATAACATAACATAACACAAAACATAACATAACACAAAACACAACACAAAACATAACATAACACAACACAAAACATAACATTACATAACACAAAACATAACATAACATAACACAAAACATAACATAACACAACACAAAACATAACATAACACAAAACATAACATAACACAACACAAAACATAACATAACATAACACAAAACATAACACAACACAAAACATAACATAACATAACATAACACAAAACATAACATAACATAACATAACACAAAACTTAACATAACACAAAACATAACATAACATAACACAAAACATAACATAACACAACACATAACATAACACAAAACATAACATAACACAACACATAACATAACACAACACAAAACATAACAACACAAAACATAACATAACATAACATAACACAAAACATAACATAACACAAAACATAACAAAACATAACACAAAACATAACATAACACTAAACATAACATAACACAACACAAAACGTAACATAACATAACATAAAACATAACATAACATAACACAAAACATAACATAGCATAACATAACACAAAACATAACATAACACATAACATAACACAACACAAAACATAACATAACATAACACATAACACAAAACATAACATAACATAACCTAAAACATAACATAACATAACACAAAACATACCATAACACAAAACATAACTTAACAAAACACAACACAAAACATAACATAACACAACACAAAACATAACATAACATAACACAAAACATAACATAACATAACACAAAACATAACATAACACAAAACATAACATAACAAAACACAACACAAAACATAACATAACACAACACAAAACATAACATAACATCACACAAAACATAACATAACATAACACAAAACATAACATAACACAACACAAAACATAACATAACACAAAACATAACATAACACAACACAAAACATAACACAACACAACATAAAACATAACACAACACAACAAAAAACATAACACAAAACATAACATAACATAACACAAAACATAACATAACATAACACAAAACATAACATAACACAAAACATAACATAACACAACACATAACATAACACAAAACATAACATAACACAACACATAACATAACACAAAACATAACATAACATAACCTAAAACATAGCATAACATAACATAACCTAAAAGATAACATAACACAAAACATAACATAACACAAAACATAACATAACAAAACACAACACAAAACATAACATAACACAACATAACATAACATAACATAACACAAAACAAAACATAACATAACATAACACAAAACATAACATCACACAACACAAAGCATAACATAACACAAAACATAACATAACACAAAACATAACATAACTAAACATAACATAACATAACACAAAACGAAACATAACATAACACATAACATAACATAACATAACACAAAACATAACATAACAAAACACAAAACATAACATAACACAACACAAAAAATAACACAACACAACACAACTCAAAACATAACATAACACAAAACATAACATAACACAAAACATAACATAACATAACATAACACAACACAAAACATAACATAACATAACATAACACAAAACATATCATAACATAACACAAAACATAACATAACATAACATAACACAACACAAATATAACACAAAACATAACATAACACAAAACATAAGATAACATAACATAGCATAACACAAAACATAACATAACATAACACAAAACATAACATAACATAAAACAAAACATAACATAACAGAAAACATAACATAACATAACACAGCACTAAACATAACATAACATAACACATAACATAACATAACATAACACAAAACATAACATAACATAACACAAAACATAACATAACATAACCTAAAACATAACATAACATAACACAAAACATAACAGAACACAAAACATAACATAACAAAACACAACACAAAACATAACAAAACACAACACAAAACATAACATAACATAACAGAAAACATAACACAAAGCAAAACATAATATAACACAAAACATAACATAAGACATAACATAACACAAAACATAACATAACACAAAACGTAACAAAACATAACACAACACAAAACGTAACATAACATAACACAAAACATAACATAACACAACACAAAACATAACATAACATAACACAAAACATAACACAACATAACATAACACAAAACACAACATAACAGAAAACATAACATAACATAACATAACACAAAACATAACATAACATAGCATAGCATAAAACAAAACATAACATAACATAACACAAAACATAACATAACACAACACAAAACATAACATAACACAACACAAAACATAACATAGCATAACACAAAACATAACATAACATAAAACAAAACATAACATAACACAAAACATAACATAACATAACACAACACTAAACATAACATAACATAACATAACACATAACATAACATAACACAAAACATAACATAATATAACACAAAACATAACATAACATAACCCAAAACATAACATAACATAACACCAAACATAACATAACAAAACACAACACAAAACATAACATAACGAAACACAAAACATAACATAACATAACACAAAACATAACATAACATAACACAAAACATAACATAACACAACACAAAGCATAACATAACACAAAACATAACATAACACAACACAAAACATAACACAACACAACATAAAACATAACACAACACAACAAAAGACATAACATAACACAACACATAACATAACATAACACAAAACATAACATAACACAAAACATAACATAACATAACACAAAACAGAACGCAAAACATAACATAACACAACACATAACATAACACAAAACATAACATAACACAAAACATAACATAACACAAAACATAACATAACATAACACAAAACATAACATAACATAACCTAAAACATAACATAACATAGCATAACCTAAAACATAACATAACACAAAACATAACATAACACAAAACATAACATAACAAAACACAACGCAAAACATAACATAACACAACATAACACAAAACATAACATAACATAACACAAAACATAACATAACACAACACAAAGCATAACATAACACAAAACATAACATATTACAACACAAAACATACCACAACACAACACAAAACATAACACAACACAACACAAGACATAACACAACACTCAAAAAACATAACATAACAGAACACAAAACATAACATAACTAAACATTTCATAACATAACACAAAACATAACATAACACAAAACATAACATAACATAACATAACACAAAACATAACATAACACAAAACATAACATAACACAACACAAAAAATAACACAACACAACACAACACAAAACATAACATAACACAAAACATAACATAACATAACACAACACAAAACATAACATAACATAACATAACACAACACAAATATAACACAAAACATAACATAACACAACACAAAACATAACATAACATAACACAAAACATAACATAACACAAAACATAAGATAACATGACATAGCATTTCACAAAACCTAACATAACATAACACAAAACATAACAGAACATAAAACAAAACATAACATAACACAAAACATAACATAACACAACACTAAACATAACATAACACATAACATAACATAACACAAAACACAACATAACATAACACAAAACATAACATAACAACCTAAAACATAACATAACATAACACAAAACATAACATAACATAACACAAAACATAACACAACATAACATAACACAAAACATAACATAACACAAAACATAACATAACATAACATAACACAAAGCATAACATAACATAACATAGCATAGCATAAAACAAAACATAACATAACATAACACAAAACATAACATAACACAACACAAAACATAACATAGCATAACACAAAACATAACATAACAAAACAAAACATAACATAACACAAAACATAACATAACACAACACTAAACATAACATAACATAACACATAACATAACATAACACAAAACATAACATAACATAACACAAAACATAACATAACAACCTAAAACATAACATAACATAACACAAAACATAACATAACACAAAACATAACACAACATAACATAACACAAAACATAACATAACACAAAACATAACATAACATAACATAACACAAAACATAACACAACATAACATAGCATAGCATAAAACAAAACATAACATAACATAACACAAAACATAACATAACACAACACAAAGCATAACATAGCATAACACAAAACATAACATAACATAAAACAAAACATAACATAACACAAAACATAACATAACACAACACTAAACATAACATAACATAACACATAACATAACATAACACAAAACATAACATAACATAACACAAAACATAACATAACAACCTAAAACATAACATAACACAAAACATAACATAACACAAAACATAACATAACAAAACACAACACAAAACATAACATAACACAACAAAAAACATAACATAACACAAAACATAACATAACATCACACAAAACATAACATAACATAACACAAAACATAACATAACACAACACAAAACATAACATAACACAAAACATAACATAACACAACACAAAACATAACACAACACAACATAAAACATAACACAACACAACAAAAAACATAACACAAAACATAACATAACATAACACAAAACATAACATAACATAACATAACACAAAACATAACATAACACAAAACATAACATAACACAACACATAACATAACACAAAACATAACATAACACAACACATAACATAACACAAAACATAACATAACATAACATAACCTAAAACATAGCATAACATAACATAACCTAAAAGATAAAATAACACAAAACATAACATAACACAAAACATAACATAACAAAACACAACACAAAACATAACATAACACAACATAACATAACATAACACAAAACAAAACATAACATAACATAACACAAAACATAACATCACACAACACAAAGCATAACATAACACAAAACATAACATAACAGAAAACATAACATAACTAAACATAACATAACATAACACAAAACGTAACATAACATAACACATAACATAACATAACATAACACAAAACATAACATAACAAAACACAAAACATAACATAACACAACACAAAAGATAACACAACACAACACACCTCAAAACATAACATAACACAAAACATAACATAACACAAAACATAACATAACATAACATAACACAACACAAAACATAACATAACATAACATAACACAAAACATATCATAACATAACACAAAACATAACATAACATAACACAACACAAATATAACACAAAACATAACATAACACAAAACATAAGATAACATAACATAGCATAACACAAAACATAACATAACATAACACAAAACATAACATAACATAAAACAAAACATAACATAACACAAAACATAACATAACATAACACAGCACTAAACATAACATAACATAACACATAACATAACATAACATAACACAAAACATAACATAACATAACACAAAACATAACATAACATAACCTAAAACATAACATAACACAAAACATAACAGAACACAAAACATAACATAACAAAACACAACACAAAACATAACAAAACACAACACAAAACATAACATAACATAACAGAAAACATAACACAAAGCAAAACATAATATAACACAAAACATAACATAAGACATAACATAACACAAAACATAACATAACACAAAACGTAACAAAACATAACACAACACAAAACGTAACATAACATAACACAAAACATAACATAACACAACACAAAACATAACTTAACATAACACAAAACATAACACAACATAACATAACATAAAACACAACATAACAGAAAACATAACATAACATAACATAACACAAAACATAACATAACATAGCATAGCATAAAACAAAACATAACATAACATAACACAAAACATAACATAACACAACACAAAACATAACATAACACAACACAAAACATAACATAGCATAACACAAAACATAACATAACATAAAACAAAACATAACATAACACAAAACATAACATAACATAACACAACACTAAACATAACATAACATAACATAACACATAACATAACATAACACAAAACATAACATAATATAACACAAAACATAACATAACATAACCCAAAACATAACATAACATAACACCAAACATAACATAACAAAACACAACACAAAACATAACATAACGAAACACAAAACATAACATAACATAACACAAAACATAACATAACATAACACAAAACATAACATAACACAACACAAAGCATAACATAACACAAAACATAACATAACACAACACAAAACATAACACAACACAACATAAAACATAACACAACACAACAAAAGACATAACATAACACAACACATAACATAACATAACACAAAACATAACATAACATAACACAAAACATAACATAACATTACACAAAACAGAACACAAAACATAACATAACACAACACATAACATAACACAAAACATAACATAACACAAAACATAACATAACACAAAACATAACATAACATAACACAAAACATAACATAACATAACCTAAAACATAACATAACATAGCATAACCTAAAACATAACATAACACAAAACATAACATAACACAAAACATAACATAACAAAACACAACACAAAACATAACATAACACAACATAACACAAAACATAACATAACATAACACAAAACATAACATAACACAACACAAAGCATAACATAACACAAAACATAACATATTACAACACAAAACATACCACAACACAACACAAAACATAACACAACACAACACAAAACATAACACAACACTCAAAAAACATAACATAACAGAACACAAAACATAACATAACTAAACATTTCATAACATAACACAAAACGTAACATAACATAACACAAAACATAACATAACATAACACAAAACATAACATAACATAACATAACACAAAACATAACATAACACAAAACATAACATAACACAACACAAAAAATAACACAACACAACACAACACAAAACATAACATAACACAAAACATAACATAACATAACACAACACAAAACATAACATAACATAACATAACACAACACAAATATAACACAAAACATAACATAACACAACACAAAACATAACATAACATAACACAAAACATAACATAACACAAAACATAAGATAACATAACATAGCATAACACAAAACCTAACATAACACAACACAAAACATAACATAACATAAAACAAAACATAACATAACACAAAACATAACATAACACAACACTAAACATAACATAACACATAACATAACATAACACAAAACACAACATAACATAACACAAAACATAACATAACAACCTAAAACATAACATAACATAACACAAAATATAACATAACATAACACAAAACATAACATAACACAACACAAAACATAACATAACAAAACAAAACATAACATAACACAAAACATAACATAACACAACACTAAACATAACATAACATAACACATAACATAACATAACACAAAACATAACATAACATAACACAAAACATAACATAACAACCTAAAACATAACATAACATAACACAAAACATAACATAACACAAAACATAACACAACATAACATAACACAAAACATAACATAACACAAAACATAACATAACATAACATAACACAAAACATAACATAACATAACATAGCATAGCATAAAACAAAACATAACATAACATAACACAAAACATAACACAACACAACACAAAACATAACATAGCATAACACAAAACATAACATAACATAAAACAAAACATAACATAACACAAAACATAACATAACACAACACTAAACATAACATAACATAACACATAACATAACATAACACAAAACATAACATAACATAACACAAAACATAACATAACAACCTAAAACATAACATAACACAAAACATAA
This sequence comes from Tenodera sinensis, assembly GCA_030765045.1. Lineage (NCBI taxonomy): Eukaryota > Metazoa > Arthropoda > Insecta > Mantodea > Mantidae > Tenodera > Tenodera sinensis. Next base: position 33,154,235 of record CM060971.1, read on the forward strand.
CATAACACAAAACATAACATAACACAAAACATAACATAACAAAACACAACACAAAACATAACATAACACAACACAAAACATAACATAACACAAAACATAACATAACATAACACAAAACATAACATAACACAACACAAAACATAACATAACACAAAACATATCATAACATAACACAAAACATAAGATAACATAACATAACACAAAACATAACATAACACAAAACATAACATAACACAACACATAACATAACACAAAACATAACATAACACAAAACATAACATAACACAAAACATAACATAACATAACAGATAACATAACATAACCTAAAACATAACATAACATAACATAACATAACATAACATAACCTAAAACATAACATAACACAAAACATAACATAACACAAAACATACCATAACAAAACACAACACAAAACATAACATAACACAACATAACATAACATAACACAAAACATAACATAACACAACACAAAACATAACACAACACAACACAAAACATAACACAATACAACACAAAACATAACGCAACACAACACAAAACATAACATAACATAACAGAACACAAAACATAACATAACTAAACATAACATAACATAACACAAAACGTAACATAACATAACACAAAACATAACATAACATAACACAAAACACAACATAACACAAAACATAAGATAACATAACATAGCATAACACAAAACATAACATAACATAACACAAAACATAACATAACATAAAACAAAACATAACATAACACAAAACATAACATAACATAACATAACACAACACTAAACATAACATAACATAACACATAACATAGCATAACACAAAACATAACATAACATAACACAAAACATACAATAACATAACCTAAAACATAACATAACATAACACAAAACATAACATAACACAAAACGTAACATAACAAAACACAACACAAAATATAACATAACACAACACAAAACATAACATAACATAACACAAAACATAACATAACATAACACAAAACATAACATAACATAACACAACACTAAACATAACATAACATAACACATAACATAACATTACACAAAACATAACATAACACAAAACATACAATAATATAACCTAAATCATAACATAACACAACACAAAACATAACATAACACAAAACATAACATAACACAACACAAAACATAACATAACATAACACAAAACATAACACAACACAAAACATAATATAACACAAAACAACAAAACACAAAACATAACATAACACAAAACATAACCTAACATAACACAAAACGTAACATAACATAACACAAAACATAACACAACACAATACATAACACAGCACAAAACATAACATAACATAACACAAAACATAACATAACACAAAACATAACTTAACAAAAAACATAACATTACACAAAACATAACATAACACAAAACATAACATTACACAAAACATAACGTAACACAACACAAAACATAACACAACACATAACATAACACAAAACATAACATATAATACAAAACATAACATAACACAACACCAACAATTACATAACACATATCATAACATAACACAAAACATAACATGACACAAAACATAACATAACACAAAACATAACATAACATAACACAACACAAAACATAACATAACACAAAACATAACATAACACAAAACTTAACATAACACAAGACATAACATAACACAAAACATAACATAACACAAAACATAACATAGCATAACACAAAACATAACATAACATTACACAAAACATAACGTAACATAACACAACACATAACATAACACAAAACATAACAAACATAACATAAAACAAAAATTAACATAACATAACACAAAACATAACATAACACAAAACATAACATAACACAAAACATAACATAACATAGCCTAAAACATAACATGACATAACCTAAAACATTACATAACCTAAAACATAACATAACATAACATAAAACATAACATAACACAAAACATAACATAACATAACATAAAACATAACATAACACAAAACATAACATAAGAAAACACAACAAAATATAACATAACATAAAACAACACAAAACATAACATAACATTGCACAAAACATAACATAACATTACACAAAACATAAGAAAACATAACACAAAACATAACATAACACAAAACATAACATAACACAACACAAAACATAACATAACATAACATAAAACATATCATAACATAACACAAAACATAACATAGCATAACATAACACAAAACATAACATAACACATAACATAACACAACACAAAACATAACATAACATAGCACATAACACAAAACATAACATAACATAACCTAAAACATAACATAACACAAAACATAACATAACACAAAACATAACTTAACAAAACACAACACAAAACATAACATAACACAACACAAAACATAACATAACATAACACAAAGCATAACATAACATAACACAAAACATAACATAACACAAGACATAACATAACAAAACACAACACAAAACATAACACAACACAAAACATAACATAACATCACACAAAACATAACATAACATAACACAAAACATAACATAACACAACACAAAACATAACATGACACAAAACATAACATAACACAACACAAAACATAACACAACACAACATAAAACATAACACAACACAACAAAAAACATAACACAAAACATAACATAACATAACACAAAACATAACATAACATAACATAACACAAAACATAACATAACACAAAACATAACATAACACAACACATAACATAACACAAAACATAACATAACACAACACATAACATAACACAAAACATAACATAACACAAAACATAACATAACATAACATAACCTAAAACATAGCATAACATAACATAACCTAAAAGATAACATAACACAAAACATAACATAACACAAAACATAACATAACAAAACACAACACAAAACATAACATAACACAACATAACATAACATAACACAAAACAAAACATAACATAACATAACACAAAACATAACATCACACAACACAAAGCATAACATAACACAAAACATAACATAACACAACACAAAACATAACACAACACAACACAAAACATAACACAACACAACACAAAACATAACATAACACAAAACATAACATAACTAAACATAACATAACATAACACAAAACGTAACATAACATAACACATAACATAACATAACATAACACAAAACATAACATAACAAAACACAAAACATAACATAACACAACACAAAAAATAACACAACACAACACAACTCAAAACATAACATAACACAAAACATAACATAACACAAAACATAACATAACATAACATAACACAACACAAAACATAACATAACATAACATAACACAAAACATATCATAACATAACACAAAACATAACATAACATAACATAACACAACACAAATATAACACAAAACATAACATAAAACAAAACATAAGATAACATAACATAGCATAACACAAAACATAACATAACATAACACAAAACATAACATAACATAAAACAATACATAGCATAACACAAAACATAACATAACATAACACAACACTAAACATAACATAACATAACACATAACATAACATAACACAAAACATAACATAACATAACACAAAACATAACATAACATAACCTAAAACATAACATAACATAACACAAAACATAACAGAACACAAAACATAACATAACAAAACACAACACAAAACATAACATAACACAACACAAAACATAACATAACATAACATAACAGAAAACATAACACAAAGCAAAACATAATATAACACAAAACATAACATAAGACATAACATAACACAAAACATAACATAACACAAAACGTAACAAAACATAACACAACACAAAACGTAACATAACATAACACAGAACATAACATAACACAACACAAAACATAACATAACATAACACAAAACATAACACAACATAACATAACACAAAACACAACATAACAGAAAACATAACATAACATAACATAACACAAAACATAACATAACATAGCATAGCATAAAACAAAACATAACATAACATAACACAAAACATAACATAACACAACACAAAACATAACATAACACAACACAAAACATAACATAGCATAACACAAAGCATAACATAAAAAAACAAAACATAACATAACACAAAACATAACATAACACAACACTAAACATAACATAACATAACACATAACATAACATAACACAAAACATAACATAACATAACACAAAGCATAACATAACAACCTAAAACATAACATAACATAACACAAAACATAACATAACATAACACAAAACATAACACAACATAACATAACACAAAACATAACATAAAATAACATAACACAAAGCATAACATAACATAACATAGCATAGCATAAAACAAAACATAACATAACATAACACAAAACATAACACAACACAACACAAAACATAACATGGCATAACACAAAACATAACATAACAAAACAAAACATATCATAACACAAAACATAACATAACACAACACTAAACATAACATAACATAACACATAACATAACATAACACAAAACATAACATAACATAACACAAAACATAACATAACACAAAACATAACACAACATAACATAACACAAAACATAACATAACACAAAACATAACATAACATAACATAACACAAAACATAACATAACATAACATAGCATAGCATAAAACAAAACATAACATAACATAACACAAAACATAACATAACACAACACAAAACATAACATAGCATAACACAAAACATAACATAACATAAAACAAAACATAACATAACACAAAACATAACATAACACAACACTAAACATAACATAACATAACACATAACATAACATAACACAAAACATAACATAACATAACACAAAACATAACATAACAACCTAAAACATAACATAACACAAAACATAACATAACACAAAACATAACATAACAAAACACAACACAAAACATAACATAACACAACACAAAACATAACATAACACAAAACATAACATAACATAACACAAAACATAACATAACACAACACAAAACATAACATAACACAAAACATATCATCACATAACACAAAACATAAGATAACATAACATAACACAAAACATAACATAACACAAAACATAACATAACACAACACATAACATAACACAACACATAACATAACACAAAACATAACATAACACAAAACATAACATAACACAAAACATAACATAACACAAAACATAACATAACAAAACACAACACAAAACATAACATAACACAACATAACACAAAACATAACATAACATAACACAAAACATAACATAACACAACACATAGCATAACATAACACAAAACATAACATATTACAACACAAAACATACCACAACACAACACAAAACATAACACAACACAACACAAAACATAACACAACACTCAAAAAACATAACATAACAGAACACAAAACATAACATAACACAAAACATAACATAACATAACACAACACAAAACATAACATAACATAACATAACACAAAACATATCATAACATAACACAAAACATAACATAACATAACATAACACAACACAAATATAACACAAAACATAACATAACACAACACAAAACATAACATAACATAACACAAAACATAACATAACACAAAACATAAGATAACATAACATAGCATAACACAAAACCTAACATAACATAACACAAAACATAACATAACATAAAACAAAACATAACATAACACAAAACATAACATAACACAACACTAAACATAACATAACATAACACATAACATAGCATAACACAAAACATAACATAACATAACACAAAACATACAATAACATAACCTAAAACATAACATAACATAACACAAAACATAACATAACACAAAACATAACATAACAAAACACAACACAAAACATAACATAACACAACACAAAACATAACATAACATAACACAAAACATAACATAACATAACACAAAACATAACATAACACAAAACATAACATAACATAACACAACACTAAACATAACATAACATAACACATAACATAACATTACACAAAACATAACATAACATAACACAAAACATACAATAACATAACCTAAAACATAACATAACACAACACAAAACATAACATAACACAAAACATAACATAACACAACACAAAACATAACATAACATAACACAAAACATAACCCAACACAAAACATAATATAACACAAAACAACAAAACACAAAACATAACATAACACAAAACATAACCTAACATAACACAAAACGTAACATAACATAACACACAACATAACACAACACAATACATAACACAACACAAAACATAACATAACATAACACAAAACATAACATCACACAAAACATAACATAACAAAAAACATAACATTACACAAAACATAACATAACACAAAACATAACATTACACAAAACATAACGTAACACAACACAAAACATAACACAACACATAACATAACACAAAACATAACATATAATACAAAACATAACATAACCCAACACCAACAATTACATAACACATAACATAACATAACACAAAACATAACATGACACAAAACATAACATAACACAAAACATAACATAACATAACACAACACAAAACATAACATAACACAAAACATAACATAACACAAAACTTAACATAACACAAGACATAACATAACACAAAACATAACATAACACAAAACATAACATAGCATAACACAACACATAACATAACACAAAACATAACAAACATAACATAAAACAAAACATAACATAACATAACACAAAACATAACATAACACAAACCAACACATAACATAACACAAAACATAACATAACACAAAACATAACAAAACATAACATAAAACATAACATAACACAAAACATAACATAAGAAAACACAACAAAACATAACATAACATAAAACAACACAAAACATAACATAACATTGCACAAAAAATAACATAACACAAAACATAACATAACACAACACAAAACATAACACAACACAACAAAAAACTTAACACAACACAACACATAACATAACACAAAACATAACAAACATAACATAACACAAAACATAACATAACATAACATAACACAAAACATAACATAACACAAACCAACACATAACATAACACAAAACATAACATAACATAACCTAAAACATAACATAACATAACCTAAAACACAACATAACCTAAAACATAACATAACATAACATAAAACATAACATAGCACAAAACATAACATAACGTAACATAAAACATAACATAACACAAAACATAACATAACAAAACACAACAAAACATAACATAACATAAAACAACACCAAACATAACATAACACAAAACATAACATAACACAAAACTTAACATAACACAAGACATAACATAACACAAAACATAACATAACACAAAACATAACATAGCATAACACAAAACATAACATAACATTACACAAAACATAACATAACATAACACAACACATAACATAACACAAAACATAACAAACATAACATAAAACAAAACATAACATAACATAACACAAAACATAACATAACACAAACCAACACATAACATAACACAAAACATAACATAACACAAAACATAACATAACATAACCTAAAATATAACATGACATAACCTAAAACATTACATAACCTAAAACATAACATAACATAACATAACATAAAACATAACATAACACAAAACATAACATAACATAACATAAAACATAACATAACACAAAACATAACATAAGAAAACACAACAAAACATAACATAACATAAAACAACACAAAACATAACATAACATTGCACAAAACATAACATAACACAAAACATAACATAACACAACACAAAACATAACACAACACAACAAAAAACTTAACACAACACAACACATAACATAACACAAAACATAACAAACATAACATAACACAAAATATAAGATAACATAACATAACACAAAACATAACATAACACAAACCAACACATAACATAACACAAAACATAACCTAAAACATAACATAACATAACCTAAAACACAACATAACCTAAAACATAACATAACATAACATAAAACATAACATAGCACAAAACATAACATAACGTAACATAAAACATAACATAACACAAAACATAACATAACAAAACACAACAAAACATAACATAACATAAAACAACACCAAACATAACATAACAAAACACAACACAAAACATAACATAACGAAACACAAAACATAACATAACATAACACAAAACATAACATAACATAACACAAAACATAACATAACACAACACAAAGCATAACATAACACAAAACATAACATAACACAACACAAAACATAACACAACACAACATAAAACATAACACAACACAACAAAAGACATAACATAACACAACACATAACATAACATAACACAAAACATAACATAACATAACACAAAACATAACATAACACAACACATAACATAACACAAAACATAACATAACACAAAACATAACATAACACAAAACATAACATAACATAACACAAAACATAACATAACATAACCTAAAACATAACATAACATAGCATAACCTAAAACATAACATAACACAAAACATAACATAACACAAAACATAACATAACAAAACACAACACAAAACATAACATAACACAACATAACACAAAACATAACATAACATAACACAAAACATAACATAACAAAACACAGAGCATAACATAACACAAAACATAACATATTACAACACAAAACATACCACAACACAACACAAAACATAACACAACACAACACAAAACATAACACAACACTCAAAAAACATAACATAACAGAACACAAAACATAACATAACTAAACATTTCATAACATAACACAAAACGTAACATAACATAACACAAAACATAACATAACATAACATAACATAACACAAAACATAACATAACACAAAACATAACATAACACAACACAAAAAATAACACAACACAACACAACACAAAACATAACATAACACAAAACATAACATAACATAACACAACACAAAACATAACATAACATAACATAACACAAAACATATCATAACATAACACAAAACATAACATAACATAACATAACACAACACAAATATAACACAAAACATAACATAACACAACACAAAACATAACATAACATAACACAAAACATAACATAACACAAAACATAAGATAACATAACATAGCATAACACAAAACCTAACATAACATAACACAAAACATAACATAACATAAAACAATACATAACATAACACAAAACATAACATAACACAACACTAAACATAACATAACATAACACATAACATAACATAACACAAAACACAACATAACATAACACAAAACATAACATAACAACCTAAAACACAACATAACATAACACAAAACTTAACATAACATAACATAAAACATAACACAACATAACATAACACAAAACATAACATAACACAAAACATAACATAACATAACATAACACAAAGCATAACATAACATAACATAGCAAAGCATAAAACAAAACATAACATAACATAACACAAAACATAACATAACACAACACAAAACATAACATAGCATAACACAAAACATAACATAACAAAACAAAACATAACATAACACAAAACATAACATAACACAACACTAAACATAACATAACATAACACATAACATAACATAACACAAAACATAACATAACATAACACAAAACATAACATAACAACCTAAAACATAACATAACATAACACAAAACATAACATAACACAAAACATAACACAACATAACATAACACAAAACATAACATAACACAAAACATAACATAACATAACATAACACAAAACATAACATAACATAACATAGCATAGCATAAAACAAAACATAACATAACATAACACAAAACATAACATAACACAACACAAAACATAACATAGCATAACACAAAACATAACATAACATAAAACAAAACATAACATAACACAAAACATAACATAACACAACACTAAACATAACATAACATAACACATAACATAACATAACACAAAACATAACATAACATAACACAAAACATAACATAACAACCTAAAACATAACATAACACAAAACATAACATAACACAAAACATAACATAACAAAACACAACACAAAACATAACATAACACAACACAAAACATAACACAAAACATAACATAACATAACACAAAACATAACATAGTACAACACAAAACATAACATAACACAAAACATATCATAACATAACACAAAACATAAGATAACATAACATAACACAAAACATAACATAACACAAAACATAAGATAACACAACACATAACATAACATAAAACATAACATAACACAAAACATAACATAACATAACACATAACATAACATAACCTAAAACATAACATAACATAACATAACATAACCTAAAACATAACATAACACAAATTATAACATAACACAAAACATACCATAACAAAACACAACACAAAACATAACATAACACAACATAACATAACATAACACAAAACATAACATATCACAACTCAAAACATAACACAACACAACACAAAACATAACACAACACAACACAACACAAAACATAACATAACATAACAGAACACAAAACATAACATAACTAAACATAACATAACATAACACAAAACGTAACATAACATAACACAAAACATAACATAACATAACACAAAACATAACATAACACAAAACATAAGATAACATAACATAGCATAACACAAAACATAACATAACATAACACAAAACATGACATAACATAAAACAAAACATAACATAACACAAAACATAACATAACATAACACAACACTAAACATAACATAACATAACACATAACATAGCATAACATAAAACATAACATAACATAACACAAAACATACAATAACATAACCTAAAACATAACATAACATAACACAAAACATAACATAACACAAAACATAACATAACAAAACACAACACAAAACATAACATAACACAACACAAAACATAACATAACATAAAACAAAACATAACATAACATAACACAAAACATAACATAACACAAAACATAACATAACATAACACAACACTAAACATAACATAACATAACACATAACATAACATTACACAAAACATAACATAACATAACACAAAACATACAATAACATAACCTAAAACATAACATAACACAACACAAAACATAACATAACACAAAACATAACATAACACAACACAAAACATAACATAACATAACACAAAACATAACACAACACAAAACATAATATAACACAAAACAACAAAACACAAAACATAACATAACACAAAACATAACCTAACATAACACAAAACGTAACATAACATAACACAAAACATAACACAACACAATACATAACACAACACAAAACATAACATAACATAACACAAAACATAACATAACACAAAACATAACATAACAAAAAACATAATATTACACAAAACATAACATAACACAAAACATAACATTACACAAAACATAACGTAACACAACACAAAACATAACAAAACACATAACATAACACAAAACATAACATATAATGCAAAACATAACATAACACAACACCAACAATTACATAACACATAACATAACATAACACAAAACATAACATGACACAAAACATAACATAACACAAAACATAATATACATAACACAACACAAAACATAACATAACACAAAACATAACATAACACAAAACTTAACATAACACAAGACATAACATAACACAAAACATAACATAACACAAAACATAACATAGCATAACACAAAACATAACATAACATTACACAAAACATAACATAACATAACACAACACATAACATAACACAAAACATAACAAACATAACATAAAACAAAACATAACATAACATAACACAAAACATAACATAACACAAACCAACACATAACATAACACAAAACATAACATAACATAACCTAAAACATAACATGACATAACCTAAAACATTACATAACCTAAAACATAACATAACATAACATAAAACATAACATAACACAAAACATAACATAACATAACATAAAACATAACATAACACAAAACATAACATAAGAAAACACAACTAAACATAACATAACATAAAACAACACAAAACATAACATAACATTGCACAAAACATAACATAACACAAAACATAACATAACACAACACAAAACATAACACAACACAACAAAAAACTTAACACAACACAACACATAACATAACACAAAACATAACAAACATAACATAACACAAAACATAACATAACATAACATAACACAAAACATAACATAACACAAACCAACACATAACATAACACAAAACATAACATAACATAACCTAAAACATAACATAACATAACCTAAAACACAACATAACCTAAAACATAACATAACATAACATGAAACATAACATAGCACAAAACATAACATAACGTAACATAAAACATAACATAACACAAAACATAACATAACAAAACACAACAAAACATAACATAACATAAAACAACACAAAACATAACATAACATAACACAAAACATGACATAACACAAAACATAACATAAAATAACACATAACATAACATCACATAACACAACACAAAACATATCATAACACAACACAAAACACAACACAACACAAAACATAACATAACATAACACAAAACATAACATAACATAACATAACACTAAACATAACATAACATAACACAAAACATAACATAACACAACACAAAACATAACACAACACAATACATAACACAACACAAAACATAACATAACACAAAACATAACATAACACAAAGCATAACATAACACAAAACATAACATAACACAAAACATAACATAACATAACACAAAACATAACATAACACATAACATAACATAACATAACATAACATAACACAAAATATAACATAAGATAACACAAAACATAACATAACCTAACACAAAACATAACATAACACAACACAAAACATAACATAACACAACACAAAACATAACACAACACAACACAAAACATAACACAACACAACACAAAACATAACACAACACAAGACATAACATAACATAACACAAAGCATAACACAAAACATAACACAAAACAAAACATAACATAACACAAAACACAACATAACACAAAACATAACATAACACAAAACATAACATAACACAAAACATAACATAACATAACACAACACAAAACATAACATAACATAACACAAAACATAAGATAACACAAAACTTAACATAACACAAGACATAACATAACACAAAACATAACATAACACAAAACATAACATAACATAACACAAAACATAACATAACATTACACAAAACATAACATAACATAACACAAAACATAACAAACATAACATAATACAAAACATAACATAACACAACACAACACATAACATAACACAAAACATAACAAACATAACATAAAACAAAACATAACATAACATAACACAAAACATAACATAACACAAACCAACACATAACATAACACAAAACATAACATAACACAAAACATAACATAACATAACCTAAAACATAACATGACATAACCTAAAACATTACATAACCTAAAACATAACATAACATAACATAAAACATAACATAACACAAAACATAACATAACATAACATAAAACATAACAACACAAAACATAACATAAGAAAACACAACAAAACATAACATAACATAAAACAACACAAAACATAACATAACATTGCACATAACATAACATAACACAAAACATAACACAACACAAAACATAATATAACACAAAACAACAAAACACAAAACATAACATAACACAAAACATAACCTAACATAACACAAAACGTAACATAACATAACACACAACATAACACAACACAATACATAACACAACACAAAACATAACATAACATAACACAAAACATAACATCACACAAAACATAACATAACAAAAAACATAACATTACACAAAACATAACATAACACAAAACATAACATTACACAAAACATAACGTAACACAACACAAAACATAACACAACACATAACATAACACAAAACATAACATATAATACAAAACATAACATAACACAACACCAACAATTACATAACACATAACATAACATAACACAAAACATAACATGACACAAAACATAACATAACACAAAACATAACATAACATAACACAACACAAAACATAACATAACACAAAACATAACATAACACAAAACTTAACATAACACAAGACATAACATAACACAAAACATAACATAACACAAAACATAACATAGCATAACACAAAACATAACATAACATTACACAAAACATAACATAACATAACACAACACATAACATAACACAAAACATAACAAACATAACATAAAACAAAACATAACATAACATAACACAAAACATAACATAACACAAACCAACACATAACATAACACAAAACATAACATAACACAAAACATAACATAACACAAAACATAACATAACATAACCTAAAATATAACATGACATAACCTAAAACATTACATAACCTAAAACATAACATAACATAACATAAAACATAACATAACACAAAACATAACATAACATAACATAAAACATAACATAACACAAAACATAACATAAGAAAACACAACAAAACATAACATAACATAAAACAACACAAAACATAACATAACATTGCACAAAACATAACATAACACAAAACATAACATAACACAACACAAAACATAACACAACACAACAAAAAACTTAACACAACACAACACATAACATAACACAAAACATAACAAACATAACATAACACAAAATATAAGATAACATAACATAACACAAAACATAACATAACACAAACCAACACATAACATAACACAAAACATAACCTAAAACATAACATAACATAACCTAAAACACAACATAACCTAAAACATAACATAACATAACATAAAACATAACATAGCACAAAACATAACATAACGTAACATAAAACATAACATAACACAAAACATAACATAACAAAACACAACAAAACATAACATAACATAAAACAACACCAAACATAACATAACAAAACACAACACAAAACATAACATAACGAAACACAAAACATGACATAACATAACACAAAACATAACATAACATAACACAAAACATAACATAACACAACACAAAGCATAACATAACACAAAACATAACATAACACAACACAAAACATAACACAACACAACATAAAACATAACACAACACAACAAAAGACATAACATAACACAACACATAACATAACATAACACAAAACATAACATAACATAACACAAAACATAACATAACATAACACAAAACATAACATAACACAACACATAACATAACACAAAACATAACATAACACAAAACATAACATAACACAAAACATAACATAACATAACACAAAACATAACATAACATAACCTAAAACATAACATAACATAGCATAACCTAAAACATAACATAACACAAAACATAACATAACACAAAACATAACATAACAAAACACAACACAAAACATAACATAACACAACATAACACAAAACATAACATAACATAACACAAAACATAACATAACAAAACACAGAGCATAACATAACACAAAACATAACATATTACAACACAAAACATACCACAACACAACACAAAACATAACACAACACAACACAAAACATAACACAACACTCAAAAAACATAACATAACAGAACACAAAACATAACATAACTAAACATTTCATAACATAACACAAAACGTAACATAACATAACACAAAACATAACATAACATAACATAACATAACACAAAACATAACATAACACAAAACATAACATAACACAACACAAAAAATAACACAACACAACACAAAACATAACATAACACAAAACATAACATAACATAACACAACACAAAACATAACATAACATAACATAACACAAAACATATCATAACATAACACAAAACATAACATAACATAACATAACACAACACAAATATAACACAAAACATAACATAACACAACACAAAACATAACATAACATAACACAAAACATAACATAACACAAAACATAAGATAACATAACATAGCATAACACAAAACCTAACATAACATAACACAAAACATAACATAACATAAAACAATACATAACATAACACAAAACATAACATAACACAACACTAAACATAACATAACATAACACATAACATAACATAACACAAAACACAACATAACATAACACAAAACATAACATAACAACCTAAAACATAACATAACATAACACAAAACTTAACATAACATAACATAAAACATAACACAACATAACATAACACAAAACATAACATAACACAAAACATAACATAACATAACATAACACAAAGCATAACATAACATAACATAGCATAGCATAAAACAAAACATAACATAACATAACACAAAACATAACATAACACAACACAAAACATAACATAGCATAACACAAAACATAACATAACAAAACAAAACATAACATAACACAAAACATAACATAACACAACACTAAACATAACATAACATAACACATAACATAACATAACACAAAACATAACATAACATAACACAAAACATAACATAACAACCTAAAACATAACATAACATAACACAAAACATAACATAACACAAAACATAACACAACATAACATAACACAAAACATAACATAACATAAAACAAAACATAACATAACACAAAACATAACATAACACAACACTAAACATAACATAACATAACACATAACATAACATAACACAAAACATAACATAACATAACACAAAACATAACATAACAACCTAAAACATAACATAACACAAAACATAACATAACACAAAACATAACATAACAAAACACAACACAAAACATAACATAACACAACACAAAACATAACACAAAACATAACATAACATAACACAAAACATAACATAGTACAACACAAAACATAACATAACACAAAACATATCATAACATAACACAAAACATAAGATAACATAACATAACACAAAACATAACATAACACAAAACATAAGATAACACAACACATAACATAACATAAAACATAACATAACACAAAACATAACATAACATAACACATAACATAACATAACCTAAAACATAACATAACATAACATAACATAACCTAAAACATAACATAACACAAAACATAACATAACACAAAACATACCATAACAAAACACAACACAAAACATAACATAACACAACATAACATAACATAACACAAAACATAACATATCACAACTCAAAACATAACACAACACAACACAAAACATAACACAACACAACACAACACAAAACATAACATAACATAACAGAACACAAAACATAACATAACTAAACATAACATAACATAACACAAAACGTAACATAACATAACACAAAACATAACATAACATAACACAAAACATAACATAACACAAAACATAAGATAACATAACATAGCATAACACAAAACATAACATAACATAACACAAAACATGACATAACATAAAACAAAACATAACATAACACAAAACATAACATAACATAACACAACACTAAACATAACATAACATAACACATAACATAGCATAACATAAAACATAACATAACATAACACAAAACATACAATAACATAACCTAAAACATAACATAACATAACACAAAACATAACATAACACAAAACATAACATAACAAAACACAACACAAAACATAACATAACACAACACAAAACATAACATAAAACAAAACATAACATAACATAACACAAAACATAACATAACACAAAACATAACATAACATAACACAACACTAAACATAACATAACATAACACATAACATAACATTACACAAAACATAACATAACATAACACAAAACATACAATAACATAACCTAAAACATAACATAACACAACACAAAACATAACATAACACAAAACATAACATAACACAACACAAAACATAACATAACATAACACAAAACATAACACAACACAAAACATAATATAACACAAAACAACAAAACACAAAACATAACATAACACAAAACATAACCTAACATAACACAAAACGTAACATAACATAACACAAAACATAACACAACACAATACATAACACAACACAAAACATAACATAACATAACACAAAACATAACATAACACAAAACATAACATAACAAAAAACATAATATTACACAAAACATAACATAACACAAAACATAACATTACACAAAACATAACGTAACACAACACAAAACATAACAAAACACATAACATAACACAAAACATAACATATAATACAAAACATAACATAACACAACACCAACAATTACATAACACATAACATAACATAACACAAAACATAACATGACACAAAACATAACATAACACAAAACATAATATACATAACACAACACAAAACATAACATAACACAAAACATAACATAACACAAAACTTAACATAACACAAGACATAACATAACACAAAACATAACATAACACAAAACATAACATAGCATAACACAAAACATAACATAACATTACACAAAACATAACATAACATAACACAACACATAACATAACACAAAACATAACAAACATAACATAAAACAAAACATAACATAACATAACACAAAACATAACATAACACAAACCAACACATAACATAACACAAAACATAACATAACATAACCTAAAACATAACATGACATAACCTAAAACATTACATAACCTAAAACATAACATAACATAACATAAAACATAACATAACACAAAACATAACATAACATAACATAAAACATAACATAACACAAAACATAACATAAGAAAACACAACTAAACATAACATAACATAAAACAACACAAAACATAACATAACATTGCACAAAACATAACATAACACAAAACATAACATAACACAACACAAAACATAACACAACACAACAAAAAACTTAACACAACACAACACATAACATAACACAAAACATAACAAACATAACATAACACAAAACATAACATAACATAACATAACACAAAACATAACATAACACAAACCAACACATAACATAACACAAAACATAACATAACATAACCTAAAACATAACATAACATAACCTAAAACACAACATAACCTAAAACATAACATAACATAACATGAAACATAACATAGCACAAAACATAACATAACGTAACATAAAACATAACATAACACAAAACATAACATAACAAAACACAACAAAACATAACATAACATAAAACAACACAAAACATAACATAACATAACACAAAACATGACATAACACAAAACATAACATAAAATAACACATAACATAACATCACATAACACAACACAAAACATATCATAACACAACACAAAACACAACACAACACAAAACATAACATAACATAACACAAAACATAACATAACATAACATAACACTAAACATAACATAACATAACACAAAACATAACATAACACAACACAAAACATAACACAACACAATACATAACACAACACAAAACATAACATAACACAAAACATAACATAACACAAAGCATAACATAACACAAAACATAACATAACACAAAACATAACATAACATAACACAAAACATAACATAACACATAACATAACATAACATAACATAACACAAAATATAACATAAGATAACACAAAACATAACATAACCTAACACAAAACATAACATAACACAACACAAAACATAACATAACACAACACAAAACATAACACAACACAACACAAAACATAACACAACACAACACAAAACATAACACAACACAAGACATAACATAACATAACACAAAGCATAACACAAAACATAACACAAAACAAAACATAACATAACACAAAACACAACATAACACAAAACATAACATAACACAAAACATAACATAACACAAAACATAACATAACATAACACAACACAAAACATAACATAACATAACACAAAACATAAGATAACACAAAACTTAACATAACACAAGACATAACATAACACAAAACATAACATAACACAAAACATAACATAACATAACACAAAACATAACATAACATTACACAAAACATAACATAACATAACACAAAACATAACAAACATAACATAATACAAAACATAACATAACACAACACAACACATAACATAACACAAAACATAACAAACATAACATAAAACAAAACATAACATAACATAACACAAAACATAACATAACACAAACCAACACATAACATAACACAAAACATAACATAACACAAAACATAACATAACATAACCTAAAACATAACATGACATAACCTAAAACATTACATAACCTAAAACATAACATAACATAACATAAAACATAACATAACACAAAACATAACATAACATAACATAAAACATAACAACACAAAACATAACATAAGAAAACACAACAAAACATAACATAACATAAAACAACACAAAACATAACATAACATTGCACATAACATAACATAACACAAAACATAACACAACACAAAACATAATATAACACAAAACAACAAAACACAAAACATAACATAACACAAAACATAACCTAACATAACACAAAACGTAACATAACATAACACACAACATAACACAACACAATACATAACACAACACAAAACATAACATAACATAACACAAAACATAACATCACACAAAACATAACATAACAAAAAACATAACATTACACAAAACATAACATAACACAAAACATAACATTACACAAAACATAACGTAACACAACACAAAACATAACACAACACATAACATAACACAAAACATAACATATAATACAAAACATAACATAACACAACACCAACAATTACATAACACATAACATAACATAACACAAAACATAACATGACACAAAACATAACATAACACAAAACATAACATAACATAACACAACACAAAACATAACATAACACAAAACATAACATAACACAAAACTTAACATAACACAAGACATAACATAACACAAAACATAACATAACACAAAACATAACATAGCATAACACAAAACATAACATAACATTACACAAAACATAACATAACACAACACATAACATAACACAAAACATAACAAACATAACATAAAACAAAACATAACATAACATAACACAAAACATAACATAACACAAACCAACACATAACATAACACAAAACATAACATAACACAAAACATAACATAACACAAAACATAACATAACATAACCTAAAATATAACATGACATAACCTAAAACATTACATAACCTAAAACATAACATAACATAACATAACATAAAACATAACATAACACAAAACATAACATAACATAACATAAAACATAACATAACACAAAACATAACATAAGAAAACACAACAAAACATAACATAACATAAAACAACACAAAACATAACATAACATTGCACAAAACATAACATAACACAAAACATAACATAACACAACACAAAACATAACACAACACAACAAAAAACTTAACACAACACAACACATAACATAACACAAAACATAACAAACATAACATAACACAAAATATAAGATAACATAACATAACACAAAACATAACATAACACAAACCAACACATAACATAACACAAAACATAACCTAAAACATAACATAACATAACCTAAAACACAACATAACCTAAAACATAACATAACATAACATAAAACATAACATAGCACAAAACATAACATAACGTAACATAAAACATAACATAACACAAAACATAACATAACAAAACACAACAAAACATAACATAACATAAAACAACACCAAACATAACATAACAAAACACAACACAAAACATAACATAACGAAACACAAAACATAACATAACATAACACAAAACATAACATAACATAACACAAAACATAACATAACACAACACAAAGCATAACATAACACAAAACATAACATAACACAACACAAAACATAACACAACACAACATAAAACATAACACAACACAACAAAAGACATAACATAACACAACACATAACATAACATAACACAAAACATAACATAACATAACACAAAACATAACATAACACAAAACATAACATAACACAACACATAACATAACACAAAACATAACATAACACAAAACATAACATAACACAAAACATAACATAACATAACACAAAACATAACATAACATATCCTAAAACATAACATAACATAGCATAACCTAAAACATAACATAACACAAAACATAACATAACACAAAACATAACATAACAAAACACAACACAAAACATAACATAACACAACATAACACAAAACATAACATAACATAACACAAAACATAACATAACAAAACACAGAGCATAACATAACACAAAACATAACATATTACAACACAAAACATACCACAACACAACACAAAACATAACACAACACAACACAAAACATAACACAACACTCAAAAAACATAACATAACAGAACACAAAACATAACATAACTAAACATTTCATAACATAACACAAAACGTAACATAACATAACACAAAACATAACATAACATAACATAACATAACACAAAACATAACATAACACAAAACATAACATAACACAACACAAAAAATAACACAACACAACACAACACAAAACATAACATAACACAAAACATAACATAACATAACACAACACAAAACATAACATAACATAACATAACACAAAACATATCATAACATAACACAAAACATAACATAACATAACATAACACAACACAAATATAACACAAAACATAACATAACACAACACAAAACATAACATAACATAACACAAAACATAACATAACACAAAACATAACATAACACAAAACATAAGATAACATAACATAGCATAACACAAAACCTAACATAACATAACACAAAACATAACATAACATAAAACAATACATAACATAACACAAAACATAACATAACACAACACTAAACATAACATAACATAACACATAACATAACATAACACAAAACACAACATAACATAACACAAAACATAACATAACAACCTAAAACATAACATAACATAACACAAAACTTAACATAACATAACATAAAACATAACACAACATAACATAACACAAAACATAACATAACACAAAACATAACATAACATAACATAACACAAAGCATAACATAACATAACATAGCATAGCATAAAACAAAACATAACATAACATAACACAAAACATAACATAACACAACACAAAACATAACATAGCATAACACAAAACATAACATAACAAAACAAAACATAACATAACACAAAACATAACATAACACAACACTAAACATAACATAACATAACACATAACATAACATAACACAAAACATAACATAACATAACACAAAACATAACATAACAACCTAAAACATAACATAACATAACACAAAACATAACATAACACAAAACATAACACAACATAACATAACACAAAACATAACATAACACAAAACATAACATAACATAACATAACACAAAACATAACATAACATAACATAGCATAGCATAAAACAAAACATAACATAACATAACACAAAACATAACATAACACAACACAAAACATAACATAGCATAACACAAAACATAACATAACATAAAACAAAACATAACATAACACAAAACATAACATAACACAACACTAAACATAACATAACATAACACATAACATAACATAACACAAAACATAACATAACATAACACAAAACATAACATAACAACCTAAAACATAACATAACACAAAACATAACATAACACAAAACATAACATAACAAAACACAACACAAAACATAACATAACACAACACAAAACATAACACAAAACATAACATAACATAACACAAAACATAACATAGTACAACACAAAACATAACATAACACAAAACATATCATAACATAACACAAAACATAAGATAACATAACATAACACAAAACATAACATAACACAAAACATAAGATAACACAACACATAACATAACACAAAACATAACATAACACAAAACATAACATAACATAACACATAACATAACATAACCTAAAACATAACATAACATAACATAACATAACCTAAAACATAACATAACACAAAACATAACATAACACAAAACATACCATAACAAAACACAACACAAAACATAACATAACACAACATAACATAACATAACACAAAACATAACATATCACAACACAAAACATAACACAACACAACACAAAACATAACACAACACAACACAACACAAAACATAACATAACATAACAGAACACAAAACATAACATAACTAAACATAACATAACATAACACAAAACGTAACATAACATAACACAAAACATAACATAACATAACACAAAACATAACATAACACAAAACATAAGATAACATAACATAGCATAACACAAAACATAACATAACATAACACAAAACATGACATAACATAAAACAAAACATAACATAACACAAAACATAACATAACATAACACAACACTAAACATAACATAACATAACACATAACATAGCATAACACAAAACATAACATAACATAACACAAAACATACAATAACATAACCTAAAACATAACATAACATAACACAAAACATAACATAACACAAAACATAACATAACAAAACACAACACAAAACATAACATAACACAACACAAAACATAACATAACATAAAACAAAACATAACATAACATAACACAAAACATAACATAACACAAAACATAACATAACATAACACAACACTAAACATAACATAACATAACACATAACATAACATTACACAAAACATAACATAACATAACACAAAACATACAATAACATAACCTAAAACATAACATAACACAACACAAAACATAACATAACACAAAACATAACATAACACAACACAAAACATAACATAACATAACACAAAACATAACACAACACAAAACATAATATAACACAAAACAACAAAACACAAAACATAACATAACACAAAACATAACCTAACATAACACAAAACGTAACATAACATAACACAAAACATAACACAACACAATACATAACACAACACAAAACATAACATAACATAACACAAAACATAACATAACACAAAACATAACATAACAAAAAACATAATATTACACAAAACATAACATAACACAAAACATAACATTACACAAAACATAACGTAACACAACACAAAACATAACAAAACACATAACATAACACAAAACATAACATATAATACAAAACATAACATAACACAACACCAACAATTACATAACACATAACATAACATAACACAAAACATAACATGACACAAAACATAACATAACACAAAACATAATATACATAACACAACACAAAACATAACATAACACAAAACATAACATAACACAAAACTTAACATAACACAAGACATAACATAACACAAAACATAACATAACACAAAACATAACATAGCATAACACAAAACATAACATAACATTACACAAAACATAACATAACATAACACAACACATAACATAACACAAAACATAACAAACATAACATAAAACAAAACATAACATAACATAACACAAAACATAACATAACACAAACCAACACATAACATAACACAAAACATAACATAACATAACCTAAAACATAACATGACATAACCTAAAACATTACATAACCTAAAACATAACATAACATAACATAAAACATAACATAACACAAAACATAACATAACATAACATAAAACATAACATAACACAAAACATAACATAAGAAAACACAACTAAACATAACATAACATAAAACAACACAAAACATAACATAACATTGCACAAAACATAACATAACACAAAACATAACATAACACAACACAAAACATAACACAACACAACAAAAAACTTAACACAACACAACACATAACATAACACAAAACATAACAAACATAACATAACACAAAACATAACATAACATAACATAACACAAAACATAACATAACACAAACCAACACATAACATAACACAAAACATAACATAACATAACCTAAAACATAACATAACATAACCTAAAACACAACATAACCTAAAACATAACATAACATAACATGAAACATAACATAGCACAAAACATAACATAACGTAACATAAAACATAACATAACACAAAACATAACATAACAAAACACAACAAAACATAACATAACATAAAACAACACAAAACATAACATAACATAACACAAAACATGACATAACACAAAACATAACATAAAATAACACATAACATAACATCACATAACACAACACAAAACATATCATAACACAACACAAAACACAACACAACACAAAACATAACATAACATAACACAAAACATAACATAACATAACACTAAACATAACATAACATAACACAAAACATAACATAACACAACACAAAACATAACACAACACAATACATAACACAACACAAAACATAACATAACACAAAACATAACATAACACAAAGCATAACATAACACAAAACATAACATAACACAAAACATAACATAACATAACACAAAACATAACATAACACATAACATAACATAACATAACATAACACAAAATATAACATAAGATAACACAAAACATAACATAACCTAACACAAAACATAACATAACACAACACAAAACATAACATAACACAACACAAAACATAACACAACACAACACAAAACATAACACAACACAACACAAAACATAACACAACACAAGACATAACATAACATAACACAAAGCATAACACAAAACATAACACAAAACAAAACATAACATAACACAAAGCACAACATAACACAAAACATAACATAACACAAAACATAACATAACACAAAACATAACATAACATAACACAACACAAAACATAACATAACATAACACAAAACATAAGATAACACAAAACTTAACATAACACAAGACATAACATAACACAAAACATAACATAACACAAAACATAACATAACATAACACAAAACATAACATAACATTACACAAAACATAACATAACATAACACAAAACATAACAAACATAACATAATACAAAACATAACATAACACAACACAACACATAACATAACACAAAACATAACAAACATAACATAAAACAAAACATAACATAACATAACACAAAACATAACATAACACAAACCAACACATAACATAACACAAAACATAACATAACACAAAACATAACATAACATAACCTAAAACATAACATGACATAACCTAAAACATTACATAACCTAAAACATAACATAACATAACATAAAACATAACATAACACAAAACATAACATAACATAACATAAAACATAACAACACAAAACATAACATAAGAAAACACAACAAAACATAACATAACATAAAACAACACAAAACATAACATAACATTGCACATAACATAACATAACACAAAACATAACACAACACAAAACATAATATAACACAAAACAACAAAACACAAAACATAACATAACACAAAACATAACCTAACATAACACAAAACGTAACATAACATAACACACAACATAACACAACACAATACATAACACAACACAAAACATAACATAACATAACACAAAACATAACATCACACAAAACATAACATAACAAAAAACATAACATTACACAAAACATAACATAACACAAAACATAACATTACACAAAACATAACGTAACACAACACAAAACATAACACAACACATAACATAACACAAAACATAACATATAATACAAAACATAACACAACACAACACCAACAATTACATAACACATAACATAACATAACACAAAACATAACATGACACAAAACATAACATAACACAAAACATAACATAACATAACACAACACAAAACATAACATAACACAAAACATAACATAACACAAAACTTAACATAACACAAGACATAACATAACACAAAACATAACATAACACAAAACATAACATAGCATAACACAAAACATAACATAACATTACACAAAACATAACATAACATAACACAACACATAACATAACACAAAACATAACAAACATAACATAAAACAAAACATAACATAACATAACACAAAACATAACATAACACAAACCAACACATAACATAACACAAAACATAACATAACACAAAACATAACATATAACAAAACATAACATAACATAACCTAAAATATAACATGACATAACCTAAAACATTACATAACCTAAAACATAACATAACATAACATAACATAAAACATAACATAACACAAAACATAACATAACATAACATAAAACATAACATAACACAAAACATAACATAAGAAAACACAACAAAACATAACATAACATAAAACAACACAAAACATAACATAACATTGCACAAAACATAACATAACACAAAACATAACATAACACAACACAAAACATAACACAACACAACAAAAAACTTAACACAACACAACACATAACATAACACAAAACATAACAAACATAACATAACACAAAATATAAGATAACATAACATAACACAAAACATAACATAACACAAACCAACACATAACATAACACAAAACATAACCTAAAACATAACATAACATAACCTAAAACACAACATAACCTAAAACATAACATAACATAACATAAAACATAACATAGCACAAAACATAACATAACGTAACATAAAACATAACATAACACAAAACATAACATAACAAAACACAACAAAACATAACATAACATAAAACAACACCAAACATAACATAACAAAACACAACACAAAACATAACATAACGAAACACAAAACATAACATAACATAACACAAAACATAACATAACATAACACAAAACATAACATAACACAACACAAAGCATAACATAACACAAAACATAACATAACACAACACAAAACATAACACAACACAACATAAAACATAACACAACACAACAAAAGACATAACATAACACAACACATAACATAACATAACACAAAACATAACATAACATAACACAAAACATAACATAACATAACACAAAACATAACATAACACAACACATAACATAACACAAAACATAACATAACACAAAACATAACATAACACAAAACATAACATAACATAACACAAAACATAACATAACATAACCTAAAACATAACATAACATAGCATAACCTAAAACATAACATAACACAAAACATAACATAACACAAAACATAACATAACAAAACACAACACAAAACATAACATAACACAACATAACACAAAACATAACATAACATAACACAAAACATAACATAACAAAACACAGAGCATAACATAACACAAAACATAACATATTACAACACAAAACATACCACAACACAACACAAAACATAACACAACACAACACAAAACATAACACAACACTCAAAAAACATAACATAACAGAACACAAAACATAACATAACTAAACATTTCATAACATAACACAAAACGTAACATAACATAACACAAAACATAACATAACATAACATAACATAACACAAAACATAACATAACACAAAACATAACATAACACAACACAAAAAATAACACAACACAACACAACACAAAACATAACATAACACAAAACATAACATAACATAACACAACACAAAACATAACATAACATAACATAACACAAAACATATCATAACATAACACAAAACATAACATAACATAACATAACACAACACAAATATAACACAAAACATAACATAACACAACACAAAACATAACATAACATAACACAAAACATAACATAACACAAAACATAAGATAACATAACATAGCATAACACAAAACCTAACATAACATAACACAAAACATAACATAACATAAAACAATACATAACATAACACAAAACATAACATAACACAACACTAAACATAACATAACATAACACATAACATAACATAACACAAAACACAACATAACATAACACAAAACATAACATAACAACCTAAAACATAACATAACATAACACAAAACTTAACATAACATAACATAAAACATAACACAACATAACATAACACAAAACATAACATAACACAAAACATAACATAACATAACATAACACAAAGCATAACATAACATAACATAGCATAGCATAAAACAAAACATAACATAACATAACACAAAACATAACATAACACAACACAAAACATAACATAGCATAACACAAAACATAACATAACAAAACAAAACATAACATAACACAAAACATAACATAACACAACACTAAACATAACATAACATAACACATAACATAACATAACACAAAACATAACATAACATAACACAAAACATAACATAACAACCTAAAACATAACATAACATAACACAAAACATAACATAACACAAAACATAACACAACATAACATAACACAAAACATAACATAACACAAACCATAACATAACATAACATAACACAAAACATAACATAACATAACATAGCATAGCATAAAACAAAACATAACATAACATAACACAAAACATAACATAACACAACACAAAACATAACATAGCATAACACAAAACATAACATAACATAAAACAAAACATAACATAACACAAAACATAACATAACACAACACTAAACATAACATAACATAACACATAACATAACATAACACAAAACATAACATAACATAACACAAAACATAACATAACAACCTAAAACATAACATAACACAAAACATAACATAACACAAAACATAACATAACAAAACACAACACAAAACATAACATAACACAACACAAAACATAACACAAAACATAACATAACATAACACAAAACATAACATAGTACAACACAAAACATAACATAACACAAAACATATCATAACATAACACAAAACATAAGATAACATAACATAACACAAAACATAACATAACACAAAACATAAGATAACACAACACATAACATAACACAAAACATAACATAACACAAAACATAACATAACATAACACATAACATAACATAACCTAAAACATAACATAACATAACATAACATAACCTAAAACATAACATAACACAAAACATAACATAACACAAAACATACCATAACAAAACACAACACAAAACATAACATAACACAACATAACATAACATAACACAAAACATAACATATCACAACACAAAACATAACACAACACAACACAAAACATAACACAAAACATAACATAACATAACACAAAACATAACATAACATAACACAAAACATAACATAACACAACACATAACATAACACAAAACATAACATAACACAAAACATAACATAACACAAAACATAACATAACATAACACAAAACATAACACAAAACATAAGATAACATAACATAGCATAACACAAAACATAACATAACATAACACAAAACATGACATAACATAAAACAAAACATAACGTAACACAAAACATAACATAACATAACACAACACTAAACATAACATAACATAACACATAACATAGCATAACACAAAACATAACATAACATAACACAAAACATACAATAACATAACCTAAAACATAACATAACATAACACAAAACATAACATAACACAAAACATAACATAACAAAACACAACACAAAACATAACATAACACAACACAAAACATAACATAACATAAAACAAAACATAACATAACATAACACAAAACATAACATAACACAAAACATAACATAACATAACACAACACTAAACATAACATAACATAACACATAACATAACATTACACAAAACATAACATAACATAACACAAAACATACAATAACATAACCTAAAACATAACATAACACAACACAAAACATAACATAACACAAAACATAACATAACACAACACAAAACATAACATAACATAACACAAAACATAACACAACACAAAACATAATATAACACAAAACAACAAAACACAAAACATAACATAACACAAAACATAACCTAACATAACACAAAACGTAACATAACATAACACAAAACATAACACAACACAATACATAACACAACACAAAACATAACATAACATAACACAAAACATAACATAACACAAAACATAACATAACAAAAAACATAATATTACACAAAACATAACATAACACAAAACATAACATTACACAAAACATAACGTAACACAACACAAAACATAACAAAACACATAACATAACACAAAACATAACATATAATACAAAACATAACATAACACAACACCAACAATTACATAACACATAACATAACATAACACAAAACATAACATGACACAAAACATAACATAACACAAAACATAATATACATAACACAACACAAAACATAACATAACACAAAACATAACATAACACAAAACTTAACATAACACAAGACATAACATAACACAAAACATAACATAACACAAAACATAACATAGCATAACACAAAACATAACATAACATTACACAAAACATAACATAACATAACACAACACATAACATAACACAAAACATAACAAACATAACATAAAACAAAACATAACATAACATAACACAAAACATAACATAACACAAACCAACACATAACATAACACAAAACATAACATAACATAACCTAAAACATAACATGACATAACCTAAAACATTACATAACCTAAAACATAACATAACATAACATAAAACATAACATAACACAAAACATAACATAACATAACATAAAACATAACATAACACAAAACATAACATAAGAAAACACAACTAAACATAACATAACATAAAACAACACAAAACATAACATAACATTGCACAAAACATAACATAACACAAAACATAACATAACACAACACAAAACATAACACAACACAACAAAAAACTTAACACAACACAACACATAACATAACACAAAACATAACAAACATAACATAACACAAAACATAACATAACATAACATAACACAAAACATAACATAACACAAACCAACACATAACATAACACAAAACATAACATAACATAACCTAAAACATAACATAACATAACCTAAAACACAACATAACCTAAAACATAACATAACATAACATGAAACATAACATAGCACAAAACATAACATAACGTAACATAAAACATAACATAACACAAAACATAACATAACAAAACACAACAAAACATAACATAACATAAAACAACACAAAACATAACATAACATAACACAAAACATGACATAACACAAAACATAACATAAAATAACACATAACATAACATCACATAACACAACACAAAACATATCATAACACAACACAAAACACAACACAACACAAAACATAACATAACATAACACAAAACATAACATAACATAACATAACACTAAACATAACATAACATAACACAAAACATAACATAACACAACACAAAACATAACACAACACAATACATAACACAACACAAAACATAACATAACACAAAACATAACATAACACAAAGCATAACATAACACAAAACATAACATAACACAAAACATAACATAACATAACACAAAACATAACATAACACATAACATAACATAACATAACATAACACAAAATATAACATAAGATAACACAAAACATAACATAACCTAACACAAAACATAACATAACACAACACAAAACATAACATAACACAACACAAAACATAACACAACACAACACAAAACATAACACAACACAACACAAAACATAACACAACACAAGACATAACATAACATAACACAAAGCATAACACAAAACATAACACAAAACAAAACATAACATAACACAAAACACAACATAACACAAAACATAACATAACACAAAACATAACATAACACAAAACATAACATAACATAACACAACACAAAACATAACATAACATAACACAAAACATAAGATAACACAAAACTTAACATAACACAAGACATAACATAACACAAAACATAACATAACACAAAACATAACATAACATAACACAAAACATAACATAACATTACACAAAACATAACATAACATAACA
Organism: Tenodera sinensis; assembly: GCA_030765045.1. Taxonomy (NCBI): domain Eukaryota; kingdom Metazoa; phylum Arthropoda; class Insecta; order Mantodea; family Mantidae; genus Tenodera; species Tenodera sinensis. The sequence continues at coordinate 33,188,432 of CM060971.1, forward strand.
CAAAACATAACAAACATAACATAATACAAAACATAACATAACACAACACAACACATAACATAACACAAAACATAACAAACATAACATAAAACAAAACATAACATAACATAACACAAAACATAACATAACACAAACCAACACATAACATAACACAAAACATAACATAACACAAAACATAACATAACATAACCTAAAACATAACATGACATAACCTAAAACATTACATAACCTAAAACATAACATAACATAACATAAAACATAACATAACACAAAACATAACATAACATAAAACATAACAACACAAAACATAACATAAGAAAACACAACAAAACATAACATAACATAAAACAACACAAAACATAACATAACATTGCACAAAACATAACATAACACAAAACATAACATAACACAACACAAAACATAACACAACACAACAAAAAACTTAACACAACACAACACATAACATAACACAAAACATAACAAACATAACATAACACAAAACATAACATAACATAACATAACATAACACAAAACATAACATAACACAAACCAACACATAACATAACACAAAACATAACATAACATAACCTAAAACATAACATAACATAACCTAAAACACAACATAACCTAAAACATAACATAACATAACATAAAACATAACATAACACAAAACATAACATAACGTAACATAAAACATAACATAACACAAAACATAACATAACAAAACACAACAAAACATAACATAACATAAAACAACACAAAACATAACATAACATAACACAAAACATAACATAACACAAAACATAACATAAAATAACACATAACATAACATCACATAACACAACACAAAACATATCATAACACAACACAAAACACAACACAACACAAAACATAACATAACATAACACAAAACATAACATAACATAACATAACATAACACTAAACATAACATAACATAACACAAAACATAACATAACACAACACAAAACATAACACAACACAATACATAACACAACACATAACATAACACAAAACATAACATAACACAAAGCATAACATAACACAAAACATAACATAACACAAAACATAACATAACATAACACAAAACATAACATAAAACATAACATAACACAAAATATAACATAAGATAACACAAAACATAACATAACCTAACACAAAACATAACATAACACAACACAAAACATAACATAACACAACACAAAACATAACACAACACAACACAAAACATAACACAACACAACACAAAACATAACACAACATAACACAACACAAGACATAACATAACATAACACAAAGCATAACACAAAACATAACACAAAACAAAACATAACACAAAACACAACATAACACAAAACATAACATAACACAAAACATAACATAACACAAAACATAACATAACACAACACAAACCATAACATAACACAAAGCATAACATAACACAACACAAAACATAACATATCACAAAACATAACATAACATAACACAACACAAAACATAACATAACTTAAAACATAACATAACATAACTTAACATAACACAACACAAAACATAACATAACAAAAAACATAACATAACACAACACAAAACATTACATAACACAAAAGATAACATAACATAACACAAATTATAACATAACACAACACAAAACGTAACATAACACAACACAAAACATAACATAACATAACACAAAACATAACATAACACAAAACATAAGATAACACAAAACAAAACATAACGTAACACAAAACATAACATAACACAAAACATAACATAACACAACACAAAACATAACATAACACAAAACATAACATAACACAACACAAAACATAACATAACACAAAACATAACATAACACAAAACATAACATAACATAAAATAACACAAAACATAACATAACATGACATAACACAAAACATAACTTAACACAAAACATAACATAACACAAAACATAACATAACATAACACAAAACATAACATAACACAACACATAACATAACAAAAAACATAACATAACATAACACAACACATAACATAACACAACACAAAACATAACAACACAAAACATAACATAACATAACACAAAACATAACATAACATAACACAAAACATAACATAACATAAAACAAAACATAACACAAAACATAACATAACATAACATAACACAACACTAAACATAACATAACATAACACATAACATAACATAACATAACACAAAACATAACATAACACAGAACATAACATAACACAACACAAAACATAACATAACATAAAACATAACATAACATAACACAAAACATAACATAGCATAACACAACACAAATCATAACATAACACATAACATAACACAAAACATAACATAACATAACACATAACATAACATAACACAAAACATAACATAACACAAAACATAACATAACACAAAACATAACATAACACAACAAAAAACATAACATAACACAACACAAAACATAACACAACACAACACAAAACATAACATAACACAACAAATAACATAACACAAAACATAACATGACACAAAACATAACATAACACAAAACATAACATAACATATCACATAACATAACACAAAACATAACATAACACAACACAAAACATAACACAAAACATAACATAACACAACACAAAACATAACATAACACAAAATATAACATAACACAACACAAAACATAACATAGCATAACACAAAACATAACATAACACAAAACATAACATAACATAAAACAAAACATAACATAACACAAAACATAACATGACGTAACACAACACTAAACATAACATAACATAACACATAACATAACATAACACAAAACATAACATAACATAACACAAAATATAACATAACAAAAAACATAACATAACACAACACAAAACATAACACAACACAATACAAAACATAACACAACACATAACATAACATAACACAAAAAATAACACAACACAAAACATAATATAACACAAAACATAACATAACACAAAACATAACATAACATAACACAAAACATAACATAACACAAAACATAACATAACACAACACAAAACATAACATAACATAACATAACACAAAATATAACATAAGATAACACAAAACATAACATAACCTAACACGAAACATAACATAACACAACACATAACATAACACAACACAAAACATAACACAACACAACACAAAAAATAACACAACATAACACAAAACTTAACACAAAACAAAACAAAACATAACATAACACAAAACACAACATAACAATAAACATAACATAACACAAAACATAACATAACACAAAACATAACATAACACAACACAAACCATAACATAACACAAAACATAACATAACACATACCATAACACAACACAAAACATAACATAACATAACATAACACAAAACATAACATAACACAAAACATAACATAACATAACACAAAACATAACATAACACAACACAAAACATAACATAACACAACACAAAACATAACACAACACAACACAAAACATAACATAACACAACACATAACATAACACAAAACATAACATGACACAAAACGTAACATAACACAAAACATAACATAACATATCACATAACATAACACAAAACATAACATAACACAACACAAAACATAACACAAAACATAACATAACATAACACAACAAAAAGCATAACATAACATAAAATATAACATTACACAACACAAAACATAACATAACATAACATAAAACATAACAACACAAAACATAACATAAGAAAACACAACAAAACATAACATAACATAAAACAACACAAAACATAACATAACATTGCACAAAACATAACATAACACAAAACATAACATAACACAACACAAAACATAACACAACACAACAAAAAACTTAACACAACACAACACATAACATAACACAAAACATAACAAACATAACATAACACAAAACCTAACATAACATAACATAACATAACACAAAACATAACATAACACAAACCAACACATAACATAACACAAAACATAACATAACATAACCTAAAACATAACATAACATAACCTAAAACACAACATAACCTAAAACATAACATAACATAACATAAAACATAACATAACACAAAACATAACATAACGTAACATAAAACATAACATAACACAAAACATAACATAACAAAACACATCAAAACATAACATAACATAAAACAACACAAAACATAACATAACATAACACAAAACATAACATAACACAAAACATAACATAAAATAACACATAACATAACATCACATAACACAACACAAAACATATCATAACACAACACAAAACACAACACAACACAAAACATAACATAACATAACACAAAACATAACATAACATAACATAACACTAAACATAACATAACATAACACAAAACATAACATAACACAACACAAAACATAACACAACACAATACATAACACAACACATAACATAACACAAAACATAACATAACACAAAGCATAACATAACACAAAACATAACATAACACAAAACATAACATAACATAACACAAAACATAACATAAAACATAACATAACACAAAATATAACATAAGATAACACAAAACATAACATAACCTAACACAAAACATAACATAACACAACACAAAACATAACATAACACAACACAAAACATAACACAACACAACACAAAACATAACACAACACAACACAAAACATAACACAACATAACACAACACAAGACATAACATAACATAACACAAAGCATAACACAAAACATAACACAAAACAAAACATAACATAACACAAAACACAACATAACACAAAACATAACATAACACAAAACATAACATAACACAAAACATAACATAACACAACACAAACCATAACATAACACAAAGCATAACATAACACAACACAAAACATAACATATCACAAAACATAACATAACATAACACAACACAAAACATAACATAACTTAAAACATAACATAACATAACTTAACATAACACAACACAAAACATAACATAAAAAAAAACATAACATAACACAACACAAAACATTACATAACACAAAAGATAACATAACATAACACAAATTATAACATAACACAACACAAAACGTAACATAACACAACACAAAACATAACATAACATAACACAAAACATAACATAACACAAAACATAAGATAACACAAAACAAAACATAACGTAACACAAAACATAACATAACACAAAACATAACATAACACAACACAAAACATAACATATCACAAAACATAACATAACACAACACAAAACATAACATAACACAAAACATAACATAACACAAAACATAACATAACATAAAATAACACAAAACATAACATAACATGACATAACACAAAACATAACTTAACACAAAACATAACATAACACAAAACATAACATAACATAACACAAAACATAACATAACACAACACATAACATAACAAAAAACATAACATAACATAACACAACACATAACATAACACAACACAAAACATAACAACACAAAACATAACATAACATAACACAAAACATAACATAACATAACACAAAACATAACATAACATAAAACAAAACATAACACAAAACATAACATAACATAACATAACACAACACTAAACATAACATAACATAACACATAACATAACATAACATAACACAAAACATAACATAACACAGAACATAACATAACACAACACAAAACATAACATAACATAAAACATAACATAACATAACACAAAACATAACATAGCATAACACAACACAAATCATAACATAACACATAACATAACACAAAACATAACATAACATAACACATAACATAACATAACACAAAACATAACATAACACAAAACATAACATAACACAAAACATAACATAACACAACAAAAAACATAACATAACACAACACAAAACATAACACAACACAACACAAAACATAACATAACACAACAAATAACATAACACAAAACATAACATGACACAAAACATAACATAACACAAAACATAACATAACATATCACATAACATAACACAAAACATAACATAACACAACACAAAACATAACACAAAACATAACATAACACAACACAAAACATAACATAACACAAAATATAACATAACACAACACAAAACATAACATAGCATAACACAAAACATAACATAACACAAAAAATAACATAACATAAAACAAAACATAACATAACACAAAACATAACATGACATAACACAACACTAAACATAACATAACATAACACATAACATAACATAACACAAAACATAACATAACATAACACAAAATATAACATAACAAAAAACATAACATAACACAACACAAAACATAACACAACACAATACAAAACATAACACAACACATAACATAACATAACACAAAAAATAACACAACACAAAACATAATATAACACAAAACATAACATAACACAAAACATAACATAACATAACACAAAACATAACAAAACACAAAACATAACATAACACAACACAAAACATAACATAACATAACATAACACAAAATATAACATAAGATAACACAAAACATAACATAACCTAACACGAAACATAACATAACACAACACATAACATAACACAACACAAAACATAACACAACACAACACAAAAAATAACACAACATAACACAAAACTTAACACAAAACAAAACAAAACATAACATAACACAAAACACAACATAACAATAAACATAACATAACACAAAACATAACATAACACAAAACATAACATAACACAACACAAACCATAACATAACACAAAACATAACATAACACATACCATAACACAACACAAAACATAACATAACATAACATAACACAAAACATAACATAACACAAAACATAACATAACACAAAACATAACATAACACAACACAAAACATAACATAACACAACACAAAACATAACACAACACAACACAAAACATAACATAACACAACACATAACATAACACAAAACATAACATGACACAAAACGTAACATAACACAAAACATAACATAACATATCACATAACATAACACAAAACATAACATAACACAACACAAAACATAACACAAAACATAACATAACATAACACAACAAAAAGCATAACATAACACAAAATATAACATTACACAACACAAAACATAACATAGCATAACACAAAACATAACATAACATAACACAAAACATAACATAACATAAAACAAAACATAACATAACACAAAACATAACATAACACAACACTAAACATAACATAACATAACACATAACATAACATAACATAACACAAAACATAACATAACATAACACAAAATATAACATAACAAAAAACATAACATAACACAACACAATTATAACACAACACAATACAAAACATAACACAACACATAACATAACATAACACAAAAAATAACACAACACAAAACATAATATAACACAAAACATAACATAACACAAAACATAACATAACATAACACAAAACATAACATAACACAACACAAAACATAACATAACATAACTTAACACAAAATATAACATAAGATAACACAAAACATAACATAACCTAACACAAAACATAACATAACACAACACATAACATAACACAACACAAAACATAACACAACACAACACAAAAACTAACACAACACAACACAAAACATAACACAACACAAGACATAACATAACATAACACAAAACATAACACAAAACTTAAAACAAAACAAAACAAAACATAACATAACACAAAACACAACATAACAATAAACATAACATAACACAAAACATAACATAACACAAAACATAACATAACACAACACAAACCATAACATAACACAAAACATAACATAACACAACACAAAACATAACATATCACAAAACATAACAACATAACACAAAACATAACATAGCATAACACAAAACATAACATAACATAACACAAAATATAACATCACATAAAACAAAACATAACATAACATAACACAACACTAAACATAACATAACATAACACATAACATAACATAACATAACATAACACAAAACATAACATAACATAACACAAAATATTACATAACAAAAAACATAACATAACACAGCACAAAACATAACACAACACAATACAAAACATAACACAACACATAACATAACATAACAGAAAACATAACACAACGCAAAACGTAATATAACACAAAACATAACATAACACATAACATAACACAAAACATAAGATAACATAACACAAAACGTAACAAAACATAACACAACACAAAACATAACATAACACAAAACATAACATAACACAACACAAAACATAACATAACATAACACAAAACATAACATAACATAACATAACACAAAACATAACATAACACAAAACATAACATAACACAAAACATAACATAACATAACACAAAACATAAAATAACATAGCATAGCATAAAACAAAACATAACATAACACAAAACATAACATAACACAACACAAAACATAACATAGCATAACACAAAACATAACATAACATAAAACAAAGCATAACATAACACAAAACATAACATAACATAACACAACACTAAACATAACATAACATAACACATAACATAACACAAAACATAACATAACACAAAACATAACATAACACAAAACATAACATAACACAACACAAAACATAACATAGCATAACACAAAACATAACATAACATAAAGCAAAGCATAACATAACACAAAACATAACATAACACAACACTAAACATAACATAACACAACACAAAACATAACACAACACAACACAAAACATAACACAACACAACACAACACAAAACATAACACAACACAACAAAAAACATAACACAACAGAAGACATAACATAACATAACACAAAGCATAACACAAAACATAACACAAAACATAACATAACACAAAACACAACATAACACAAAACATAACATAACACTAAACATAACATAACACAAAACATAACATAACACAACACAAACCTTAACATAACACAAAGCATAACATAACACAACACAAAACATAACATATCACAAAACATAACATAACATAACACAACACAAAACATAACATAACATAACACAAAACATAACATAACATAACTTAACATAACACAACACAAAACATAACATAACACAAAACATAACATAACACAACACAAAACATTACATAACACAAAAGATAACATAACATAACAGAAAACATAACATAACGCAACACAAAACGTAACATAACACAACACAAAACATAACATAACATAACACAAAACATAACATAACACAAAACATAAGATAACACAAAACAAAGCATAACATAACACAAAACATAACATAACACAATACATAACATAACACAACACAAAACATAACATAACACAAAACATAACATAACACAACACAAAACATAACATAACACAAAACATAACATAACACAAAACACAACATAACATAAAATAACACAAAACATAACATAACACAAAACATAACATAACATGACATAACACAAAACATAACATAACATAACACAAAACATAACATAACACAAAACATAACATAACATAACACAAAACATAACATAACACAACACATAACATAACACAAAACATAACATAACATAACACAACACATAACATAACACAACACAAAACATAACAACACAAAACATAACATAACATAACACAAAACATAACATAACATAACACAAAACATAACAAAACATAACACAAAACATAACATAACACAAAACATAACATAACACAACACAAAACATAACATAACATAAAATAAAGCATAACATAACATAACACAAAACATAACATAGCATAACATAACACAAAACATAACATAACACATAACATAACACAACACAAAACATAACATAACATAACACATAACATAACATAACATAACACAAAACATAACATAACACAAAACATAACATAACACAAAACATAACATAACACAACACAAAACATAACATAACACAACACAAAACAACACAACACAACACAAAACATAACATAACACAACACATTACATAACACAAAACATAACATGACACAAAACATAACATAACACAAAACATAACATAACACATCACATAACATAACACAAAACATAACATAACACAACACAAAACATAACACAAAACATAACATAACATAACACAACACAAAACATAACATATCACAAAATATAACATAACACAACACAAAACATAGCAAAGCATAACACAAAACATAACATAACATAACATAACAAAAAACATAACATAACATAAAACAAAACATAACATAAGACAAAACATAACATAACATAACACAAAACATAACATAACATAACACAAAATATAACATATCAAAAAACATAACATAACACAACACAAAACATAACACAACACAATACAAAACATAACACAACACATAACATAATATAACACAAAAAATAACACAACACAAAACATAATATAACACAAAACATAACATAACACAAAACATAACATAACACAAAACATAACATAACACAAAACATAACAAAACACAACACAAAACATAACATAACATAACACAAAATATAACATAAGATAACACAAAACATAACATAACCTAACACAAAACATAACATAACACAACACAAAACATAACATAACACAACACAAAACATAACACAACACAACACAAAAAAAACACAACACAACACAAAACATAACACAACACAAGACATAACATAACATAACACAAAACATAACACAAAACTTAACACAAAACAAAACAAAACATAACATAACACAAAACACAACATAACAATAAACATAACATAACACAAAACATAACATAACACAAAACATAACATAACACAACAGAAACCATAACATAACACAAAACATAACATAACACACCACAAAACATAACATATCACAAAACATAACATAACATAACACAACACCAAACATAACATAACACAAAACATAACATAACATAACTTAACATAACACAACACAAAACATAACATAACATAACACAAAACATAACATAACATAACACAAAACATAACATAACACAACACAAAGCATAACATAACACAAAACATAACATAACACAACACAAAACATAACACAACACATCACAACAAAAGACATAACATAACACAACACATAACATAACATAACACAAAACATAACATAACATAACACAAAACATAACATAACATAACACAAAACATAACACAAAACATAACATAACACAACACATAACATAACACAAAACATAACATAACACAAAACATAATATAACACAAAACATAACATAACACAAAACATAACATAACATAACATAACCTAAAACATAACATAACATAGCATAACCTAAAACATAACATAACACAAAACATAACATAACACAAAACATAACATAACAAAACACAACACAAAACATAACATAACACAACATAACACAAAACATAACATAACATAACACAAAACATAACATAACACAACACAAAGCATAACATAACACAAAACATAACATAACACAACACAAAACATAACACAACACAACACAAAACATAACACAACACAACACAAAACATAACACAACACAACAAAAAACATAACATAACAGAACACAAAACATAACATATCTAAACATTTCATAACATAACACAAAACGTAACATAACATAACACAAAACATAACATAACATAACACAAAACATACATAACATAACACAAAACATAACATAACACAAAACATAACATAACACAACACAAAAAATAACACAACACAACACAACACAAAACATAACATAACACATAACATAACATAACATAACACAACACAAAACATAACATAACATAACATAACACAAAACATATCATAACATAACACAAAACATAACATAACATAACATAACATAACACAACACAAATATAACACAAAACATAACATAACACAACACAAAACATAACATAACATAACACAAAACATAACATAACACAAAACATAAGATAACATAACATAGCATAACACAAAACCTAACATAACATAACACAAAACATAACATAACATAAAACAAAAGATAACATAACACAAAACATAACATAACATAACACAAAACATAACATAACACAACACAAAACATAACATAACATAACACAAAACATAACACAACATAACATAACACAAAACATAACATAACATAACATAGCATAGCATAAAACAAAACATAACATAACATAACACAAAACATATCACAACACAAAACATAACATAGCATAACACAAAACATAACATAACATAAAACAAAACATAACATAACACAAAACATAACATAACACAACACTAAACATAACATACCATAACACATAACATAACATAACACAAAACATAACATAACATAACACAAAACATAACATAACATAACCTAAAACATAACATAACATAACACAAAACATAACATAACACAAAACATAACATAACAAAACACAACACAAAACATAACATAACACAAAACATGACATAACACAACACAAAACATAACACAACACAACATAAAACATAACACAACACAATAAAAACATAACATAACACAACACATAGCATAACACAAAACATAACATAACACAATACATAACATAACACAACACATAAAATAACACAAAACATAAGATAACACAAAACATAACATAACACAAAACATAACATAACATAACACATAACATAACATAACCTAAAACATAACATAACATAACATAACCTAAAACATAACATAACACAAAACATAACATAACACAAAACATACCATAACAAAACACAACACAAAACATAACATAACACAACATAACATAACACAGAACATAACATAACACAACATAAAACATAACACAACACAACACAAAACATAACACAACACAACACAAAACATAACGCAACACAACACAAAACATAACATAACATAACAGAACACAAAACATAACATAACTAAACATAACATAACATAACACAAAACGTAACATAACATAACACAAAACATAACATAACATAACACAAAACATAACATAACACAAAACATAACATAACACAAAACATAACATAACACAACACAAAAAATAACACAACACAACACAAAACATAACATAACACAAAACATAACATAACACAACACAAAACATAACATAACATTACATAACACAAAACATATCATAACATAACACACAACATAACATAACATAACATAACACAACACAAATATAACACAAAACATAACATAACACAACACAAAACATAACATAACATTACACAAAACATAACATAACACAAACCGTAAGATAACATAACATAGCATAACACAAAACATAACATAACATAACACAAAACATAACATAACACAAAACAAAACATAACATAACACAAAACATAACATAACATAACACAACACTAAACATAACATAACATAACACATAACATAACATAACACAAAACATAACATAACATAACACAAAACATACAATAACATAACCTAAAACATAACATAACACAAAACATAACATAACAAAACACAAAACATAACATAACACAACACAAAACATAACATAACATAACACAAAACATAACATAACATAACACAAAACATAACATAACACAACACAAAACATAACATAACACAAAACATAACATAACACAACACAAAACAACATAACATAACACAAAACATAACACAACACAAAACATAATATAACACAAAACATAACAAAACACAAAACATAACATTACACAAAACATAACCTAACATAACACAAAACGTAACATAACATAACACAAAACATAACACAACACAATACATAACACAACACAAAACATAACATAACACAAAACATAACATAACACAAAACATAACATAACAAAAAACATAACATTACACAAAACATAACATAACACAAAACATAACATTACACAAAACATAACGTAACACAACACAAAACATAACACAACACATAACATAACACAATACATAACATATAATACAAAACATAACATAACACAACACCAACAATTACATAACACAAAACATAACATAACATAACACAAAACATAACATGACACAAAACATAACATAACACAAAACATAACATAACATAACACAACACAAAACATAACATAACATAACACAAAACATAACATAACACAAAACTTAACATAACACAAGACATAACATAACACAAAACATAACATAACACAAAACATAACATAACATAACACAAAACATAACATAAGATTACACAAAACATAACATAACATAACACAAAACATAACAATCATAACATAATACAAAACATAATATAACACAACACAACACATAACATAACACAAAACATAACAAACATAACATAACACAAAACATAACATAACACAAAACATAACATAACACAAACCAACACATAACATAACACAAAACATAACATAACATAACACAAAACATAACATAACACAAAACATAACATAACATAACCTAAAACATAACATGACATAACCTAAAACATTACATAACCTAAAACATAACATAACATAACATAAAACATAACATAACACAAAACATAACATAACATAACATAAAACATACCATAACACAAAACATAACATAAGAAAACAAAACATAACATAACATAAAACAACACAAAACATAACATAACATAGCACAAAACATAGCATAACACAAAACATAACATAACACAACACAAAACATAACACATCACAACAAAAAACTTAACACAACACAACACATAACATAACACAAAACATAACAAACTTAACATAACACAAAACATAACATAACACAAAACATAACATAACACAAACCAACACATAACATAACACAAAACATAACATAACCTAAAACATGACATAACATAACCTAAAACACAACAAAACCTAAAACATAACATAACATAACATAAAACATAACATAACACAAAACATAACATAACAAAACACAACAAAACATAACATAACATAAAACAACACAAAACATAACATAACATAACACAAAACATAACATAACACAAAACATAACATAAAATAACACATAACATCACATAACACAACACAAAACATATCATAACACAACACAAAACACAACACAACACAAAACATAACATAACATAACACAAAACATAACATAACATAACATAACACAAAACATAACATAACATAACAAAACATAACATAACACAACACAAAACATAACACAACACAATACATAACACAACACAAAACATAACATAACACAAAACATAACATAACACAAAGCATAACATAACACAAAACATAACATAACACAAAACATAACATAACACAACACAAAACATAACATAACACAACACAAAACATAACACAACACAACACAAAACATAACACAACACAACACTAAACATAACACAACACAACACAAAACATAATACAACACAAGACATAACATAACATAACACAAAGCATAACACAAAACATAACACAAAACAAAACATAACATAACACAAAACACAACATAATACAAAACATAACATAACACAAAACATAACATAACACAAAACATAACATAACACAACACAAACCATAACATAACACAAAGCATAACATAACACAACACAAAACATAACATATCACAAAACATAACATAACATAACATAACACAACACATAACATAACACAAAACATAACATAACATAACTTAACATAACACAACACAAAACATAACATAACACAAAACATAAAATAACGCAACACAAAACATTACATAACACAAAAGATAACATAACATAACACAAAACATAACTTAACACAACACAAAACGTAACATAACACAACACAAAACATAACATAACATAACACAAAACATAACATAACACAAAACATAAGATAACACAAAACAAAGCATAACATAACACAGAACATAACATAACACAAAACATAACATAACACAACACAAAACATAACATAACACAAAACATAACATAACACAACACAAAACATAACATAACACAAAACATAACATAACACAAAACATAACATAACATAAAATAACACCAAACATAACATTACACAAAACATAACATAACATGACATAACACAAAACATAACTTAACACAAAACATAACATAACACAAAACATAACATAACACAAAACATAACATAACACAACACATAACATAACAAAAAACATAACATAACATAACACAACACATAACATAACACAACACAAAACATAACAACACAAAACATAACATAACATAACACAAAACATAACATAACATAACACAAAACATAACTCAACATAACACAAAACATAACATAACACAAAACATAACATAACACAACACAAAACATAACATAACATAACATAAAACATAACATAACATAACACAAAACATAACATAGCATAACATAACACAAAACATAACATAACACATAACATAACACAACACAAAACATAACATAACATAACACATAACATAACATAACATAACACAAAACATAACATAACACTAAACATAACATAACACAACACAAAACATAACATAACACAACACAAAACATAACACAACACAACACAAAACATAACATAACACAACACATAACATAACACAAAACATAACATGACACAAAACATAACATAACACAAAGCATAACATAACATATCACATAACATAACACAAAACATAACATAGCACAACACAAAACATAACACAAAACATAACATAACATAACACAACACAAAACATAACATAACACAAAATATAACATAACACAACACAAAACATGACATAGCATAACACAAAACATAACATAACATAACAACAAAACATAACATAACATAAAACAAAACATAACATAACACAAAACATAACATAACATAACACAACACTAAACATAACATAACATAACACATAACATAACATAACATAACATAACACAAAACATAACATAACATAACACAAAATATAACATAACAAAAAACATAACATAACACAACACAAAACATAACACAACACAATACAAAACATAACACAACACATAACATAACATAACACAAAAAATAACACAACACAAAACATAATATAACACAAAACATAACATAACACAAAACATAACCTAACATAACACAAAACATAACATAACACAAAACATAACATAACACAACACAAAACATAACATAACATAACATAACACAAAATATAACATAAGATAACACAAAACATAACATAACCTAACACAAAACATAACATAACACAACACATAACATAACACAACACAAAACATAACACAACACAACACAAAAAATAACACAACACAACACAAAACATAACACAACACAAGACATAACATAACATAACAGAAAACATAACACAAAACTTAACACAAAACAAAACAAAACATAACATAACACAAAACACAACATAACAATAAACATAACATAACACAAAACATAACATAACACAAAACATAACATAACACAACACAAAACATAACATATCACAAAACATAACATAACATAACACAACACCAAACATAACATAACATAAAACATAACATAACACTAAACATAACATAACACAAAACATAACATAACACAACACTAACCATAACATAACACAAAGCATAACATAACACTACACAAAACATAACATATCACAAAACATAACATAACATAACACAACACAAAACATAACATAACATAACACAAAACATAACATAACATAACTTAACATAACACAACACAAAACATAACATAACACAAAACATAACATAACACCACACAAAACATTACATAACACAAAAGATAATATAACATAACACAAAACGTAACATAACACAACACATAACGTAACATAACACAACACAAAACATAACATACCATAACACAAAACATAACATAACACAAAACATAAGATAACACAAAACAAAGCATAACATAACACAAAACATAACATAACACAAAACATAACATAACACAACACAAAACATAACATAACACAAAGCATAACATAACGCAACACAAAACATAACATAACACAAAACATAACATAACAAAAACATAACATAACATAAAATAACACAAAACATAACATAACACAAAACATAACATAACATGACATAACACAAAACATAACATAACATAACACAAAACATAACATAACACAAAACATAACATAACATAACACAAAACATAACATAACACAACACATAACATAACACAAAACATAACATACCATAACACAACACATAACATAACACAACACAAAACATAACAACGCAAAACATAACATAACATAACACAAAACATAACATAACATAACACAAAACATAACAATACATAACACAAAACATAACATAACACAAAACATATAATAACACAACACAAAACATAACATAGCATAACATAACACAAAACATAACATAACACATAACATACCACAACACAAAACATAACATAACATAACACAAAACATAACATAACACAAAACATAACATAACACAGAACATAACATAACACAACACATAACATAACATAACACAACACAAAACATAACACAACACAACACAAAACATAACATAACACAACACATAACATAACACAAAACATAACATGACACAAAACATAACATAACACAAAACATCACATAACACATCACATAACATAACACAAAACATAACATAACACAACACAAAACATAACACAAAACATAACATAACATAACACAACACAAAACATAACATAACACAAAATATAACATAACACAACACAAAACATAACATAGCATAACACAAAACATAACATAACACAAAACATAACATAACATAAAACAAAACATAATATAACACAAAACATAACATAACATAACACAACACTAAACATAACATAACATAACACATAACATAACATAACATAACACAAAACATAACATAACATAACACAAAATATAACATAACAAAAAACATAACATAACAACACAAAACATATCACAACACAATACAATACATAACACAACACATAACATAACATAACACAAAAAATAACACAACACAAAACATAATATAACACAAAACATAACATAACACAAAACATAACATAACACAAAACATAACATAACACAAAACATAACATAACACAACACAAAACATAACATAACATAACACAAAATATAACGTAAGATAACACAAAACATAACATAACCTAACACAAAACATAACATAACACAACACAAAGCATAACATAACACAACACAAAACATAACACAACACAACACAAAAAATAACACAACACAACACAAAACATAACACAACACAAGACATAACAAAACAACACAAAACATAACACAAAACTTAACACAAAACAAAACAAAACATAACATAACACAAAACACAACATAACAATAAACATAACATAACACAAAACATGACATAACACAAAACATAACATAACACAACACCAACCATAACATAACACAAAACATAACATAACACAACACAAAACATAACATATCACAAAACATAACATAACACAACACCAACCATAACATAACACAAAACATAACATAACATAACTTAACATAACACAACACAAAAATATAACATAACACAAAACATAACATAACACAACACAAAACATTACATAACACAAAAGATAACATAACATAACACAAAACATAACATAACACAACACAAAACGTATCATAACATAACACAACACAAAACATAACAACATAACACAACACAAAACATAACATAGCATAACACAAAATATAACATAAAAAAAAACATAACATAACATAACACAAAACATAACATAACATAACACTACACTAAACATAACATAACGTAACACATAACATAACATAACATAACACAAAACATAACATAACATAACACAAAATATTACATAACAAAAAACATAACATAACACAACACAAAACATAACACAACACAATACAAAACATAACACAACACATAACATAACATAATCGAAAACATAACACAACGCAAAACATAATATAACACAATACATAACATAACACATAACATAACACAAAACATAACATAACATAACACAAAACGTAACAAAACATAACACAACACAAAACATAACATAACATAACACAAAACATAACATAACACAAAACATAACATAACACAAAGCATAACATAACATAACATAACACAAAACATAACATAACATAGCATAGCATAAAACAAAACATAACATAACATAACACAAAACATAACATAACACAACACAAAACATAACATAGCATAACACAAAACATAACATAACATAAAACAAAACATAACATAACACAAAACATAACATAACATAACACAACACTAAACATAACATAACATAACACATAACATAACACAAAACATAACATAACATAACACAAAACATAACATAACATAACATAAAACATAACATAACATAACACAAAACATAACATAACACAAAACATAACATAACAAAACACAACACAAAACATAATATAACACAACACAAAACATAACATATTATAACACAAAATATAACATAACATAACACAAAACATAACATAACACAACATAAAACATAACACAACACAACAAAAAACATAACATAACACAACACATAACATAACATAACACAAAACATAACATAACACAACACAAAACATAACATAGCATAACACAAAACATAACATAACATAAAACAAAACATAACATAACACAAAACATAACATAACATAACACAACACTAAACATAACATAACATAACACATAACATAACACAAAACATAACATAACATAACACAAAATATAACATAACATAACCTAAAACATAACATAACATAACACAAAACATAACATAACAAAACACAACACAAAACATAATATAACACAACACAAAACATAACATAACATAACACAAAATATAACATAACATAACACAAAACATAACACAACACAACATAAAACATAACACAACACAACAAAAAACATAACATAACACAACACATAACATAACATAACATAACACAAAACATAACATAACATAACACAAAACATAACATAACATAACGCAAAACATAACATATCACAAAACATAACATAACACAAAACATAACATAACACAACAGAAACCATAACATAACAAAAACATAATATAACACAACACAAAACATAACATATCACAAAACATAACATAACATAACACAACACCAACCATAAAATAACACAAAACATAACATAACATAACTTAACATAACACAACACAAAACATAACATAACACAAAACATAACATAACACAACTAAAAACATTACATAACACAAAAGATAACATAACATAACACAAAACATAACACAACACAAAACGTAACATAACATAACACAACACAAAACATAACAACATAACAGAACACAAAACATAACATAGCATAACACAAAACATAACATAACATAACACAAAACATAACATAACATAAAACAAAACATAACATAACACAAAACATAACATAACATAACACAACACTAAACATAACATAACATAACACATAACAAAACATAACATAACACAAAACATAACATAACATAACACAAAATATTACATAACAAAAAACATAACATAACACAACACAAAACATAACACAACACAATACAAAACATAACACAACACATAACATAACATAATCGAAAACATAACACAACGCAAAACATAATATAACACAAAACATAACATAACACAAAACATAACACAAAACATAACATAACATAACACAAAACGTAACAAAACATAACACAACACAAAACATAACATAACATAACACAAAACATAACATAACACAACACATAACATAACATAACACAAAACATAACATAACACAAAACATAACATAACACAAAACATAACATAACACAAAACATAACATAACATAATATAACACAAAACATAACACAACATAGCCTAGCATAAAACAAAACATAACATAACATAACACAAAAAATAACATAACACAACACAAAACATAACATAGCATAACACAAAACATAACATAACATAAAACAAAACATAACATAACACAAAACATAACATAACATAACATAACATAACATAACACAACACTAAACATAACATAACATAACACATAACATAACACAAAACATAACATAACGTAACACAAAACATAACATAACATAACCTAAAACATAACATAACACAAAACATAACATAACACAAAACATAACATAACAAAACACAACACAAAACATAACATAACACAACACAAAACATAACATAACATAACACAAAATATAACATAACATAACACAAAACATAACATAACACAACACAAAACATAACATAACACAAAACATAACATAACACAACACAAAACATAACACAACACAACATAAAACATAACACAACACAACAAAAAACATAACATAACACAACACATAACATAACATGACACAAAACATACTATAACATAACACAAAACATAACATAACATAACACAAAACATAACATAACACAAAACATAACATAACACAACACATAACATAACACAAAACATAACATAACACAAAACATAACATAACACAAAACATAACATAACATAAAATAACACCAAACATAACATTACACAAAACATAACATAACATGACATAATACAAAACATAACTTAACACAAAACATAACATAACACAAAACATAACATAACACAAAACATAACATAACACAACACATAACATAACAAAAAACATAACATAACATAACACAACACATAACATAACACAACACCAAACATAACAACACAAAACATAACATAACATAACACAAAACATAACATAACATAACACAAAACATAACACAACATAACACAAAACATAACATAACACAACACAAAACATAACATAACATAACATAAAACATAACATAACACAAAACATAAGATAGCATAACATAACACAAAACATAACATAACACATAACATAACACAACACAAAACATAACATATCATAACACATAACTAAACATAACACAAAACATAACATAACACTAAACATAACATAACACAACACAAAACATAACATAACACAACACAAAACATAACACAACACAACACAAAACATAACATAACACAACACATAACATAACACAAAACATGACATGACACAAAACATAACATAACACAAAACATAACATAACATATCACATAACATAACACAAAACATAACATAGCACAACACAAAACATAACACAAAACATAACATAACATAACACAACACAAAACATAACATAACATAACACAAAACATAACATAACATAAAACAAAACATAACATAACACAAAACATAACATAACATAACACAACACTAAACATAACATAACATAACACATAACATAACATAACATAACACAAAACATAACATAACACAAAATATAACATAACAAAAAACATAACATAACACAACACAAAACATAACACAACACAATACAAAACATAACACAACACATAACATAACATAACACAAAAAATAACACAACACAAAACATAATATAACACAAAACATAACATAACACAAAACATAACCTAACATAACACAAAACATAACATAACACAAAACATAACATAACACAACACAAAACATAACATAACATAACATAACACAAAATATAACATAAGATAACACAAAACATAACATAACCTAACACAAAACATAACATAACACAACACATAACATAACACAACACAAAACATAACACAACACAACACAAAAAATAACACAACACAACACAAAACATAACACAACACAAGACATAACATAACATAACACAAAACATAACACAAAACTTAACACAAAACAAAACAAAACATAACATAACACAAAACACAACATAACAATAAACATAACATAACACAAAACAACATAACACAACACAAAACATAACATATCACAAAACATAACATAACACAACACCAAACATAACATAACACAAAACATAACATAACACTAAACATAACATAACACAAAACATAACATAACACAACACAAACCATAACATAACACAAAGCATAACATAACACTACACAAAACATAACATATCACAAAACATAACATAACATAACACAACACAAAACATAACATAACATAACACAAAACATAACATAACACAACACAAAACATAACATAACACAAAACATAACATAACACCACACAAAACATTACATAACACAAAAGATAACATAACATAACACAAAACGTAACATAACACAACACATAACGTAACATAACACAACACAAAACATAACATAACATAACACAAAACATAACATAACACAAAACATAAGATAACACAAAACAAAGCATAACATAACACAAAACATAACATAACACAAATCATAACATAGCACAACACAAAACATAACATAACACAAAACATAACATAACGCAACACAAAACATAACATAACACAAAACATAACATAACAAAAAACATAACATAACATAAAATAACACAAAACATAACATAACACAAAACATAACATAACATGACATAACACAAAACATAACATAACATAACACAAAACATAACATAACACAAAACATAACATAACATAACACAAAACATAACATAACACAACACATAACATAACACAAAACATAACATACCATAACACAACACATAACATAACACAACACAAAACATAACAACGCAAAACATAACATAACATAACACAAAACATAACATAACATAACACAAAACATAACAAAACATAACACAAAACATAACATAACACAAAACATATAATAACACAACACAAAACATAACATAGCATAACATAACACAAAACATAACATAACACATAACATACCACAACACAAAACATAACATAACATAACACTTAACATAACATAACATAACACAAAACATAACATAACACAAAACATAACATAACACAGAACATAACATAACACAACACATAACATAACACAACACAAAACATAACACAACACAACACAAAACATAACATAACACAACACATAACATAACATAACATAACACAAAACATAACATAACATAACCTAAAACATAACATAACATAACACAAAACATAACATAACACAAAACATAACATAACAAAACACAACACAAAACATAACATAACACAACATAAAACATAACACAACACAACAAAAAACATAACATAACACAACACATAACATAACATAACATAACACAAAACATAACATAACACAACACAAAACATAACATAGTATAACACAAAACATAACATAACATAAAACAAAACATAACATAACACAAAACATAACATAACATAACACAACACTAAACATAACATAACATAACACATAACATAACACAAAACATAACATAACATAACACAAAATATAACATAACATAACCTAAAACATAACATAACATAACACAAAACATAACATAACACAAAACATAACATAACAAAACACAACACAAAACATAATATAACACAACACAAAACATAACATAACATAACACAAAATATAACATAACATAACACAAAACATAACACAACACAACATAAAACATAACACAACACAACAAAAAACATAACATAACACAACACATAACATAACATAACATAACATAACACAAAAATTAACATAACATAACACAAAACATAACATAACATAACACAAAACATAACATATCACAAAACATAACATAACACAAAACATAACATAACACAACAGAAACCATAACATAACAAAAACATAATATAACACAACACAAAACATAACATATCACAAAACATAACATAACATAACACAACACCAACCATAAAATAACACAAAACATAACATAACATAACTTAACATAACACAACACAAAACATAACATAACACAAAACATAACATAACACAACTAAAAACATTACATAACACAAAAGATAACATAACATAACACAAAACATAACATAACACAACACAAAACGTAACATAACATAACACAACACAAAACATAACAACATAACAGAACACAAAACATAACATAGCATAACACAAAAAATAACATAACATAACACAAAACATAACATAACATAAAACAAAACATAACATAACACAAAACATAACATAACATAACACAACACTAAACATAACATAACATAACACATAACATAACATAACATAACACAAAACATAACATAACATAACACAAAATATTACATAACAAAAAACATAACATAACACAACACAAAACATAACACAACACAATACAAAACATAACACAACACATAACATAACATAATCGAAAACATAACACAACGCAAAACATAATATAACACAAAACATAACATAACACAAAACATAACACAAAACATAACATAACATAACACAAAACGTAACAAAACATAACACAACACAAAACATAACATAACATAACACAAAACATAACATAACACAACACATAACATAACATAACACAAAACATAACATAACACAAAACATAACATAACACAAAACATAACATAACACAAAACATAACATAACATAACATAACACAAAACATAGCATAACATAGCATAGCATAAAACAAAACATAACATAACATAACACAAAAAATAACATAACACAACACAAAACATAACATAGCATAACACAAAACATAACATAACATAAAACAAAACATAACATAACACAAAACATAACATAACATAACATAACATAACATAACATAACATAACACAACACTAAACATAACATAACATAACACATAACATAACACAAAACATAACATAACATAACACAAAACATAACATAACATAACCTAAAACATAACATAACATAACACAAAACATAACATAACACAAAACATAACATAACAAAACACAACACAAAACATAACATAACACAACACAAAACATAACATAACATAACACAAAATATAACATAACATAACACAAAACATAACATAACACAACACAAAACATAACATAACACAAAACATAACATAACACAACACAAAACATAACACAACACAACATAAAACATAACACAACACAACAAAAAACATAACATAACACAACACATAACATAACATGACACAAAACATAACATAACATAACACAAAACATAACATAACATAACACAAAACATAACATAACACAAAACATAACATAACACAACACATAACATAACACAAAACATAACATAACACAAAACATAACATAACACAAAACATAACATAACATAAAATAACACCAAACATAACATTACACAAAACATAACATAACATGACATAATACAAAACATAACTTAACACAAAACATAACATAACACAAAACATAACATAACACAAAACATAACATAACACAACACATAACATAACAAAAAACATAACATAACATAACACAACACATAACACAACACCAAACATAACAACACAAAACATAACATAACATAACACAAAACTTAACATAACATAACACAAAACATAACACAACATAACACAAAACATAACATAACACAACACAAAACATAACATAACATAACATAAAACATAACATAACATAACACAAAACATAAGATAGCATAACATAACACAAAACATAACATAACACATAACACAACACAAAACATAACATAACACAACACAAAACATAACACAACACAACACAAAACATAACATAACACAACACATAACATAACACAAAACATAACATGACACAAAACATAACATAACACAAAACATAACATAACATATCACATAACATAACACAAAACATAGCATAGCACAACACAAAACATAACACAAAACATAACATAACATAACACAACACAAAACATAACATAACACAAAATATAACATAACACAACACAAAATATGACATAGCATAACACAAAACATAACATAACATAACACAAAACATAACATAACATAAAATAAAACATAACATAACACAAAACATAACATAACATAACACAACACTAAACATAACATAACATAACACATAACATAACATAACATAACATAACACAAAACATAACATAACATAACTCAAAATATAACATAACAAAAAACATAACATAACACAACACAAAACATAACACAACACAATACAAAACATAACACAACACATAACATAACATAACACAAAAAATAACACAACACAAAACATAATATAACACAAAACATAACATAACACAAAACATAACCTAACATAACACAAAACATAACATAACACAAAACATAACATAACACAACACAAAACATAACATAACATAACATAACACAAAATATAACATAAGATAACACAAAACATAACATAACCTAACACAAAACATAACATAACACAACACATAACATAACACAACACA
The DNA here is from genome assembly GCA_030765045.1 of Tenodera sinensis. NCBI lineage: Eukaryota > Metazoa > Arthropoda > Insecta > Mantodea > Mantidae > Tenodera > Tenodera sinensis. The sequence continues at coordinate 33,216,883 of CM060971.1, forward strand.
AAACATAACACAACACAACACAAAAAATAACACAACACAACACAAAACATAACACAACACAAGACATAACATAACATAACACAAAACATAACACAAAACTTAACACAAAACAAAACAAAACATAACATAACACAAAACACAACATAACAATAAACATAACATAACACAAAACATAACATAACACAAAACATAACATAACACAACACAAAACATAACATATCACAAAACATAACATAACACAACACCAAACATAACATAACACAAAACATAACATAACACTAAACATAACATAACACAAAACATAACATAACACAACACAAACCATAACATAACACAAAGCATAACATAACACTACACAAAACATAACATATCACAAAACATAACATAACATAACACAACACAAAACATAACATAACATAACACAAAACATAACATAACATAACGTAACATAACACAACACAAAACATAACATAACACAAAACATAACATAACACCACACAAAACATTACATAACACAAAAGATAACATAACATAACACAAAACGTAACATAACACAACACATAACGTAACATAACACAACACAAAACATAACATAACATAACACAAAACATAACATAACACAAAACATAAGATAACACAAAACAAAGCATAACATAACACAAAACATAACATAACACAAATCATAACATAACACAGCACAAAACATAACATAACACAAAACATAACATAACGCAACACAAAACATAACATAACACAAAACATAACATAACAAAAAACATAACATAACATAAAATAACATAAACATAACATAACACAAAACATAACATAACATGACATAACACAAAACATAACATAACATAACACAAAACATAACATAACACAAAACATAACATAACATAACACAAAACATAACATAACACAACACATAACATAACACAAAACATAACATACCATAACACAACACATAACATAACACAACACAAAACATAACAACGCAAAACATAACATAACATAACACAAAACATAACATAACACAAAACATAACAAAACATAACACAAAACATAACATAACACAAAACATATAATAACACAACACAAAACATAACATAGCATAACATAACACAAAACATAACATAACACATAACATACCACAACACAAAACATAACATAACATAACACTTAACATAACATAACATAACATAACACAAAACATAACATAACACAAAACATAACATAACACAGAACATAACATAACACAACACATAACATAACACAACACAAAACATAACACAACACAACACAAAACATAACATAACACAACACATAACATAACACAAAACATAACATGACACAAAACATAACATAACACAAAACATAACATAACACATCACATAACATAACACAAAACATAACATAACACAACACAAAACATAACACAAAACATAACATAACATAACACAACACAAAACATAACATAACACAAAATATAACATAACACAACACAAAACATAACATAGCATAACACAAAACATAACATAACACAAAACATAACATAACATAAAACAAAACATAATATAACACAAAACATAACATAACATAACACAACACTAAACATAACATAACATAACACATAACATAACATAACATAACACAAAACATAACATAACATAACACAAAATATAACATAACAAAAAACATAACATAACACAACACAAAACATATCACAACACAATACAAAACATAACACAACACATAACATAACATAACACAAAAAATAACACAACACAAAACATAATATAACACAAAACATAACATAACACAAAACATAACATAACATAACACAAAACATAACATAACACAAAACATAACATAACACAACACAAAACATAACATAACATAACACAAAATATAACATAAGATAACACAAAACATAACATAACCTAACACAAAACATAACATAACACAACACAAAGCATAACATAACACAACACAAAACATAACACAACACAACAAAAAAAATAACACAACACAACACAAAACATAACACAACACAAGACATAACAAAACATAACACAAAACATAACACAAAACTTAACACAAAACAAAACAAAACATAACATAACACAAAACACAACATAACAATAAACATAACATAACACAAAACATACCATAACACAAAACATAACATAACACAACACAAACCATAACATAACACAAAACATAACATAACACAACACAAAACATAACATATCACAAAACATAACATAACATAACACAACACAAAAATATAACATAACACAAAACATAACATAACACAACACAAAACATTACATAACACAAAAGATAACATAACATAACACAAAACATAACATAACACAACACAAAACGTATCATAACATAACACAACACAAAACATAACAACATAACACAACACAAAACATAACATAGCATAACACAAAACATAACATAAAACAAAACATAACATAACATAACAAAAAAAATAACATAACATAACACAACACTAAACATAACATAACGTAACACATAACATAACATAACATAACATAACACAAAACATAACATAACATAACACAAAATATTACATAACAAAAAACATAACATAACACAACACAAAACATAACACAACACAATACAAAACATAACACAACACATAACATAACACAGAACATAACATAACACAACACATAACATAACATAACACAACACAAAACATAACACAACACAACACAAAACATAACATAACACAACACATAACATAACACAAAACATAACATGACACAAAACATAACATAACACAAAACATAACATAACACATCACATAACATAACACAAAACATAACATAACACAACACAAAACATAACACAAAACATAACATAACATAACACAACACAAAACATAACATAACACAAAATATAACATAACACAACACAAAACATAACATAGCATAACACAAAACATAACATAACACAAAACATAACATAACATAAAACAAAACATAATATAACACAAAACATAACATAACATAACACAACACTAAACATAACATAACACATAACATAACATAACATAACACAAAACATAACATAACATAAACCAAAATATAACATAACAAAAAACATAACATAACACAACACAAAACATATCACAACACAATACAAAACATAACACAACACATAACATAACATAACACAAAAAATAACACAACACAAAACATAATATAACACAAAACATAACATAACACAAAACATAACATAACATAACACAAAACATAACATAACACAAAACATAACATAACACAACACAAAACATAACATAACATAACACAAAATATAACATAAGATAACACAAAACATAACATAACCTAACACAAAACATAACATAACACAACACAAAGCATAACATAACACAACACAAAACATAACACAACACAACACAAAAAATAACACAACACAACACAAAACATAACACAACACAAGACATAACAAAACATAACACAAAACATAACACAAAACTTAACACAAAACAAAACAAAACATAACATAACACAAAACACAACATAACAATAAACATAACATAACACAAAACATAACATAACACAAAACATAACATAACACAACACAAACCATAACATAACACAAAACATAACATAACACAACACAAAACATAACATATCACAAAACATAACATAACATAACACAACACCAACCATAACATAACACAAAACATAACATAACATAACTTAACATAACACAACACAAAAATATAACATAACACAAAACATAACATAACACAACACAAAACATTACATAACACAAAAGATAACATAACATAACACAAAACATAACATAACACAACACAAAACGTATCATAATATAACACAACACAAAACATAACAACATAACACAACACAAAACATAACATAGCATAACACAAAGCATAACATAAAACAAAACATAACATAACATAACACAAAACATAACATAACACAACACTAAACATAACATAACGTATCACATAACATAACATAACATAACACAAAACATAACATAACATAACACAAAATATTACATAACAAAAAACATAACATAACACAACACAAAACATAACACAACACAATACAAAACATAACACAACACATAACATAACATAATCGAAAACATAACACAACGCAAAACATAATATAACACAAAACATAACATAACACATAACATAACACAAAACATAACATAACATAACACAAAACGTCACAAAACATAACACAGCACAAAATATAACATAACATAACACAAAACATAACATAACACAACACAAAACATAACATAACATAACACAAAACATAACATAACATAACATAACACAAAACATAACATAACACAAAACATAACATAACACAAAGCATAACATAACATAACATAACATAACACAAAACATAACATAACATAGCATAGCATAAAACAAAACATAGCATAACATAACACAAAACATAACATAACACAACACAAAACATAACATAGCATAACACAAAACATAACATAACATAAAACAAAACATAACATAACACAAAACATAACATAACATAACACAACACTAAACATAACATAACATAACACATAACATAACATAACAAAAAAAAATAACATAACATAACATAACACAAAACATAACATAACATAACCTAAAACATAACATAACATAACACAAAACATAACATAACACAAAACATAACATAACAAAACACAACACAAAACATAATATAACACAACACAAAACATAACATAACATAACACAAAATATAACATAACATAACACAAAACATAACATAACACAACATAAAACATAACACAACACAACAAAAAACATAACATAACACAACACATAACATAACATAACATAACACAAAACATAACATAACACAACACAAAACATAACATAGCATAACACAAAACATAACATAACATAAAACAAAACATAACATAACACAAAACATAACATAACATAACACAACACTAAACATAACATAACATAACACATAACATAACACAAAACATAACATAACATAACACAAAACATAACATAACATAACCTAAAACATAACATAACATAACACAAAACATAACATAACACAAAACATAACATAACAAAACACAACACAAAACATAATATAACACAACACAAAACATAACATAACATAACACAAAATATAACATAACATAACACAAAACATAACACAACACAACAAAAAACATAACATAACACAAAACATAACATAACATAACATAACACAAAACATAACATAACATAACACAAAACATAACATATCACAAAACATAACATAACACAAAACATAACATAACACAACAGAAACCATAACATAACAAAAACATAACATAACACAACACAAAACATAACATATCACAAAACATAACATAACATAACACAACACCAACCATAAAATAACACAAAACATAACATAACATAACTTAACATAACACAACACAAAACATAACATAACACAAAACATAACATAACACAACTAAAAACATTACATAACACAAAAGATAACATAACATAACACAAAACATAACATAACACAACACAAAACGTAACATAACATAACACAACACAAAACATAACAACATAACACAACACAAAACATAACATAGCATAACACAAAACATAACATAACATAACACAAAACATAACATAACATAAAACAAAACATAACATAACACAAAACATAACATAACATAACACAACACTAAGCATAACATAACATAACACATAACATAACATAACATAACACAAAACATAACATAACATAACAGAAAATATTACATAACAAGAAACATAACATAACACAACACAAAACATAACACCACACAATACAAAACATAACACAACACATGACATAACGTAATCGAAAACATAACACAACGCAAAACATAATATAACACAAAACATAACATAACACAAAACATAACACAAAATATAACATAACATAACACAAAACGTAACAAAACATAACACAACACAAAACATAACATAACATAACACAAAACATAACATAACACAACACATAACATAACATAACACAAAACATAACATAACACAAAACATAACATAACACAAAACATAACATAACACAAAACATAACATAACATAACATAACACAAAACATAACATAACATAGCATAGCATAAAACAAAACATAACATAACATAACACAAAAAATAACATAACACAACACAAAACATAACATAGCATAACACAAAACATAACATAACATAAAACAAAACATAACATAACACAAAACATAACATAACATAACATAACATAACATAACACAACACTAAACATAACATAACATAACACATAACATAACACAAAACATAACAAAACATAACATAACATAACACAAAACATAACATAACATAACCTAAAACAGAACATAACATAACACAAAACATAACATAACACAAAACATAACATAACAAAACACAACACAAAACATAACATAACAAAACACAAAACATAACATAACATAACACAAAATATAACATAACATATCACAAAACATAACATAACACAACACAAAACATAACATAACACAAAACATAACATAACACAACACAAAACATAACACAACACAACATAAAACATAACACAACACAACAAAAAACTTAACATAACACAACACATAACATAACATGACACAAAACATAACATAACATAACACAAAACATAACATAACATAACACAAAACATAACATAACACAAAACATAACATAACACAACACATAACATAACACAAAACATAACATAACACAAAACATAACATAACACAAAATATAACATAACATAACACAAAACATAACATAACCTAAAACATAACATAACATAATCTAAAACATAACATAACACAAAACATAACATAACAAAACACAACACAAAACATAACATAACACAACATAACATAACATAATAGAACATAACACAAAACATAACATAACATAACACAAAACATAACATAACATAACACAACACAAAGCATAACATAACACTAAACATAACATAACACAACACAAAACATAACACAACACAACACAAAACATAACACAACACAACACAAAACATAACATAACATAACACAAAACATAACATAACACAAAACATAACATAACATAACACAAAACGTAACATAACATAACACAAAACATAACATAACATAACACAAAACATAACATAACATAACATAACACAAAACATAACATAACACAACACAAAAAATAGCACAACACAACACAACACAAAACATAACATAACACAACACATAACATAACATAACACAATACAAAACATAACATAACATAACATAACACAAAACATATCATAACATAACACAAAACATAACATAACATAACACTACACAAATATAACACAAAACATAACATAACACAACACAAAACATAACCTAACATAACACAAAACATAACATAACAAAAAACATAAGATAACATTACATAGCATAACACACAACATAACATAACATAACACAAAACATAACATAACATAACACAAAACATAACATAACATAACACAACATTAACATAACATAACATAACACATAACATAACATAACACAAAACATAACATAACATAAAACATAACATAACACAAAACATAACATAACAAAACACAACACAAAACATAACATAACACAACACAAAACATAACATAACATAACACAAAACATAACATAACATAACACAAAACATAACATAACACGACACAAAACATAACATAACACAAAACATAACATAACACAACACAAAACATAACACAACACAACATAAAACATAACACAACACAACACAAAACATAACATAACACAACACATAACATAACATAACACAAAACATAACATAACATCACCTAAAACATAACATAACACAAAACATAACATAACAAAACACAACACAAAACATAACATAACACAACATAACATAACACAAAACATAACATAACATTACACAAAACATAACATAACATAACACAAAACATAACATAACACAACACAAAACATAACATAACACAAAACATAACATAACACAACACAAAACATAACACAACACAACACAAAACATTACTCAACACAACACAAAACATAATATAACATCACATAACATAACTCAAAACATTAACATAACACAAAACATAACATAACATAACACAAAACATAACGTAACATTACATAACACAACACAACACAAAACATAACACAACACAACACAAAACACAACACAAAACACATCACAAAACATAACATAACATAACACAAAACATAACATAACATAACATAACACAAAACGTAACATAACATAACACAAAACATAACATAACACAAAACATAACATAACATAACACAAAACATAACATAACACAAAACATAACATAACACAACACAAAAAATAACACAACACAGCATAACACAAAACATAATATAACACAAAACATAACATAACACAATACATAACATAACACAAAACATAACATAACACAAAACATAACATAACATAACACAAAATGTAACATAACATAACACAAAACATAACATAACATAACACAAAACATAACATAACATAACATAACACAAAACATAACATAACATAACACAATACAAAACATAACATAACATAACATAAAATAACACAAAACATTACACAACATAACACAAAACATAACAAAACACAAAACATAACATAACACAGCACATAACATAACATAAAACATAACATAACACAAAACATAACATAACATACAACAAAAACATAACATAACACAAAACATAAGATAACATAACACAACATAACACAAAACATAACAAAACATAGCACAAAACAGAACATAACATAACACAAAACATATCATAACATAACATAACACAAAACATAACATAACATAACATAACACTAAACATAACATAACATAACACAGAACATCACATAACATAACACAAAATATAACATAACACAGAACATAACATATCATAACACAAAACATAACATAACATAGCACATAACATAACATAACATAACATAACAGAAAACATAACATAACACAACACAAAACACCATAACACAACACATAACATAACACAGAACATAACATAATAAAAAACATAACATAACATAACACAAAACATAACATAACACAACACAAAACATAACATAGCACAAAACATAACATAACACAAAACATAACATAACACAAAACATAACATAACATAACAACACAAAACATTACATAACAGAAAACATATCATAACACAACACAAAACATAACATAACACAACACATAACATAACACAGAACATAACATAACAAAAAACATAACATAACATAACACAAAACATAACATAACACAACACAAAACACAACATAGCACAAAACGTAACATAACACAAAACATAACATAACACAAAACATAACATAACATAACACAAAACATAACATAACACAACACACAGCATAACATAACACAAAACATAACATAACACAACACCAAACATAACACAACACTACACAAAACAACACAACACAACACAAAACATAACATAACATATCACAAAACATAACATAACATAACATAACCGAAAACGTAATATAACATAACACAAAACATAACATAACATAACACAAAACATAACATAACATAACACAAAACATAACATAACACAAAACATTGCATAACACAACACAAAAAATAACACAACACAACACAACACAACACAAAACATAACATAACACAAAACATAACATAACACAAAACATAACATAACATAGCACAACACAAAACATAACATAACATAACATAACACAAAACATATCATAACATAACACAAAACATAACATAACATAACATAACACAAAACATAACATAACATAAAACAAAACATAACATAACACAAAACATAACATAACATAACACAACACTAAACATAACATAACATAACACATAACATAACACAAAACATAACATAACATAACACAAAACATAACATAACATAACCTAAAACATAACATAACATAACACAAAACATAACATAACACAAAACATAACATAACAAAACACAACACAAAACATAATATAACACAACACAAAACATAACATAACATAACACAAAATATAACATAACATAACACAAAACATAACACAACACAACATAAAACATAACACAACACAACAAAAAACATAACATAACACAAAACATAACATAACATAACATAACACAAAACATAACATAACATAACACAAAACATAACATATCACAAAACATAACATAACACAAAACATAACATAACACAACAGAAACCATAACATAACAAAAACATAACATAACACAACACAAAACATAACATATCACAAAACATAACATAACATAACACAACACCAACCATAAAATAACACAAAACATAACATAACATAACTTAACATAACACAACACAAAACATAACATAACACAAAACATAACATAACACAACTAAAAACATTACATAACACAAAAGATAACATAACATAACACAAAACATAACATAACACAACACAAAACGTAACATAACATAACACAACACAAAACATAACAACATAACACAACACAAAACATAACATAGCATAACACAAAACATAACATAACATAACACAAAACATAACATAACATAAAACAAAACATAACATAACACAAAACATAACATAACATAACACAACACTAAGCATAACATAACATAACACATAACATAACATAACATAACACAAAACATAACATAACATAACAGAAAATATTACATAACAAGAAACATAACATAACACAACACAAAACATAACACCACACAATACAAAACATAACACAACACATAACATAACGTAATCGAAAACATAACACAACGCAAAACATAATATAACACAAAACATAACATAACACAAAACATAACACAAAACATAACATAACATAACACAAAACGTAACAAAACATAACACAACACAAAACATAACATAACATAACACAAAACATAACATAACACAACACATAACATAACATAACACAAAACATAACATAACACAAAACATAACATAACACAAAACATAACATAACACAAAACATAACATAACATAACATAACACAAAACATAACATAACATAGCATAGCATAAAACAAAACATAACATAACATAACACAAAAAATAACATAACACAACACAAAACATAACATAGCATAACACAAAACATAACATAACATAAAACAAAACATAACATAACACAAAACGTAACATAACATAACATAACATAACATAACACAACACTAAACATAACATAACATAACACATAACATAACACAAAACATAACAAAACATAACATAACATAACACAAAACATAACATAACCTAAAACATAACATAACATAACACAAAACATAACATAACACAAAACATAACATAACAAAACACAACACAAAACATAACATAACAAAACACAAAACATAACATAACATAACACAAAATATAACATAACATATCACAAAACATAACATAACACAACACAAAACATAACATAACACAAAACATAACATAACACAACACAAAACATAACACAACACAACATAAAACATAACACAACACAACAAAAAACTTAACATAACACAACACATAACATAACATGACACAAAACATAACATAACATAACACAAAACATAACATAACATAACACAAAACATAACATAACACAAAACATAACATAACACAACACATAACATAACACAAAACATAACATAACACAAAACATAACATAACACAAAATATAACATAACATAACACAAAATATAACATAACCTAAAACATAACATAACATAATCTAAAACATAACATAACACAAAACATAACATAACAAAACACAACACAAAACATAACATAACACAACATAACATAACAGAACATAACACAAAACATAACATAACATAACACAAAACATAACATAACACAACACAAAGCATAACATAACACTAAACATAACATAACACAACACAAAACATAACACAACACAACACAAAACATAACACAACACAACACAAAACATAACATAACATAACACAAAACATAACATAACACAAAACATAACATAACATAACACAAAACGTAACATAACATAACACAAAACATAACATAACATAACACAAAACATAACATAACATAACACAAAACATAACATAACACAACACAAAAAATAGCACAACACAACACAACACAAAACATAACATAACACAAAACATAACATAACATAACACAATACAAAACATAACATAACATAACATAACACAAAACATATCATAACATAACACAAAACATAACATAACATAACACTACACAAATATAACACAAAACATAACATAACACAACACAAAACATAACATAACATAACACAAAACATAACATAACAAAAAACATAAGATAACATTACATAGCATAACACAAAACATAACATAACATAACACAAAACATAACATAACATAACACAAAACATAACATAACATAACACAACATTAACATAACATAACATAACACATAACATAACATAACACAAAACATAACATAACTAAAACATAACATAACATAACACAAAACATAACATAACAAAACACAACACAAAACATAACATAACACAACACAAAACATAACATGACATAACACAAAACATAACATAACATAACACAAAACATAACATAACACGACACAAAACATAACATAACACAAAACATAACATAACACAACACAAAACATAACACAACACAACATAAAACATAACACAACACAACACAAAACATAACATAACACAACACATAACATAACATAACACAAAACATAACATAACATAACACAAAACATAACATAACATAACACAAAACATAACATAACACAAAACATAACATAACACAACACATAACATAACACAAAACATAACATAACACAAAACATAACATAACATAACACAAAACATAACACAACATAACACAAAACAAACATAACATAACATCACCTAAAACATAACATAACACAAAACATAACATAACAAAACACAACACAAAACATAACATAACACAACATAACAAAACATAACACAAAACATAACATAACATTACACAAAACATAACATAACATAACACAAAACATAACATAACACAACACAAAACATAACATAACACAAAACATAACATAACACAACACAAAACATAACACAACACAACACAAAACATTACTCAACACAACACAAAACATAATATAACAACACATAACATAACTCAAAACATTAACATAACACAAAACATAACATAACATAACACATAACGTAACATTACATAACACAACACAACACAAAACATAACACAACACAACACAAAACACAACACAAAACACATCACAAAACATAACATAACATAACACAAAACATAACATAACATAACATAACACAAAACGTAACATAACATAACACAAAACATAACATAACACAAAACATAACATAACATAACACAAAACATAACATAACACAAAACATAACATAACACAACACAAAAAATAACACAACACAGCATAACACAAAACATAATATAACACAAAACATAACATAACACAATACATAACATAACACAAAACATAACATAACACAAAACATAACATAACATAACACAAAATGTAACATAACATAACACAAAACATAACATAACATAACACAAAACATAACATAACATAACATAACACAAAACATAACATAACATAACACAATACAAAACATAACATAACATAACATAAAATAACACAAAACATAACACAACATAACACAAAACATAACAAAACACAAAACATAACATAACACAGCACATAACATAACATAAAACATAAATAACACAAAACATAACATAACATACAACAAAAACATAACATAACACAAAACATAAGATAACATAACACAACATAACACAAAACATAACAAAACATAGCACAAAACAGAACATAACATAACACAAAACATATCATAACATAACATAACACAAAACATAACATAACATAACATAACACAAAACATAACATAACATAACACAGAACATCACATAACATAACACAAAATATAACATAACACAGAACATAACATATCATAACACAAAACATAACATAACATAGCACATAACATAACATAACATAACATAACAGAAAACATAACATAACACAACACAAAACACCATAACACAACACATAACATGACACAGAACATAACATAATAAAAAACATAACATAACATAACACAAAACATAACATAACACAACACAAAACATAACATAGCACAAAACATAACATAACACAAAACATAACATAACACAAAACATAACATAACATAACAACACAAAACATAACATAACATAGCACAAAACAAAACATTACATAACAGAAAACATATCATAACACAACACAAAACATAACATAACACAACACATAACATAACACAGAACATAACATAACAAAAAACATAACATAACATAACACAAAACATAACATAACACAACACAAAACACAACATAGCACAAAACGTAACATAACACAAAACATAACATAACACAAAACATAACATAACATAACACAAAACATAACATAACACAACACACAGCATAACATAACACAAAACATAACATAACACAACACCAAACATAACACAACTCTACACAAAACATAACACAACACAACACAAAACATAACATAACATAACACAAAACATAACATAACATAACATAACCGAAAACGTAATATAACATAACACAAAACATAACATAACATAACACAAAACATAACATAACATAACACAAAACATAACATAACACAAAACATTGCATAACACAACACAAAAAATAACACAACACAACACAACACAACACAAAACATAACATAACACAAAACATAACATAACACAAAACATAACATAACATAGCACAACACAAAACATAACATAACATAACATAACACAAAACATATCATAACATAACACAAAACATAACATAACATAACATAACACAACACAAATATAACACAAAACATAACATAACACAACACAAAACATAACATAACATAACACAAAACATAACATAACACAAAACATAAGATAACATAACATTGCATAACACAAAACATAACATACCATAACACAAAACATAACATAACATAACACAAAACATAACATAACACAAAACATAACATAACATAACACAACACTTAACATAACATAACATAACACATAACATAACATAACACAACACATAACATAACATAACACAAAACATAACATAACATAACCTAAAACATAACATAACATAACACAAAACATAACATAACAAAACACAACACAAAACATAACATAACACAACACAAAACATAACATAACATAACACAAAACATAACATAACACAAAACATAACATAACACAACACAAAACATAACATAACACAAAACATAACATAACAAAACACAAAACATAACACAACACAACATAAAACATAACACAACACAACACAAAACATAACATAACACAACACATAACATAACATAACATAACACAAAACATAACATAACATAACACAAAACATAACAACATAACATAACACAAAACATATCATAACACAAAACATAACATAACACAACACATAACATAACACAAAACATAACATAACACAAAACATAACATAACATAACACAAAACATAACACAACATAACACAAAACAAACATAACATAACATCACCTAAAACATAACATAACACAAAACATAACATAACATAACAAAACACAACACAAAACATAACATAACACAACATAACATAACATAACTTAACACAAAACATAACATAACATTACACAAAAAATAACATAACATAACACAAAACATAACATAACACAACACAAAACATAACATAACACAAAACATAACATAACACAACACAAAACATAACACAACACAACACAAAACATAACTCAACTCAACACAAAACATAATATAACAACACATAACATAACTCAAAACATAACATAACACAAAACATAACATAACATAACACAAAACATAACGTAACATAACATAACACAACACAACACAAAACATAACACAACACAACACAAAACACAACACAATACGCAACACAAAACATAGCATAACATAACACAAAACATAACATAACATAACATAACACAAAACGTAACATAACATAACACAAAACATAACATAACACAAAACATAACATAACATAACACAAAACATAATATAACACAAAACATAACATAACACAACACAAAAAATAACACAACACAACACAACACAAAACATAATATAACACAAAACATAACATAACACAAAACATAACATAACACAAAACATAACATAACATAACACTAAACATAACATAACATAACACAAAATGTAACATAACATAACACAAAACATAACATAACATAACACAAAACATAACATAACATAACATAACACAAAACATAACATAACATCACACAATACAAAACATAACATAACATAAAATAACACAAAACATAACATTACATAACACAAAACATAACAAAACACAAAACATAACATAACACAACACATAACATAACACAAAACATAACATTACACAAAACATAACATAACATAAAACTAAAATATAACATAACACAAAACATAACTTAACATAAAACATAACATAACATAGCACAAAACATAACATAACATAACACAAAACATAACATAACACAACACAAAACATAACATTACACAAAACATAACATAACACAAAACATAAGATAACATAACACAACATAACACAAAACATAACATAACATAGCACAAAACAGAACATAACATAACACAAAACATATCATAAATTAACATAACACAAAACATAACATAACATAACATAACACAAGACATAACATAACATAACACAGAACATCACATAACATAACACAAAACATAACATAACACAGAACATAACATATCATAACACAAAACATAACATAACATAGCACATAACATAACATAACATAACAGAAAACATAACATAACACAACACAAAACACCATAACACAACACATAACATAACACAGAACATAACATAACAAAAAACATAACATAACATCACACAAAACATAACATAACACAACACAAAACATAACATAGCACAAAACATAACATAACACAAAACATAACATAACACAAAACATAACATAACATAACACAACACAAAACATAACATAACATAACACAAAACAAAACATAACATAACAGAAAACATAACATAACACAACACAAAACATAACATAATACAACACATAACATAACACAGAACATAACATAGCAAAAAACATAACATAACATAACACAAAACATAACATAACACAACACAAAACATAACATAGCACAAAACATAACATAACACAAAACATAACATAACACAAAACATAACATAACATAACATAACACAAAACATAACATAACACAACACAAAGCATAACATAACACAAAACATAACATAACACAACACAAAACATAACACAACACAACACAAAAACTAACGCAACACTACACAAAACATAACATAACATAACACAAAACATAACATAACATAACATAACATAACATAACATAACATAACATAACATAACACAAAACGCAACATAACATAACACAAAACATAACATAACATAACACAAAGCATAACAATACATAACACAAAACATAACATAACACAAAACATAACATAACACAACACAAAAAATAACACAACACAACACAACACAAAACATAACATAACACAAAACATAACATAACATAACACAACACAAAACATAACATAACATAACATAACATAACACAAAACATATCATAACATAACATAAACATAACATAACATAACATAACACAACACAAATATAACACAAAACATAACATAACACAACACAAAACATAACATAACATAACACAAAACATAACATAACACAAAACATAAGATAACATAACATAGCATAACACAAAACATAACATAACATAACACAAAACATAACATAACATAACACAAAACATAACATAACACAAAACATAACATAACATAACACAACACTAAACATAAAATAACATAACACATAACATAACATAACACAAAACATAACATAACATAACACAAAACATAACATAACATAACCTAAAACATAACATAACATAACACAAAACATAACCTAACACAATGCATAACATAACAAAACACAACACAAAACATAACATAACACAACACAAAACATAACATAACATAACACAAAACATAACATAACACAAAACATAACATAACACAACACAAAACATAACATAACACAAAACATAACATAACAAAACACAAAACATAACACAACACAACATAAAACATAACACAACACAACACAAAACATAACATAACACAACACATAACATAACATAACATCACACAAAACATAACATAACACAAAACATAACATAACATAACACAAAACATAACATAACACAAAACATAACATAACACAACACATAACATAACACAAAACATAACATAACACAAAATATAACATAACATAACACAAAACATAACACAACATAACACAAAACAAACATAACATAACATCACCTAAAACATAACATAACACAAAACATAACATAACAAAACACAACAAAAAACATAACATAACACAACATAACATAACATAACATAACACAAAACATAACATAAAATTACACAAAACATAACATAACACAAAACATAACATAACACAACACAAAACATAACATAACACAAAACATAACATAACACAACACAAAACATAACCCAACACAACACAAAACATAACTCCACACAACACAAAACATAATATAACAACACATAACATAACTCACAACATAACGTAACACAAAACATAACATAACATAACACAAAACATAACGTAACATAATATAACACAACACAACACAAAACATAACACAACACAAAACACAACACAAAACATAACATAACATAACACAAAACATAACATAACATAACATAACATAACACAAAACGTAACATAGCATAACACAAAACATAACATAACACAAAACATAACATAACATAACACAAAACATAACATAACACAACACAAAAAATAACACAACACAACACAACACAAAACATAATATAACACAAAACATAACATAACACAAAACATAACATAACACAAAACATAACATAACATAACACAAAACATAGCATAACATAACACAAAATGTAACATAACATAACACAAAACATAACATAACATAACACAAAACATAACATAACATAACATAACACAAAACATAACATAACATAACACAATACAAAACATAACATAACATAACACAAAACATAATAAAACACAAAACATAACATAACACAACACATAACATAACACAAATCATAACATAACACAAAACATAACAAAACATAAAACAAAAACATAACATAACACAAAACATAACTTAACATAACACAAAACATATCATAACATAGCACAAAACATAACATAACATAACACAAAACATAACATAACACAACACAAAACATAACATAACATAACACAAAACATAACATAACACAAAACATAAGATAACATAACACAACATAACACAAAACATAACATAACATAGCACAAAACAGAACATAACATAACACAAAACATATCATAACATAACATAACACAAAACATAACATAACATAACATAATATAACATAACACAAAACATAACATAACATAACACAGATAATCAAATAACATAACATAAAACATAACATAACACAGAACATAACATAATATAACACAAAACATAACATAACATAGCACATAACATAACATAATAGAAAACATAACATAACACAACACAAAACATAACATAACACAACACATAACATAACACAGAACATAACATAACAAAAAACATAACATAACATAACACAAAACATAACATAACACAACACAAAACATAACATAGCACAAAACATAACATAACACAAAACATAACATAACACAAAACATAACATAACATAACACAACACGAAACATAACATAACATAACACAAAACAAAACATAACATAACACAAAATATAAAATAACACAAAGCATAACATAACATAACACAACATAACACAAAACATAACATAACACAACACATAACGTAACACAACACAAAACATAACATAACACAACACATAACGTAACACAACACAACACAAAACATAACATAACATAACACAAAACATAACATAACATAACATAACATAACACAACACAAAACATAACATAACACAAAACATAACATAATATAACACAAAACATAACATAACATAACTCAAAACATAACATAACCTAAAACATAACATAACATAACCTAAAACATAACATAACATAACCTAAAACATAACATAACACAAAGCATAACATAACACAAAAGATAACATAACAAAGCACAACACAAAACATAACATAACACAACACAAAACATAACATAAAATAACATAACATAACATAACATAACACAAAACATAACATAACATAACACAAAAGATAACATAACACAACACAAAACATAACATAACATAAAACAAAACATAACATAACACAAAACATAACATAACATAACACAACACTAAACATAACATAACATAACACATAACATAACATAACATAACATAACAAAAAACATAACATAACATAACACAAAACGTCACAAAACATAACACAACACAAAACAGAACATAACATAACACAAAACATAACATAACACAACACAAAACATAACATAACATAACATAACACAAAACATAGCATAACATAACATAACACAAAACAAAACATAACATAACATAACATAACACAAAACATAACATAACATAACATAACACAAAACATAACATAACATAGCATAGCATAAAACAAAATATAACATAACACAAAACATAACATAACACAACACAAAACATAACATAAAACAACACAAAACATAACATAGCATAACACAAAACATAATATAACATAAAACAAAACATAACATAACATAACACAACACTAAAAATAACATAACACATAACATAACATAACACAAAACATAACATAACATAACACAAAACATAACATAACACAAAACATAACATAACAAAACACAACACAAAACATAACATAACACAACACAAAACATAACATAACATAACATAACACAATACATAACATAACATAACACAAAACATAACATAACATAAAACAAAACATAACATAACACAAAACATAACATAACATAACACAACACTAAAAATAACATAACACATAACACAACACAACATAAAACATAACACCACACAACAAAAAACATAACATAACACAACACATAACATAACACAAAACATAACATAACATAACATAACACAAAACATAACATAACATAACATAACACAAAACATAACATAACACAAAACATAACATAACACAAGACATAACATAACATAACTCAAAGCATAACACAAAACTTAACACAAAACAAAACAAAACATAACATAACACAAAACACAACATAACAATAAACATAACATAACACAAAACATAACATAACACAAAACATAACATAACACAACACAAACCATAACATAACACAAAACATAACATAACACAACACAAAACATTACATATCACAAAACATAACATAACACAAAACATAACATAACATAACACAAAACATAACATAACATAACATAACCTAAAACATAACCTAAAACATAACATAACACAAAACATAACATAACACAAAACATAACATAACAAAACACAACACAAAACATAACATAACACAATATAACATAACACAAAACATAACATAACATAACACAAAACATAACATAACACAACACAAGGCATAACATAACACAAAACATAACATAACACAACACAAAACATAACACAACACAACACAACACAAAACACAACACACAACACAACACAAAACATAACATAACATAACACAAAACATAACATAACATAACATAACACAAAACGTAACATAACAACACAAAACATAACATAACACAAAACGTAACATAACATAACACAAAACATAACATAACACAAAACATAACATAACACAACACAAAAAATAACACAACACAGCACAACACAAAACATAATATAACACAAAACATAACATAACACAAAACATAACATAACATAACACAAAACATAACATAACATAACACAACACAAAACATAACATAACACAAAACATAACATAACATAACACAACACAAAACATAACATAACATAACATAACATAACACAAAACATATCATAACATAACACAAAACATAACATAACATAACATAACATAACACAACACAAATATAACACAAAACATAACATAACACAACACAAAACATAACATAACATAACACAAAACATAACATAACACAAAACATAAGATAACATAACATAGCATAACACAAAACATAACATAACATAACACAAAACATAACATAACATAACACAAAACATAACATAACACAAAACATAACATAACATAACACAACACTAAACATAACATAACATAACACATAACATAACATAACACAACACATAACATAACATAACACAAAACATAACATAACATAACCTAAAACATAACATAACATAACACAAAACATAACATAACACAAAACATAACATAACACAAAACATAACATAACAAAACACAACACAAAACATAACATAACACAACACAAAACATAACATAACATAACACAAAACATAACATAACACAAAACATAACATAACACAACACAAAACATAACATAACACAAAACATAACATAACATAACATAACACAAAACATAACATAACATAGCATAGCATAAAATAAAACATAACATAACATAACACAAAAAATAACATAACACAACACAAAACATAACATAGCATAACACAAAACATAACATAACATAAAACAAAACATAACATAACACAAAACATAACATAACATAACATAACACAACACTAAACATAACATAACATAACACATAACATAACACAAAACATAACATAACATAACACAAAACATAACATAACATAACCTAAAACATAACATAACATAACACAAAACATAACATAACACAAAACATAACATAACAAAACACAACACAAAACATAACATAACAAAACACAAAACATAACATAACATAACACAAAATATAACATAACATAACACAAAACATAACATAACACAACACAAAACATAACATAACACAAAACATAACATAACACAACACAAAACATAACACAACACAACATAAAACATAACACAACACAACAAAAAACTTAAGATAACACAACACATAACATAACATAACATGACACAAAACATAACATAACATAACACAAAACATAACATAACATAACACAAAACATAACATAACACAAAACATAACATAACACAACACATAACATAACACAAAACATAACATAACACAAAACATAACATAACACAAAATATAACATAACATAACACAAAACATAACATAACCTAAAACATAACATAACATAATCTAAAACATAACATAACACAAAACATAACATAACAAAACACAACACAAAACATAACATAACACAACATAACATAACATAACAGAACATAACACAAAACATAACATAACATAACACAAAACATAACATACACAACACAAAGCATAACATAACACTAAACATAACATAACACAACACAAAACATAACACAACACAACACAAAACATAACACAACACAACACAAAACATAACATAACACAAAACATAACATAACACAAAACATAACATAACATAACACAAAACGTAACATAACATAACACAAAACATAACATAACATAACACAAAACATAACATAACATAACACAAAACATATTATAACACAACACAAAAAATAGCACAACACAACACAACACAAAACATAACATAACACAAAACATAACATAACATAACACAACACAAAACATAACATAACATAACATAACACAAAACATATCATAACATAACACAAAACATAACATAACATAACACTACACAAATATAACACAAAACATAACATAACACAACACAACACATAACATAACATAACACAAAACATAACATAACAAAAACATAAGATAACATTACATAGCATAACACAAAACATAACATAACATAACATTACACAAAACATAACATAACATAACACAAAACATAACATAACATAACACAACATTAACATAACATAACATAACATAACACATAACATAACATAACACAAAACATAACATAACATAACACAAAAAATAACATAACATAAAACATAACATAACATAACACAAAACATAACATAACAAAACACAACACAAAACATAACATAACACAACACAAAACATAACATAACATAACACAAAACATAACATAACATAACACAAAACATAACATAACACGACACAAAACATAACATAACACAAAACATAACATAACACAACACAAAACATAACACAACACAACATAAAACATAACACAACACAACACAAAACATAACATAACACAACACATAACATAACATAACACAAAACATAACATAACATAACACAAAACATAACATAACATAACATAAAATTACACAAAACATAACATAACACAACACATAACATAACACAAACCATAACATAACATAACACAAAACATAACACAACATAACACAAAATAAACATAACATAACATCACCTAAAACATAACATAACACAAAACATAACATAACAAAACACAACACAAAACATAACATAACACAACATAACATAACATAACACAAAACATAACATAACATTACACAAAACATAACATAACATAACACAAAACATAACATAACACAACACAAAACATAACATAACACAAAACATAACATAACACAACACAAAACATAACACAACACAACACAAAACATTACTCAACACAACACAAAACATAATATAACAACACATAACATAACTCAAAACATTAACATAACACAAAACATAACATAACATAACACAACACAACACAAAACACAACACAAAACACAACACAAAACATAACATAACATAACACAAAACATAACAAAACACAAAACATAACATAACACAGCACATAACATAACATAAAACATAACATAACACAAAACATAACATAACATACAACAAAAACATAACATAACACAAAACATAACTTAACATAACACATAACATAACATAGCACAAAACATAACATAACATAACACAAAACATAACATAACACAACACAAAACACAGCACAAAACATAACATAACATAACACAAAACATAACATAACATAACATAACACAAAACATAACATAACACAAAACATAACATAACATAACACAAAACATAACATAACACAAAACATAACATAACACAACACAAAAAATAACACAACACAGCATAACACAAAACATAATATAACACAAAACATAACATAACACAATACATAACATAACACAAAACATAACATAACATAACATAACATAACACAAAACATAACATAACATAACACAATACAAAACATAACATAACATAACATAAAATAACACAAAACATAACACAACATAACACAAAACATAACAAAACACAAAACATAACATAACACAGCACATAACATAACATAAAACATAACATAACACAAAACATAACATAACATACAACAAAAACAAAACATAACTTAACATAACACATAACATAACATAGCACAAAACATAACATAACATAACACAAAACATAACATAACACAACACAAAACATAACATAACATAACACAAAACATAACATAACATAACACAATACAAAACATAACATAACATAACATAAAATAACACAAAACATAACACAACATAACACAAAACATAACAAAACACAAAACATAACAT
The DNA here is from genome assembly GCA_030765045.1 of Tenodera sinensis. Classification (NCBI taxonomy): domain Eukaryota; kingdom Metazoa; phylum Arthropoda; class Insecta; order Mantodea; family Mantidae; genus Tenodera; species Tenodera sinensis. The sequence goes on from CM060971.1 coordinate 33,242,975, forward strand.
AACACAGCACATAACATAACATAAAACATAACATAACACAAAACATAACATAACATACAACAAAAACATAACATAACACAAAACATAACTTAACATAACACATAACATAACATAGCACAAAACATAACATAACATAACACAAAACATAACATAACACAACACAAAACATAACATAACATAACACAAAACATAACATAACACAAAACATAAGATAACATAACACAACTTAACACAAAACATAACAAAACATAGCACAAAACAGAACATAACATAACACAAAACATATCATAACATAACATAACACAAAACATAACATAACATAACATAACACAAAACATAACATAACATAACACAGAACATCACATAACATAACACAAAACATAACATAACACAGAACATAACATATCATAACACAAAACATAACATAACATAGCACATAACATAATATAACAAAACATAACAGAAAACATAACATAACACAACACAAAACACCATAACACAACACATAACATAACACAGAACATAACATAATAAAAAACATAACATAACATAACACAAAACATAACATAACACAACACAAAACGTAACATAGCACAAAACATAACATAACACAAAACATAACATAACACAAAACATAACATAACATAACACAAAACATAACATAACATAACACAAAACAAAACATTACATAACAGAAAACATAACATAACACAACACAAAACATAACATAACACAACACATAACATAACACAGAACATAACATAACAAAAAACATAACATAACATAACACAAAACATAACATAACACAACACAAAACACAACATAGCACAAAACGTAACATAACAAAAAACATAACATAACACAAAACATAACATAACATAACACAAAACATAACATAACACAACACACAGCATAACATAACACAAAACATAACAAAACACAACACCAAACATAACACAACACTACACAACACATAACACAACACAACACAAAACATAACATAACATAACACAAAACATAACATAACATAACATAACATAACATAACCGAAAACGTAATATAACATAACACAAAACATAACATAACATAACACAAAACATAACATAACATAACACAAAACATAACATAACACAAAACATTGCATAACACAACACAAAAAATAACACAACACAACACAACACAAAACATAACATAACACAAAACATAACATAACACAAAACATAACATAACATAGCACAACACAAAACATAACATAACATAACATAACACAAAACATATCATAACATAACACAAAACATAACATAACATAACATAACACAACACAAATATAACACAAAACATAACATAACACAACACAAAACATAACATAACATAACACAAAACATAACATAACACAAAACATAAGATAACATAACATTGCATAACACAAAACATAACATACCATAACACAAAACATAACATAACATAACACAAAACATAACATAACACAAAACATAACATAACATAACACAACACTTAACATAACATAACATAACACATAACATAACATAACACAACACATAACATAACATAGCACAAAACATAACATAACATAACCTAAAACATAACATAACATAACACAAAACATAACATAACAAAACACAACACAAAACATAACATAACACAACACAAAACATAACATAACATAACACAAAACATAACACAAAACATAACATAACACAACACAAAACATAACATAACACAAAACATAACATAACAAAACACAAAACATAACACAACACAACATAAAACATAACACAACACAACACAAAACATAACATAACACAACACATAACATAACATAACATAACACAAAACATAACATAACATAACACAAAACATAACAACATAACATAACACAAAACATATCATAACACAAAACATAACATAACACAACACATAACATAACACAAAACATAACATAACACAAAACATAACATAACATAACACAAAACATAACACAACATAACACAACACAAACATAACATAACATCACCTAAAACATAACATAACACAAAACATAACATAACATAACAAAACACAACACAAAACATAACATAACACAACATAACATAACATAACTTAACACAAAACATAACATAACATTACACAAAAAATAACATAACATAACACAAAATATAACATAACACAACACAAAAGATAACATAACACAAAACATAACATAACACAACACAAAACATAACACAACACAACACAAAACATAACTCAACTCAACACAAAACATAATATAACAACACATAACATAACTCAAAACATAACATAACACAAAACATAACATAACATAACACAAAACATAACGTAACATAACATAACACAACACAACACAAAACATAACACAACACAACACAAAACACAACACAATACACAACACAAAACATAGCATAACATAACACAAAACATAACATAACATAACACAAAACGTAACATAACATAACACAAAACATAACATAACACAAAACATAACATAACATAACACAAAACATAATATAACACAAAACATAACATAACACAACACAAAAAATAACACAAAACAACACAACACAAAACATAATATAACACAACACATAACATAACACAAAACATAACATAACACAAAACATAACATAACATAACACTAAACATAACATAACATAACATAACACAAAATGTAACATAACATAACACAAAACATAACATAACATAACACAAAACATAACATAACATAACATAACACAAAACATAACATAACATCACACAATACAAAACATAACATAACATAACATAAAATAACACAAAACATAACATTACATAACACAAAACATAACAAAACACAAAACATAACATAACACAACACATAACATAACACAAAACATAACATAACACAAAACATAACATAACATAAAACTAAAATATAACATAACACAAAACATAACTTAACATAAAACATAACATAACATAGCACAAAACATAACAACACATAACACAAAACATAACATAACACAACACAAAACATAACATTACACAAAACATAACATAACACAAAACATAAGATAACATAACACAACATAACACAAAACATAACATAACATAGCACAAAACAGAACATAACATAACACAAAACATATCATAAATTAACATAACACAAAACATAACATAACATAACATAACACAAGACATAACATAACATAACACAGAACATCACATAACATAACACAAAACATAACATAACACAGAACATAACATATCATAACACAAAACATAACAAAACATAGCACATAACATAACATAACATAACAGAAAACATAACATAACACAACACAAAACACCATAACACAGAACATAACATAAAAAAACATAACATAACATCACACAAAACATAACATAACACAACACAAAACATAACATAGCACAAAACATAACATAACACAAAACATAACATAACACAAAACATAACATAACATAACACAGCACAAAACATAACATAACATAACACAAAACAAAACATAACATAACAGAAAACATAACATAACACAACTCAAAACATAACATAACACAACACATAACATAACACAGAACATAACATAGCAAAAAACATAACATAACATAACACAAAACATAACATAACACAACACAAAACATAACATAGCACAAAACATAACATAACACAAAACATAACATAACACAAAACATAACATAACACAACACAAAACATAACACAACACAACACAACACAAAACACAACACACAACACAACACAAAACATAACATAACATAACACAAAACATAACATAACATAACATAACACAAAACGTAACATAACAACACAAAACATAACATAACACAAAACATAACATAACATAACACAAAACATAACATAACACAAAACATAACATAACACAACACAAAAAATAACACAACACAGCACAACACAAAACATAATATAACACAAAACATAACATAACACAAAACATAACATAACATAACACAAAACATAACATAACATAACACAACACAAAACATAACATAACACAAAACATAACATAACATAACACAACACAAAACATAACACAACATAACATAACACAAAACATATCATAACATAACACAAAACATAACATAACATAACATAACACAACACAAATATAACACAAAACATAACATAACACAACACAAAACATAACATAACATAACACAAAACATAACATAACACAAAACATAAGATAACATAACATAGCATAACACAAAACATAACATAACATAACACAAAACATAACATAACATAACACAAAACATAACATAACACAAAACATAACATAACATAACACAACACTAAACATAACATAACATAAAACATAACATAACATAACACAACACATAACATAACATAACATAACACAAAACATAACATAACATAACCTAAAACATAACATAACATAACACAAAACATAACATAACACAAAACATAACATAACACAAAACATAACATAACAAAACACAACACAAAACATAACATAACACAACACAAAACATAACATAACATTACACAAAACATAACATAACACAAAACATAACATAACACAACACAAAACATAACATAACACAAAACATAACATAACATAACATAACACAAAACATAACATAACATAGCATAGCATAAAACAAAACATAACATAACATAACACAAAAAATAACATAACACAACACAAAACATAACATAGCATAACACAAAACATAACATAACATAAAACAAAACATAACATAACACAAAACATAACATAACATAACATAACATAACACAACACTAAACATAACATAACATAACACATAACATAACACAAAACATAACATAACATAACACAAAACATAACATAACATAACCTAAAACATAGCATAACATAACACAAAACATAACATAACACAAAACATAACATAACAAAACACAACACAAAACATAACATAACAAAACACAAAACATAACATAACATAACACAAAATATAACATAACATAACACAAAACATAACATAACACAACACAAAACTTAACATAACACAAAACATAACATAACACAACACAAAACATAACACAACACAACATAAAACATAACACAACACAACAAAAAACTTAAGATAACACAACACATAACATAACATGACACAAAACATAACATAACATAACACAAAACATAACATAACATAACACAAAACATAACATAACACAAAACATAACATAACACAACACATAACATAACACAAAACATAACATAACACAAAACATAACATAACACAAAATATAACATAACATAACACAAAACATAACATAACCTAAAACATAACATAACATAATCTAAAACATAACATAACACAAAACATAACATAACAAAACACAACACAAAACATAACATAACACAACATAACATAACATAACAGAACATAACACAAAACATAACATAACATAACACAAAACATAACACAACACAAAGCATAACATAACACTAAACATAACATAACACAACACAAAACATAACACAACACAAAACATAACACAACACAAAACATAACACAACACAAAACATAACACAACACAACACAAAACATAACATAACATAACACAAAACATAACATAACACAAAACATAACATAACATAACACAAAACGTAACATAACATAACACAAAACATAACATAACATAACACAAAACATAACATAACATAACACAAAACATAACATAACACAACACAAAAAATAGCACAACACAACACAACACAAAACATAACATAACACAAAACATAACATAACATAGCACAACACAAAACATAACATAACATAACATAACACAAAACATATCATAACATAACACAAAACATAACATAACATAACATAACACAAAACATAACATAACATAAAACAAAACATAACATAACACAAAACATAACATAACATAACACAACACTAAACATAACATAACATAACACATAACATAACACAAAACATAACATAACATAACACAAAACATAACATAACATAACCTAAAACATAACATAACATAACACAAAACATAACATAACACAAAACATAACATAACAAAACACAACACAAAACATAATATAACACAACACAAAACATAACATAACATAACACAAAATATAACATAACATAACACAAAACATAACACAACACAACATAAAACATAACACAACACAACAAAAAACATAACATAACACAAAACATAACATAACATAACATAACACAAAACATAACATAACATAACACAAAACATAACATATCACAAAACATAACATAACACAAAACATAACATAACACAACAGAAACCATAACATAACAAAAACATAACATAACACAACACAAAACATAACATATCACAAAACATAACATAACATAACACAACACCAACCATAAAATAACACAAAACATAACATAACATAACTTAACATAACACAACACAAAACATAACATAACACAAAACATAACATAACACAACTAAAAACATTACATAACACAAAAGATAACATAACATAACACAAAACATAACATAACACAACACAAAACGTAACATAACATAACACAACACAAAACATAACAACATAACACAACACAAAACATAACATAGCATAACACAAAACATAACATAACATAACACAAAACATAACATAACATAAAACAAAACATAACATAACACAAAACATAACATAACATAACACAACACTAAGCATAACATAACATAACACATAACATAACATAACATAACACAAAACATAACATAACATAACAGAAAATATTACATAACAAGAAACATAACATAACACAACACAAAACATAACACCACACAATACAAAACATAACACAACACATAACATAACGTAATCGAAAACATAACACAACGCAAAACATAATATAACACAAAACATAACATAACACAAAACATAACACAAAACATAACATAACATAACACAAAACGTAACAAAACATAACACAACACAAAACATAACATAACATAACACAAAACATAACATAACACAACACATAACATAACATAACACAAAACATAACATAACACAAAACATAACATAACACAAAACATAACATAACACAAAACATAACATAACATAACATAACACAAAACATAACATAACATAGCATAGCATAAAACAAAACATAACATAACATAACACAAAAAATAACATAACACAACACAAAACATAACATAGCATAACACAAAACATAACATAACATAAAACAAAACATAACATAACACAAAACGTAACATAACATAACATAACATAACATAACACAACACTAAACATAACATAACATAACACATAACATAACACAAAACATAACAAAACATAACATAACATAACACAAAACATAACATAACCTAAAACATAACATAACATAACACAAAACATAACATAACACAAAACATAACATAACAAAACACAACACAAAACATAACATAACAAAACACAAAACATAACATAACATAACACAAAATATAACATAACATATCACAAAACATAACATAACACAACACAAAACATAACATAACACAAAACATAACATAACACAACACAAAACATAACACAACACAACATAAAACATAACACAACACAACAAAAAACTTAACATAACACAACACATAACATAACATGACACAAAACATAACATAACATAACACAAAACATAACATAACATAACACAAAACATAACATAACACAAAACATAACATAACACAACACATAACATAACACAAAACATAACATAACACAAAACATAACATAACACAAAATATAACATAACATAACACAAAATATAACATAACCTAAAACATAACATAACATAATCTAAAACATAACATAACACAAAACATAACATAACAAAACACAACACAAAACATAACATAACACAACATAACATAACAGAACATAACACAAAACATAACATAACATAACACAAAACATAACATAACACAACACAAAGCATAACATAACACTAAACATAACATAACACAACACAAAACATAACACAACACAACACAAAACATAACACAACACAACACAAAACATAACATAACATAACACAAAACATAACATAACACAAAACATAACATAACATAACACAAAACGTAACATAACATAACACAAAACATAACATAACATAACACAAAACATAACATAACATAACACAAAACATAACATAACACAACACAAAAAATAGCACAACACAACACAACACAAAACATAACATAACACAAAACATAACATAACATAACACAATACAAAACATAACATAACATAACATAACACAAAACATATCATAACATAACACAAAACATAACATAACATAACACTACACAAATATAACACAAAACGTAACATAACACAACACAAAACATAACATAACATAACACAAAACATAACATAACAAAAAACATAAGATAACATTACATAGCATAACACAAAACATAACATAACATAACACAAAACATAACATAACATAACACAAAACATAACATAACATAACACAACATTAACATAACATAACATAACACATAACATAACATAACACAAAACATAACATAACATAAAACATAACATAACATAACACAAAACATAACATAACAAAACACAACACAAAACATAACATAACACAACACAAAACATAACATGACATAACACAAAACATAACATAACACAAAACATAACATAACACGACACAAAACATAACATAACACAAAACATAACATAACACAACACAAAACATAACACAACACAACATAAAACATAACACAACACAACACAAAACATAACATAACACAACACATAACATAACATAACACAAAACATAACATAACATAACACAAAACATAACATAACATAACACAAAACATAACATAACACAAAACATAACATAACACAACACATAACATAACACAAAACATAACATAACACAAAACATAACATAACATAACACAAAACATAACACAACATAACACAAAACAAACATAACATAACATCACCTAAAACATAACATAACACAAAACATAACATAACAAAACACAACACAAAACATAACATAACACAACATAACAAAACATAACACAAAACATAACATAACATTACACAAAACATAACATAACATAACACAAAACATAACATAACACAACACAAAACATAACATAACACAAAACATAACATAACACAACACAAAACATAACACAACACAACACAAAACATTACTCAACACAACACAAAACATAATATAACAACACATAACATAACTCAAAACATTAACATAACACAAAACATAACATAACATAACACATAACGTAACATTACATAACACAACACAACACAAAACATAACACAACACAACACAAAACACAACACAAAACACATCACAAAACATAACATAACATAACACAAAACATAACATAACATAACATAACACAAAACGTAACATAACATAACACAAAACATAACATAACACAAAACATAACATAACATAACACAAAACATAACATAACACAAAACATAACATAACACAACACAAAAAATAACACAACACAGCATAACACAAAACATAATATAACACAAAACATAACATAACACAATACATAACATAACACAAAACATAACATAACACAAAACATAACATAACATAACACAAAATGTAACATAACATAACACAAAACATAACATAACATAACACAAAACATAACATAACATAACATAACACAAAACATAACATAACATAACACAATACAAAACATAACATAACATAACATAAAATAACACAAAACATAACACAACATAACACAAAACATAACAAAACACAAAACATAACATAACACAGCACATAACATAACATAAAACATAAATAACACAAAACATAACATAACATACAACAAAAACATAACATAACACAAAACATAAGATAACATAACACAACATAACACAAAACATAACAAAACATAGCACAAAACAGAACATAACATAACACAAAACATATCATAACATAACATAACACAAAACATAACATAACATAACATAACACAAAACATAACATAACATAACACAGAACATCACATAACATAACACAAAATATAACATAACACAGAACATAACATATCATAACACAAAACATAACATAACATAGCACATAACATAACATAACATAACATAACAGAAAACATAACATAACACAACACAAAACACCATAACACAACACATAACATGACACAGAACATAACATAATAAAAAACATAACATAACATAACACAAAACATAACATAACACAACACAAAACATAACATAGCACAAAACATAACATAACACAAAACATAACATAACACAAAACATAACATAACATAACAACACAAAACATAACATAACATAGCACAAAACAAAACATTACATAACAGAAAACATATCATAACACAACACAAAACATAACATAACACAACACATAACATAACACAGAACATAACATAACAAAAAACATAACATAACATAACACAAAACATAACATAACACAACACAAAACACAACATAGCACAAAACGTAACATAACACAAAACATAACATAACACAAAACATAACATAACATAACACAAAACATAACATAACACAACACACAGCATAACATAACACAAAACATAACATAACACAACACCAAACATAACACAACTCTACACAAAACATAACACAACACAACACAAAACATAACATAACATAACACAAAACATAACATAACATAACATAACCGAAAACGTAATATAACATAACACAAAACATAACATAACATAACACAAAACATAACATAACATAACACAAAACATAACATAACACAAAACATTGCATAACACAACACAAAAAATAACACAACACAACACAACACAACACAAAACATAACATAACACAAAACATAACATAACACAAAACATAACATAACATAGCACAACACAAAACATAACATAACATAACATAACACAAAACATATCATAACATAACACAAAACATAACATAACATAACATAACACAACACAAATATAACACAAAACATAACATAACACAACACAAAACATAACATAACATAACACAAAACATAACATAACACAAAACATAAGATAACATAACATTGCATAACACAAAACATAACATACCATAACACAAAACATAACATAACATAACACAAAACATAACATAACACAAAACATAACATAACATAACACAACACTTAACATAACATAACACATAACATAACATAACACAACACATAACATAACATAACACAAAACATAACATAACATAACCTAAAACATAACATAACATAACACAAAACATAACATAACAAAACACAACACAAAACATAACATAACACAACACAAAACATAACATAACATAACACAAAACATAACATAACACAAAACATAACATAACACAACACAAAACATAACATAACACAAAACATAACATAACAAAACACAAAACATAACACAACACAACATAAAACATAACACAACACAACACAAAACATAACATAACACAACACATAACATAACATAACATAACATAACACAAAACATAACATAACATAACACAAAACATAACAACATAACATAACACAAAACATATCATAACACAAAACATAACATAACACAACACATAACATAACACAAAACATAACATAACACAAAACATAACATAACATAACACAAAACATAACACAACATAACACAAAACAAACATAACATAACATCACCTAAAACATAACATAACACAAAACATAACATAACATAACAAAACACAACACAAAACATAACATAACACAACATAACATAACATAACTTAACACAAAACATAACATAACATTACACAAAAAATAACATAACATAACACAAAACATAACATAACACAACACAAAACATAACATAACACAAAACATAACATAACACAACACAAAACATAACACAACACAACACAAAACCTAACTCAACTCAACACAAAACATAATATAACAACACATAACATAACTCAAAACATAACATAACACAAAACATAACATAACACAAAACATAACGTAACATAACATAACACAACACAACACAAAACATAACACAACACAACACAAAACACAACACAATACGCAACACAAAACATAGCATAACATAACACAAAACATAACATAACATAACATAACACAAAACGTAACATAACATAACACAAAACATAACATAACACAAAACATAACATAACATAACACAAAACATAATATAACACAAAACATAACATAACACAACACAAAAAATAACACAACACAACACAACACAAAACATAATATAACACAAAACATAACATAACACAAAACATAACATAACACAAAACATAACATAACATAACACTAAACATAACATAACATAACACAAAATGTAACATAACATAACACAAAACATAACATAACATAACACAAAACATAACATAACATAACAACACAAAACATAACATAACATCACACAATACAAAACATAACATAACATAAAATAACACAAAACATAACATTACATAACACAAAACATAACAAAACACAAAACATAACATAACACAACACATAACATAACACAAAACATAACATTACACAAAACATAACATAACATAAAACTAAAATATAACATAACACAAAACATAACTTAACATAAAACATAACATAACATAGCACAAAACATAACATAACATAACACAAAACATAACATAACACAACACAAAACATAACATTACACAAAACATAACATAACACAAAACATAAGATAACATAACACAACATAACACAAAACATAACATAACATAGCACAAAACAGAACATAACATAACACAAAACATATCATAAATTAACATAACACAAAACATAACATAACATAACATAACACAAGACATAACATAACATAACACATAACATCACATAACATAACACAAAACATAACATAACACAGAACATAACATATCATAACACAAAACATAACATAACATAGCACATAACATAACATAACATAACAGAAAACATAACATAACACAACACAAAACACCATAACACAACACATAACATAACACAGAACATAACATAACAAAATACATAACATAACATCACACAAAACATAACATAACACAACACAAAACATAACATAGCACAAAACATAACATAACACAAAACATAACATAACACAAAACATAACATAACATAACACAACACAAAACATAACATAACATAACACAAAACAAAACATAACATAACAGAAAACATAACATAACACAACACAAAACATAACATAATACAACACATAACATAACACAGAACATAACATAGCAAAAAACATAACACAACATAACACAAAACATAACATAACACAACACAAAACATAACATAGCACAAAACATAACATAACACAAAACATAACATAACACAAAACATAACATAACATAACATAACACAAAACATAACATAACACAACACAAAGCATAACATAACACAAAACATAACATAACACAACACAAAACATAACACAACACAACACAAAAACTAACGCAACACTACACAAAACATAACATAACATAACACAAAGCATAACATAACATAACATAACATAACATAACATAACACAAAACGCAACATAACATAACACAAAACATAACATAACATAACACAAAACATAACAATACATAACACAAAACATAACATAACACAAAACATAACATAACACAACACAAAAAATAACACAACACAACACAACACAAAATATAACATAACACAAAACATAACATAACATAACACAACACAAAACATAACATAACATAACATAACACAAAACATATCATAACATAACATAAACATAACATAACATAACACAACACAAATATAACACAAAACATAACATAACACAACACAAAACATAACATAACATAACACAAAACATAACATAACACAAAACATAAGATAACATAACATAGCATAACACAAAACATAACATAACATAACACAAAAAATTAACATAACATAACACAAAACATAACATAACACAAAACATAACATAACATAACACAACACTAAACATAAAATAACATAACACATAACATAACATAACACAAAACATAACATAACATAACACAAAACATAACATAACATAACCTAAAACATAACATAACATAACACAAAACATAACCTAACACAATGCATAACATAACAAAACACAACACAAAACATAACATAACACAACACAAAACATAACATAACATAACACAAAACATAACATAACACAAAACATAACATAACACAACACAAAACATAACATAACACAAAACATAACATAACAAAACACAAAACATAACACAACACAACATAAAACATAACACAACACAACACAAAACATAACATAACACAACACATAACATAACATAACATCACACAAAACATAACATAACACAAAACATAACATAACATAACACAAAACATAACATAACACAAAACATAACATAACACAACACATAACATAACACAAAACATAACATAACACAAAATATAACATAACATAACACAAAACATAACACAACATAACACAAAACAAACATAACATAACATCACCTAAAACATAACATAACACAAAACATAACATAACAAAACACAACACAAAACATAACATAACACAACATAACATAACATAACATAACACAAAACATAACATAAAATTACACAAAACATAACATAACACAAAACATAACATAACACAACACAAAACATAACATAACACAAAACATAACATAACACAACACAAAACATAACCCAACACAACACAAAACATAACTCCACACAACACAAAACATAATATAACAACACATAACATAACTCACAACATAACGTAACACAAAACATAACATAACATAACACAAAACATAACGTAACATAATATAACACAACACAACACAAAACATAACACAACACAAAACACAACACAAAACATAACATAACATAACACAAAACATAACATAACATAACATAACATAACACAAAACGTAACATAGCATAACACAAAACATAACATAACACAAAACATAACATAACATAACACAAAACATAACATAACACAACACAAAAAATAACACAACACAACACAACACAAAACATAATATAACACAAAACATAACATAACACAAAACATAACATAACACAAAACATAACATAACATAACACAAAACATAGCATAACATAACACAAAATGTAACATAACATAACACAAAACATAACATAACATAACACAAAACATAACATAACATAACATAACACAAAACATAACATAACATAACACAATACAAAACATAACATAACATAACACAAAACATAATAAAACACAAAACATAACATAACACAACACATAACATAACACAAATCATAACATAACACAAAACATAACAAAACATAAAACAAAAACATAACATAACACAAAACATAACTTAACATAACACAAAACATATCATAACATAGCACAAAACATAACATAACATAACACAAAACATAACATAACACAACACAAAACATAACATAACATAACACAAAACATAACATAACACAAAACATAAGATAACATAACACAACATAACACAAAACATAACATAACATAGCACAAAACAGAACATAACATAACACAAAACATATCATAACATAACATAACACAAAACATAACATAACATAACATAATATAACATAACACAAAACATAACATAACATAACACAGATAATCAAATAACATAACATAAAACATAACATAACACAGAACATAACATAATATAACACAAAACATAACATAACATAGCACATAACATAACATAATAGAAAACATAACATAACACAACACAAAACATAACATAACACAACACATAACATAACACAGAACATAACATAACAAAAAACATAACATAACATAACACAAAACATAACATAACACAACACAAAACATAACATAGCACAAATAATAACATAACACAAAACATAACATAACACAAAACATAACATAACATAACACAACACGAAACATAACATAACATAACACAAAACAAAACATAACATAACACAAAATATAAAATAACACAAAGCATAACATAACATAACACAACATAACACAAAACATAACATAACACAACACATAACGTAACACAACACAAAACATAACATAACACAACACATAACGTAACACAACACAACACAAAACATAACATAACATAACACAAAACATAACATAACATAACATAACATAACACAACACAAAACATAACATAACACAAAACATAACATAATATAACACAAAACATAACATAACATAACTCAAAACATAACATAACCTAAAACATAACATAACATAACCTAAAACATAACATAACATAACCTAAAACATAACATAACACAAAGCATAACATAACACAAAAGATAACATAACAAAGCACAACACAAAACATAACATAACACAACACAAAACATAACATAAAATAACATAACATAACATAACATAACACAAAACATAACATAACATAACACAAAAGATAACATAACACAACACAAAACATAACATAACATAAAACAAAACATAACATAACACAAAACATAACATAACATAACACAACACTAAACATAACATAACATAACACATAACATATCATAACATAACATAACATAACAAAAACATAACATAACATAACACAAAACGTCACAAAACATAACACAACACAAAACAGAACATAACATAACACAAAACATAACATAACACAACACAAAACATAACATAACATAACATAACACAAAACATAGCATAACATAACATAACACAAAACACAACATAACACAAAACATAACATAACATAACATAACACAAAACATAACATAACATAACATAACACAAAACATAACATAACATAGCATAGCATAAAACAAAATATAACATAACACAAAACATAACATAACACAACACAAAACATAACATAAAACAACACAAAACATAACATAGCATAACACAAAACATAATATAACATAAAACAAAACATAACATAACATAACACAACACTAAAAATAACATAACACATAACATAACATAACACAAAACATAACATAACATAACACAAAACATAACATAACACAAAACATAACATAACAAAACACAACACAAAACATAACATAACACAACACAAAACATAACATAACATAACATAACACAATACATAACATAACATAACACAAAACATAACATAACATAAAACAAAACATAACATAACACAAAACATAACATAACATAACACAACACTAAAAATAACATAACACATAACACAACACAACATAAAACATAACACAACACAACAAAAAACATAACATAACACAACACATAACATAACACAAAACATAACATAACATAACATAACACAAAACATAACATAACATAACATAACACAAAACATAACATAACACAAAACATAACATAACACAAGACATAACATAACATAACTCAAAGCATAACACAAAACTTAACACAAAACAAAACAAAACATAACATAACACAAAACACAACATAACAATAAACATAACATAACACAAAACATAACATAACACAAAACATAACATAACACAACACAAACCATAACATAACACAAAACATAACACAACACAAAACATTACATATCACAAAACATAACATAACACAAAACATAACATAACATAACACAAAACATAACATAACATAACATAACCTAAAACATAACCTAAAACATAACATAACACAAAACATAACATAACACAAAACATAACATAACAAAACACAACACAAAACATAACATAACACAATATAACATAACACAAAACATAACATAACATAACACAAAACATAACATAACACAACACAAGGCATAACATAACACAAAACATAACATAACACAACACAAAACATAACACAACACAACACAACACAAAACACAACACACAACACAACACAAAACATAACATAACATAACACAAAACATAACATAACATAACATAACACATAACGTAACATAACAACACAAAACATAACATAACACAAAACGTAACATAACATAACACAAAACATAACATAACACAAAACATAACATAACACAACACAAAAAATAGCACAACACAGCACAACACAAAACATAATATAACACAAAACATAACATAACACAAAACATAACATAACATAACACAAAACATAACATAACATAACACAACACAAAACATAACATAACACAAAACATAACATAACATAACACAACACAAAACATAACATAACATAACATAACATAACACAAAACATATCATAACATAACACAAAACATAACATAACATAACATAACATAACACAACACAAATATAACACAAAACATAACATAACACAACACAAAACATAACATAACATAACACAAAACATAACATAACACAAAACATAAGATAACATAACATAGCATAACACAAAACATAACATAACATAACACAAAACATAACATAACATAACACAAAACATAACATAACACAAAACATAACATAACACAACACTAAACATAACATAACATAACACATAACATAACATAACACAACACATAACATAACATAACACAAAACATAACATAACATAACCTAAAACATAACATAACATAACACAAAACATAACATAACACAAAACATAACATAACACAAAACATAACATAACAAAACACAACACAAAACATAACATAACACAACACAAAACATAACATAACATAACACAAAACATAACATAACACAAAACATAACATAACACAACACAAAACATAACATAACACAAAACATAACATAACATAACATAACACAAAACATAACATAACATAGCATAGCATAAAATAAAACATAACATAACATAACACAAAAAATTACATAACACAACACAAAACATAACATAGCATAACACAAAACATAACATAACATAAAACAAAACATAACATAACACAAAACATAACATAACATAACATAACACAACACTAAACATAACATAACATAACACATAACATAACACAAAACATAACATAACATAACACAAAACATAACATAACATAACCTAAAACATAACATAACATAACACAAAACATAACATAACACAAAACATAACATAACAAAACACAACACAAAACATAACATAACAAAACACAAAACATAACATAACATAACACAAAATATAACATAACATAACACAAAACATAACATAACACAACACAAAACATAACATAACACAAAACATAACATAACACAACACAAAACATAACACAACACAACATAAAACATAACACAACACAACAAAAAACTTAAGATAACACAACACATAACATAACATGACACAAAACATAACATAACATAACACAAAACATAACATAACATAACACAAAACATAACATAACACAAAACATAACATAACACAACACATAACATAACACAAAACATAACATAACACAAAACATAACATAACACAAAATATAAAATAACATAACACAAAACGTAACATAACCTAAAACATAACATAACATAATCTAAAACATAACATAACACAAAACATAACATAACAAAACACAACACAAAACATAACATAACACAACATAACATAACATAACAGAACATAACACAAAACATAACATAACATAACACAAAACATAACATACACAACACAAAGCATAACATAACACTAAACATAACATAACACAACACAAAACATAACACAACACAACACAAAACATAACACAACACAACACAAAACATAACATAACACAAAACATAACATAACACAAAACATAACATAACATAACACAAAACGTAACATAACATAACACAAAACATAACATAACATAACACAAAACATAACATAACATAACACAAAACATATTATAACACAACACAAAAAATAGCACAACACAACACAACACAAAACATAACATAACACAAAACATAACATAACATAACACAACACAAAACATAACATAACATAACATAACACAAAACATATCATAACATAACACAAAACATAACATAACATAACATAACACTACACAAATATAACACAAAACATAACATAACACAACACAAAACATAACATAACATAACACAAAACATAACATAACAAAAACATAAGATAACATTACATAGCATAACACAAAACATAACATAACATAACATAACACAAAACATAACATAACATAACACAAAACATAACATAACATAACACAACATTAACATAACATAACATAACATAACACATAACATAACATAACACAAAACATAACATAACATAACACAAAAAATAACATAACATAAAACATAACATAACATAACACAAAACATAACATAACAAAACACAACACAAAACATAACATAACACAACACAAAACATAACATAACATAACACAAAACATAACATAACATAACACAAAACATAACATAACACGACACAAAACATAACATAACACAAAACATAACATAACACAACACAAAACATAACACAACACAACATAAAACATAACACAACACAACACAAAACATAACATAACACAACACATAACATAACATAACACAAAACATAACATAACATAACACAAAACATAACATAACATAACATAAAATTACACAAAACATAACATAACACAACACATAACATAACACAAAACATAACATAACATAACACAAAACATAACACAACATAACACAAAATAAACATAACATAACATCACCTAAAACATAACATAACACAAAACATAACATAACAAAACACAACACAAAACATAACATAACACAACATAACATAACATAACACAAAACATAACATAACATTACACAAAACATAACATAACATAACACAAAACATAACATAACACAACACAAAACATAACATAACACAAAACATAACATAACACAACACAAAACATAACACAACACAACACAAAACATTACTCAACACAACACAAAACATAATATAACAACACATAACATAACTCAAAACATTAACATAACACAAAACATAACATAACATAACACAACACAACACAAAACACAACACAAAACACAACACAAAACAACATAACATAACACAAAACATAACAAAACACAAAACATAACATAACACAGCACATAACATAACATAAAACATAACATAACACAAAACATAACATAACATACAACAAAAACATAACATAACACAAAACATAACTTAACATAACACATAACATAACATAGCACAAAACATAACATAACATAACACAAAACATAACATAACACAACACAAAACACAACACAAAACATAACATAACATAACACAAAACATAACATAACATAACATAACACAAAACATAACATAACACAAAACATAACATAACATAACACAAAACATAACATAACACAAAACATAACATAACACAACACAAAAAATAACACAACACAGCATAACACAAAACATAATATAACACAAAACATAACATAACACAATACATAACATAACACAAAACATAACATAACATAACACAAAACATAACATAACATAACACAAAATGTAACATAACATAACACAAAACATAACATAACATAACACAAAACATAACATAACATAACATAACACAAAACATAACATAACATAACACAATACAAAACATAACATAACATAACATAAAATAACACAAAACATAACACAACATAACACAAAACATAACAAAACACAAAACATAACATAACACAGCACATAACATAACATAAAACATAACATAACACAAAACATAACATAACATACAACAAAAACATAACATAACACAAAACATAACTTAACATAACACATAACATAACATAGCACAAAACATAACATAACATAACACAAAACATAACATAACACAACACAAAACATAAGATAACATAACACAAAACATAACATAACACAAAACATAAGATAACATAACACAACATAACACAAAACATAACAAAACATAGCACAAAAGAGAACATAACATAACACAAAACATATCATAACATAACATAACACAAAACATAACATAACATAACATAACACAAAACATAACATAACATAACACAGAACATCACATAACATAACACAAAACATAACATAACACAGAACATAACATATCATAACACAAAACATAACATAACATAGCTCATAACATAATATAACAAAACATAACAGAAAACATAACATAACACAACACAAAACACCATAACACAACACATAACATAACACAGAACATAACATAATAAAAAACATAACATAAAATAACACAAAACATAACATAACACAACACAAAACGTAACATAGCACAAAACATAACATAACACAAAACATAACATAACACAAAACATAACATAACATAACACAAAACATAACATAACATAACACAAAACAAAACATTACATAACAGAAAACATAACATAACACAACACAAAACATAACATAACACAACACATAACATAACACAGAACATAACATAACAAAAAACATAACATAACATAACACAAAACATAACATAACACAACACAAAACACAACATAGCACAAAACGTAACATAACAAAAAACATAACATAACACAAAACATAACATAACATAACACAAAACATAACATAACACAACACACAGCATAACATAACACAAAACATAACAAAACACAACACCAAACATAACACAACACTACACAACACATAACACAACACAACACAAAACATAACATAACATAACACAAAACATAACATAACATAACATAACATAACCGAAAACGTAATATAACATAACACAAAACATAACATAACATAACACAAAACATAACATAACACAAAACATTGCATAACACAACACAAAAAATAACACAACACAACACAACACAAAACATAACATAACACAAAACATAACATAACATAGCACAACACAAAACATAACATAACATAACATAACACAAAACATATCATAACATAACACAAAACATAACATAACATAACATAACACAACACAAATATAACACAAAACATAACATAACACAACACAAAACATAACATAACATAACACAAAACATAACATAACACAAAACATAAGATAACATAACATTGCATAACACAAAACATAACATACCATAACACAAAACATAACATAACATAACACAAAACATAACATAACACAAAACATAACATAACATAACACAACACTTAACATAACATAACATAACACAACACAAAACATAACATAACACAACACAAAACATAACATAACATAACACAAAACATAACACAAAACATAACATAACACAACACAAAACATAACATAACACAAAACATAACATAACAAAACACAAAACATAACACAACACAACATAAAACATAACACAACACAACACAAAACATAACATAACACAACACATAACATAACATAACATAACACAAAACATAACATAACATAACACAAAACATAACAACATAACATAACACAAAACATATCATAACACAAAACATAACATAACACAACACATAACATAACACAAAACATAACATAACACAAAACATAACATAACATAACACAAAACATAACACAACATAACACAACACAAACATAACATAACATCACCTAAAACATAACATAACACAAAACATAACATAACATAACAAAACACAACACAAAACATAACATAACACAACATAACATAACATAACTTAACACAAAACATAACATAACATTACACAAAAAATAACATAACATAACACAAAATATAACATAACACAACACAAAAGATAACATAACACAAAACATAACATAACACAACACAAAACATAACACAACACAACACAAAACATAACTCAACTCAACACAAAACATAATATAACAACACATAACATAACTCAAAACATAACATAACACAAAACATAACATAACATAACACAAAACATATCGTAACATAACATAACACAACACAACACAAAACATAACACAACACAACACAAAACACAACACAATACACAACACAAAACATAGCATAACATAACACAAAACATAACATAACATAACACAAAACGTAACATAACATAACACAAAACATAACATAACACAAAACATAACATAACATAACACAAAACATAATATAACACAAAACATAACTTAACACAACACAAAAAATAACACAAAACAACACAACACAAAACATAATATAACACAACACATAACATAACACAAAACATAACATAACACAAAACATAACATAACATAACACTAAACATAACATAACATAACATAACACAAAATGTAACATAACATAACACAAAACATAACATAACATAACACAAAACATAACATAACATAACATAACACAAAACATAACATAACATCACACAATACAAAACATAACATAACATAAAATAACACAAAACATAACATTACATAACACAAAACATAACAAAACACAAAACATAACATAACACAACACATAACATAACACAAAACATAACATAACACAAAACATAACATAACATAAAACTAAAATATAACATAACACAAAACATAACTTAACATAAAACATAACATAACATAGCACAAAACATAACAACACATAACACAAAACATAACATAACACAACACAAAACATAACATTACACAAAACATAACATAACACAAAACATAAGATAACATAACACAACATAACACAAAACATAACATAACATAGCACAAAACAGAACATAACATAACACAAAACATATCATAAATTAACATAACACAAAACATAACATAACATAACATAACACAAGACATAACATAGCATAACACAGAACATCACATAACATAACACAAAACATAACATAACACAGAACATAACATATCATAACACAAAACATAACATAACATAGCACATAACATAACATAACATAACAGAAAACATAACATAACACAATACAAAACACCATAACACAACACATAACATAACACAGAACATAACATAAAAAAACATAACATAACATCACACAAAACATAACATAACACAACACAAAACATAACATAGCACAAAACATAACATAACACAAAACATAACATAACACAAAACATAACATAACATAACACAGCACAAAACATAACATAACATAACACAAAACAAAACATAACATAACAGAAAACATAACATAACACAACTCAAAACATAACATAACACAACACATAACATAACACAGAACATAACATAGCAAAAAACATAACATAACATAACACAAAACATAACATAACACAACACAAAACATAACATAGCACAAAACATAACATAACACAAAACATAACATAACACAAAACATAACATAACACAACACAAAACATAACACAACACAACACAACACAAAACACAACACACAACACAACACAAAACATAACATAACATAACACAAAACATAACATAACATAACATAACACAAAACGTAACATAACAACACAAAACATAACATAACACAAAACATAACATAACATAACACAAAACATAACATAACACAAAACATAACATAACACAACACAAAAAATAACACAACACAGCACAACACAAAACATAATATAACACAAAACATAACATAACACAAAACATAACATAACATAACACAAAACATAACATAACATAACACAACACAAAACATAACATAACACAAAACATAACATAACATAACACAACACAAAACATAACATAACATAACATAACACAAAACATATCATAACATAACACAAAACATAACATAACATAACATAACACAACACAAATATAACACAAAACATAACATAACACAACACAAAACATAACATAACATAACACAAAACATAACATAACACAAAACATAAGATAACATAACATAGCATAACACAAAACATAACATAACATAACACAAAACATAACATAACATAACACAAAACATAACATAACACAAAACATAACATAACATAACACAACACTAAACATAACATAACATAAAACATAACATAACATAACACAACACATAACATAACATAACATAACATAACACAAAACATAACATAACATAACCTAAAACATAACATAACATAACACAAAACATAACATAACACAAAACATAACATAACACAAAACATAACATAACAAAACACAACACAAAACATAACATAACACAACACAAAACATAACATAACATTACACAAAACATAACATAACACAAAACATAACATAACACAACACATAACATAACATAACACAAAACATAACATAACATAACATAACACAAAACATAACATAACATAGCATAGCATAAAACAAAACATAACATAACATAACACAAAAAATAACATAACACAACACAAAACATAACATAGCATAACACAAAACATAACATAACATAAAACAAAACATAACATAACACAAAACATAACATAACATAACATAACATAACACAACACTAAACATAACATAACATAACACATAACATAACACAAAACATAACATAACATAACACAAAACATAACATAACATAACCTAAAACATAACATAACATAACACAAAACATAACATAACACAAAACATAACATAACAAAACACAACACAAAACATAACATAACAAAACACAAAACATAACATAACATAACACAAAATATAACATAACATAACACAAAACATAACATAACACAACACAAAACTTAACATAACACAAAACATAACATAACACAACACAAAACATAACACAACACAACATAAAACATAACACAACACAACAAAAAACTTAAGATAACACAACACATAACATAACATGACACAAAACATAACATAACATAACACAAAACATAACATAACATAACACAAAACATAACATAACACAAAACATAACATAACACAACACATAACATAACACAAAACATAACATAACACAAAACATAACATAACACAAAATATAACATAACATAACACAAAACATAACATAACCTAAAACATAACATAACATAATCTAAAACATAACATAACACAAAACATAACATAACAAAACACAACACAAAACATAACATAACACAACATAACATAACATAACAGAACATAACACAAAACATAACATAACATAACACAAAACATAACACAACACAAAGCATAACATAACACTAAACATAACATAACACAACACAAAACATAACACAACACAAAACATAACACAACACAACACAAAACATAACATAACATAACACAAAACATAACATAACACAAAACATAACATAACATAACACAAAACGTAACATAACATAACACAAAACATAACATAACATAACACAAAACATAACATAACATAACACAAAACATAACATAACACAACACAAAAAATAGCACAACACAACACAACACAAAACATAACATAACACAAAACATAACATAACATAACACAACACAAAACATAACATAACATAACATAACACAAAACATATCATAACATAACACAAAACATAACATAACATAACACTACACAAATATAACACAAAACATAACATAACACAACACAAAACATAACATAACATAACACAAAGCATAACATAACAAAAAACATAAGATAACATTACATAGCATAACACAAAACATAACATAACATAACACAAAACATAACATAACATAACATAACACAAAACATAACATAACACAACATTAACATAACATAACATAACACATAACATAACATAACACAAAACATAACATAACATAACACAAAACATAACATAACATAAAACATAACATAACATAACACAAAACATAACATAACAAAACACAACACAAAACATAACATAACACAACACAAAACATAACATAACATAACACAAAACATAACATAACATAACACAAAACATAACATAACACGACACAAAACATAACATAACACAAAACATAACATAACACAACACAAAACATAACACAACACAACATAAAACATAACACAACACAACACAAAACATAACATAACACAACACATAACATAACATAACACAAAACATAACATAACATAACACAAAACATAACATAACATAACATAAAATTACACAAAACATAACATAACACAAAACATAACATAACACAACACATAACATAACACAAAACATAACATAACATAACACAAAACATAACACAACATAACACAAAATAAACATAACATAACATCACCTAAAACATAACATAACACAAAACATAACATAACAAAACACAACACAAAACATAACATAACACAACATAACATAACATAACACAAAACATAACATAACATTACACAAAACATAACATAACATAACACAAAACATAACATAACACAACACAAAACATAACATAACACAAAACATAACATAACACAACACAAAACATAACACAACACAACACAAAACATTACTCAACACAACACAAAACATAATATAACAACACATAACATAACTCAAAACATTAACATAACACAAAACATAACATAACATAACACAACACAACACAAAACACAACACAAAACACAACACAAAACATAACATAACATAACACAAAACATAACAAAACACAAAACATAACATAACACAGCACATAACATAACATAAAACATAACATAACACAAAACATAACATAACATACAACAAAAACATAACATAACACAAAACATAACTTAACATAACACATAACATAACATAGCACAAAACATAACATAACATAACACAAAACATAACACAACACAAAACACAACACAAAACACAACACAAAACATAACATAACATAACACAAAACATAACATAACATAACATAACACAAAACATAACATAACACAAAACATAACATAACATAACACAAAACATAACATAACACAAAACATAACATAACACAACACAAAAAATAACACAACATAGCATAACACAAAACATAATATAACACAAAACATAACATAACACAATACATTACATAACACAAAACATAACATAAAATAACACAAAACATAACATAACATAACACAAAATGTAACATAACATAACACAAAACATAACATAACATAACACAAAACATAACATAACATAACATAACACAAAACATAACATAACATAACACAATACAAAACATAACATAACATAACATAAAATAACACAAAACATAACACAACATAACACAAAACATAACAAAACACAAAACATAACATAACACAGCACATAACATAACATAAAACATAACATAACACAAAACATAACATAACATACAACAAAAACATAACATAACACAAAACATAACTTAACATAACACATAACATAACATAGCACAAAACATAACATAACATAACACAAAACATAACATAACACAACACAAAACATAACATAACACAAAACATAACATAACACAAAACATAAGATAACATAACACAACATAACACAAAACATAACAAAACATAGCACAAAACAGAACATAACATAACACAAAACATATCATAACATAACATAACACAAAACATAACATAACGTAACATAACACAAAACATAACATAACATAACACAGAACATCACATAACATAACACAAAACATAACATAACACAGAACATAACATATCATAACACAAAACATAACATAACATAGCACATAACATAACATAACATAACATAACAGAAAACATAACATAACACAACACAAAACACCATAACACAACACATAACATAACACAGAACATAACATAATAAAAAACATAACATAACATAACACAAAACATAACATAACACAACACAAAACATAACATAGCACAAAACATAACATAACACAAAACATAACATAACACAAAACATAACATAACATAACAACACAAAACATAACATAACATAACATAACACAAAACAAAACATTACATAACAGAAAACATAACATAACACAACACAAAACATAACATAACACAACACATAACATAACACAGAACATAACACAACAAAAAACATAACATAACATAACACAAAACATAACATAACACAACACAAAACACAACATAGCACAAAACGTAACATAACACAAAACATAACATAACACAAAACCTAACATAACATAACATAACATAACACAAAACATAACATAACACAACACACAGCATAACATAACACAAAACATAACATAACACAACACCAAACATAACACAACACTACACAAAACATAACACAACACAACACAAAACATAACATAACATAACACAAAACATAACATAACATAACATAACCGAAAACGTAATATAACATAACACAAAACATAACATAACATAACACAAAACATAACATAACATAACACAAAACATAACATAACACAAAACATTGCATAACACAACACAAAAAATAACACAACACAACACAACACAAAACATAACATAACACAAAACATAACATAACACAAAACATAACATAACATAGCACAACACAAAACATAACATAACATAACATAACACAAAACATATCATAACATAACACAAAACATAACATAACATAACACAACACAAATATAACACAAAACATAACATAACACAACACAAAACATAACATAACATAACACAAAACATAACATAACACAAAACATAAGATAACATAACATTGCATAACACAAAACATAACATACCATAACACAAAACATAACATAACATAACACAAAACATAACATAACACAAAACATAACATAACATAACACAACACTTAACATAACATAACATAACACATAACATAACATAACACAACACATAACATAACATAACACAAAACATAACATAACATAACCTAAAACATAACATAACATAACACAAAACATAACATAACAAAACACAACACAAAACATAACATAACACAACACAAAACATAACATAACATAACACAAAACATAACATAACACAAAACATAACATAACACAACACAAAACATAACATAACACAAAACATAACATAACAAAACACAAAACATAACACAACACAACATAAAACATAACACAACACAACACAAAACATAACATAACACAACACATAACATAACATAACATAACACAAAACATAACATAACATAACACAAAACATAACAACATAACATAACACAAAACATATCATAACACAAAACATAACATAACACAACACATAACATAACACAAAACATAACATAACACAAAACATAACATAACATAACATAACACAAAACATAACACAACATAACACAACACAAACATAACATAACATCACCTAAAACATAACATAACACAAAACATAACATAACATAACAAAACACAACACAAAACATAACATAACACAACATAACATAACATAACTTAACACAAAACATAACATAACATTACACAAAAAATAACATAACATAACACAAAACATAACATAACACAACACAAAACATAACATAACACAAAACATAACATAACACAACACAAAACATAACACAACACAACACAAAACATAACTCAACTCAACACAAAACATAATATAACAACACATAACATAACTCAAAACATAACATAACACAACACATAACATAACATAACACAAAACATAACGTAACATAACATAACACAACACAACACAAAACATAACACAACACAACACAAAACACATCACAATACACAACACAAAACATAGCATAACATAACACAAAACATAACATAACATAACATAACACAAAACGTAACATAACATAACACAAAACATAACATAACACAAAACATAACATAACATAACACAAAACATAATATAACACAAAACATAACATAACACAACACAAAAAATAACACAACACAACACAACACAAAACATAATATAACACAAAACATAACATAACACAAAACATAACATAACACAAAACATAACATAACATAACACTAAACATAACATAACATAACACAAAATGTAACATAACATAACACAAAACATAACATCACATAACACAAAACATAACATAACATAACATAACACAAAACATAACATAACATCACACAATACAAAACATAACATAACATAACATAAAATAACACAAAACATAACATTACATAACACAAAACATAACAAAACACAAAACATAACATAACACAACACATAACATAACACAAAACATAACATAACACAAAACATAACATAACATAAAACTAAAATATAACATAACACAAAACATAACTTAACATAAAACATAACATAACATAGCACAAAACATAACATAACATAACACAAAACATAACATAACACAACACAAAACATAACATTACACAAAACATAACATAACACAAAACATAAGATAACATAACACAACATAACACAAAACATAACATAACATAGCACAAAACAGAACATAACATAACACAAAACATATCATAAATTAACATAACACAAAACATAACATAACATAACATAACACAAGACATAACATAACATAACACAGAACATCACATAACATAACACAAAACATAACATAACACAGAACATAACATATCATAACACAAAACATAACATAACATAGCACATAAC
This sequence comes from Tenodera sinensis, assembly GCA_030765045.1. Classification (NCBI taxonomy): domain Eukaryota; kingdom Metazoa; phylum Arthropoda; class Insecta; order Mantodea; family Mantidae; genus Tenodera; species Tenodera sinensis. The sequence goes on from CM060971.1 coordinate 33,275,580, forward strand.
ATAACATAACATAACAGAAAACATAACATAACACAACACAAAACACCATAACACAACACATAACATAACACAGAACATAACATAACAAAAAACATAACATAACATCACACAAAACATAACATAACACAACACAAAACATAACATAGCACAAAACATAACATAACACAAAACATAACATAACACAAAACATAACATAACATAACACAACACAAAACATAACATAACATAACATAACAGAAAACATAACATAACACAACACAAAACATAACATAACACAACACATAACATAACACAGAACATAACATAGCAAAAAACATAACATAACATAACACAAAACATAACATAACACAACACAAAACATAACATAGCACAAAACATAACATAACACAAAACATAACATAACACAAAACATAACATAACATAACACAAAACATAACATAACACAACACAAAGCATAACATAACACAAAACATAACATAACACAACACAAAACATAACACAACACAACACAAAAACTAACGCAACACTACACAAAACATAACATAACATAACACAAAACATAACATAACATAACATAACATAACATAACACAAAACGCAACATAACATAACACAAAACATAACATAACATAACACAAAACATAACAATACATAACACAAAACATAACAATACATAACACAAAACATAACATAACACAACACAAAAAATAACACAACACAACACAACACAAAACATAACATAACACAAAACATAACATAACATAACACAACACAAAACATAACATAACATAAAATAACACAAAACATATCATAACATAACACAAACATAACATAACATAACATAACATAACATAACACAACACAAATATAACACAAAACATAACATAACACAAAACATAACATAACATAACACAAAACATAACATAACACAAAACATAAGATAACATAACATAGCATAACACAAAACATAACATAACATAACACAAAACATAACATAACATAACACAAAACATAACATAATACAAAACATAACATAACATAACACAACACTAAACATAAAATAACATAACACATAACATAACATAACACAAAACATAACATAACATAACACAAAACATAACATAACATAACCTAAAACATAACATAACATAACACAAAACATAACCTAACACAATGCATAACATAACAAAACACAACACAAAACATAACATAACACAACACAAAACATAACATAACATAACACAAAACATAACATAACACAAAACATAACATAACACAACACAAAACATAACATAACACAAAACATAACATAACAAAACGCAAAACATAACACAACACAACATAAAACATAACACAACACAACACAAAACATAACATAACACAACACATAACATAACATAACATAACACAAAACATAACATAACACAAAACATAACATAACATAACACAAAACATAACATAACACAAAACATAACATAACACAACACATAACATAACACAAAACATAACATAACACAAAACATAACATAACATAACACAAAACATAACACAACATAACACAAAACAAACATAACATAACATCACCTAAAACATAACATAACACAAAACATAACATATCAAAACACAACACAAAACATAACATAACACAACATAACATAACATAACATAACACAAAACATAACATAAAATTACACAAAACATAACATAACATAACACAAAACATAACATAACACAACACAAAACATAACATAACACAAAACATAACATAACACAACACAAAACGTAACCCAACACAACACAAAACATAACTCCACACAACACAAAACATAATATAACAACACATAACATAACTCAAAACATAACGTAACACAAAACATAACATAACATAACACAAAACATAACGTAACATAATATAACACAACACAACACAAAACATAACACAACACAAAACACAACACAAAACATAACATAACATAACACAAAACATAACATAACACAACACAAAAAATAACACAACACAACACAACACAAAACATAATATAACACAAAACATTACATAACACAAAACATAACATAACACAAAACATAACATAACATAACACAAAACATAGCATAACATAACACAAAATGTAACATAACATAACACAAAACATAACATAACATAACACAAAACATAACATAACATAACATAACACAAAACATTACATAACATAACACAATACAAAACATAACATAACATAACACAAAACATAACAAAACACAAAACATAACATAACACAACACATAACATAACACAAATCATAACATAACACAAAACATAACAAAACATAAAACAAAAACATAACATAACACAAAACATAACTTAACATAACACAAAACATATCATAACATAGCACAAAACATAACATAACATAACACAAAACATAACATAACACAACACAAAACATAACATAACATAACACAAAACATAACATAACACAAAACATAAGATAACATAACACAACATAGCACAAAACATAACATAACATAGCACAAAACAGAACATAACATAACACAAAACATATCATAACATAACATAACACAAAAAATAACATAACATAACATAACATAACACAAAACATAACATAACATAACACAGATAATCAAATAACATAACATAAAACATAACATAACACAGAACATAACATATTATAACACAAAACATAACATAACATAGCACATAACATAACATAACATAACAGAAAACATAACATAACACAACACAAAACATAACATAACACAACACATAACATAACACAGAACATAACATAACAAAAATCATAACATAACATAACACAAAACATAACATAACACAACACAAAACATAACATAGCACAAAACATAACATAACACAAAACATAACATAACACAAAACATAACATAACATAACACAACACGAAACATAACATAACATAACATAAAACAAAACATAACATAACACAAAATATAAAATAACACAAAACATAACATAACATAACACAACATAACACAAAACATAACATAACACAACACATAACGTAACACAACACAAAACATAACATAACACAACACATAACGTAACACAACACAACACAAAACATAACATAACATAACACAAAACATAACATAACATAACATAACACAACACAAAACATAACATAACACAAAACATAACATAATATAACACAAAACATAACATAACATAACTCAAAACATAACTTAACCTAAAACATAACATAACATAACCTAAAACATAACATAACATAACCTAAAACATAACATAACACAAAGCATAACATAACACAAAAGATAACATAACAAAGCACAACACAAAACATAACATAACACAACACAAAACATAACATAACATAACATAACATAACATAACATAACACAAAACATAACATAACATAACACAAAACATAACATAACACAACACAAAACATAACATAACATAAAACAAAACATAACATAACACAAAACATAACATAACATAACACAACACTAAACATAACATAACATAACACATAACATAACATAACATAACAAAAAACATAACATAACATAACACAAAACGTCACAAAACATAACACAACACAAAACAGAACATAACATAACACAAAACATAACATAACACAACACAAAACATAACATAACATAACATAACACAAAACATAGCATAACATAACATAACACAAAACACAACATAACACAAAACATAACATAACATAACATAACACAAAACATAACATAACATAACATAACACAAAACATAACATAACATAGCATAGCATAAAACAAAACATAACATAACACAAAACATAACATAACACAACACAAAACATAACATAAAACAACACAAAACATAACATAGCATAACACAAAACATAATATAACATAAAACAAAACATAACATAACATAACACAACACTAAAAATAACATAACACATAACATAACATAACACAAAACATAACATAACATAACACAAAACATAACATAACACAAAACATAACATAACAAAACACAACACAAAACATAACATAACACAACACAAAACATAACATAACATAACATAACACAAAACATAGCATAACATAACATAACACAAAACACAACATAACACAAAACATAACATAACATAACATAACACAAAACATAACATAACATAACATAACACAAAACATAACATAACATAGCATAGCATAAAACAAAACATAACATAACACAAAACATAACATAACACAACACAAAACATAACATAAAACAACACAAAACATAACATAGCATAACACAAAACATAATATAACATAAAACAAAACATAACATAACATAACACAACACTAAAAATAACATAACACATAACATAACATAAAACAAAACATAACATAACATAAAACAAAACATAACATAACCAAAACATAACATAACATAACATAACACAACACTAAAAATAACATAACACATAACACAACACAACATAAAACATAACACAACACAACAAAAAACATAACATAACACAACATATAACATAACACAAAACATAACATAACATAACATAACATAACATAACACAAAACATACCATAACATAACATAACACAAAACATAACATAACACAAAACATAACATAACACAAGACATAACATAACATAACTCAAAACATAACACAAAACTTAACACAAAACAAAACAAAACATAACATAACACAAAACACAACATAACAATAAACATAACATAACACAAAACATAACATAACACAAAACATAACATAACACAACACAAACCATAACATATCACAAAACATAACATAACACAACACAAAACATTACATATCACAAAACATAACATAACACAAAACATAACATAACATAACACAAAACATAACATAACATAACATAACCTAAAACATAACCTAAAACATAACATAACACAAAACATAACATAAGACAAAACATAACATAACAAAACACAACACAAAACATAACATAACACAATATAACATAACACAAAACATAACATAGCATAACACAAAACATAACATAACACAACACAAGGCATAACATAACACAAAACATAACATAACACAACACAAAACATAACACAACACAACACAAAACACAACACACAACACAACACAAAACATAACATAACATAACACAAAACATAACATAACATAACATAACACAAAACGTAACATAACAACACAAAACATAACATAACACAAAACATAACATAACATAACACAAAACATAACATAACACAAAACATAACATAACACAACACAAAAAATAACACAACACAGCACAACACAAAACATAATATAACACAAAACATAACATAACACAAAACATAACATAACATAACACAAAACATAACATAACATAACACAACACAAAACATAACATAACACAAAACATAACATAACACAACACAAAACATAACATAACATAACATAACACAAAACATATCATAACATAACACAAAACATAACATAACATAACACAACACAAATATAACACAAAACATAACATAACACAACACAAAACATAACATAACATAACACAAAACATAACATAACACAAAACATAAGATAACATAACATAGCATAACACAAAACATAACATAACATAACACAAAACATAACATAACATAACACAAAACATAACATAACACAAAACATAACATAACATAACACAACACTAAACATAACATAACATAACACATAACATAACATAACACAACACATAACATAACACAAAACATAACATAACATAACCTAAAACATAACATAACATAACACAAAACATAACATAACACAAAACATAACATAGCATAACACAAAACATAATATAACATAAAACAAAACATAACA